>BMAV01017191.1:206383-311191 GCA_019973955.1 Trichonephila inaurata madagascariensis | reverse complement strand
GATTTTCTTTATACATTTAATTTTATCAATCATTTAAATCACGAATTCTGTTGAAGTGATATGATAAATAAATGTCTCACATCTATAGAGCTTAATTTTTTTTTTCCTTTAGAGCAATATTACTTAAATAAATCCGGGTGATGAAATGTTCCATGAACACAGTACTTATTACATAGATAACATACCTGATTTTCATCGATAAATTAACTTTTGTGAATAAATAATAATCACCCTTACGCATAGTAATCTTATTTAATATTTTTTATTATAAACAAAAATTGAAAGAAAATTCATGACCACATCTCTATTCATTTAATTAGAAAAATGTGGATTCATCCTTGAATTTAAGGCATATAACATTGAAAAAAAATGAGTGAACTAATTTACAATCGTTCGGGCATTCATTACTGCAAAAAAAAGGGGGGGGCGGGAGAGATATGATTGGGATTAGTACTATTTGTTTTCCATATTTCTTAAATTGTAATCCTTTTTTGTTTATTCCAGATTACTTTAAATTATTTATTCACGAGACATTTGTAATCAGAGAGGGATTTTTTTTTGTGTACCTTAGGCCAGTGTTCCGTAACCTTTTTATCGCCGCGGACCGGTCAACGTTTATTAATTTTACAGTGGCCCGCTGAGGTGAAAACGTGGATTGTTTATATTTTAGACTGTTTTGATTTAATAATTTTAATTCAATTGTATTTAATCGTGACATTAGAATAAAATATAGCTACACCAAAAAGTGAATATAAAGCGATTTAACCAGGAAATAAAGTGGTTTTCATAAAAAGTAGCTCTAATCCAAGAAAAGTAAACCACGGTAAATAATTTAATGTTTCTTGTGCGGCCCGGTACCATTTGATCCACGGACCGGTACCGGTCCGCGCAACGGGGTTTGCGGAACTCTGCCTTAGTACACTGCTTCTCACACTTTCAGCATTTATGATCCAATTTTCAATCATATATAATTTTCATGGTGCTTCCCCCCTCCGTGCAATAATAATGTACTTTGACGCTAAAGCTACAATATGACTAATTATAAACTGTACAAATTATCATGATAAGTATTAAATTTTGCTAATAATTTTATATATGACAAGCCCATGAGGTCACTAGTAATTGTTAAACTTATTTTTAATTGATGAATTAATTATAAAATACATTGTGCAGTACTGATACACTTATAAGTACATGGTTGACGAAATTAAACTTCCGCTACTTAGAGGGCCCTGGAGGCCGTTCTACTGGTCCAAAGAAAAAAATATTTGGACTACAGACACATCAGATGATGCTATGGCTTACAAAATTGCCAATAGTTAGCGCTAAGGGTTAGCACATTCCAGCAAAATATGTTAATATCGCGCACAATAAAAGGAAGATGTTGTTCTTGCCATAATCAGATAAGCATTGTAGAATATCGACGTAGCCTGAGAGTGCATTTCTTGGGAAGCTATACTACCGCAACAGTGAGAATGCAGAGGAAGCTGCCAGAGAGTTCTGCCGTCTCAAGCAACAACCACGTGGACCGATGTCGCAGCGTGCTCTTAAATACATGATGGTAAAATTCGAGAAAACAAGACAGCTAGGCTTTCTTCCTGGAAGAGGACGAAAAAAAAATCAACAGAGAGAGGATATTGAGATCGTAGAGGATATTGCTACAGTGGACGGGGAAGCAAGCAGTGAATCCCCTAATGCAACTGTCAGCATACCAACAATTTCAAGTACCCTTTAGATGCCCTACTCCACGGTCTGACATATCATACGTAAAATTTTGAATTTCTTCCCGTATAAGATTCAAGTGGTTCAGCAATTGAAACTGAATGACTCAGACACTCGCAAAACCTTCACACTAGAATTTCTCGCAAAAATGGCGGTGGATGATTCATTGCCATGGAACATAGTGTGGACGGACAAGGCCCAATTCCATCTTAATAGACAAGTGAATAGCTATAATTATCGCTTCTGGAGGACAGAAAAATCCAACGCGGTACATGTTAAAGCTTTGCGTGATACGAAAGTGGCCGTATGATGCAGGTTCACTGCTTCATTCATTCTCGGGCCCTATTTTTTTGAACGAGTGCCTCACTAACCCCTCAATGATTTACTACCTGTTCTGTTTACCCGCGATCACTCGCGCGGGTTGTTCTGTACACCCCAGAAACAAGAAAAGCCTCCCAGAATTCTAAAAAGAATACGCAGAGCCCCGATGTTTTCTGTAACTGCACATTTTAGGTCAGTGTTCCACAACCTTTTTATCGCTGCGGACTGGTCAACATTTGATAATTTTACCGCGGCCCGCTGAGGGTGGGACATGTTGATTGTTTATTTTTTAGATTGTTTTGATTTAACAATTTCAATTTAGTTACATTTAAATATGCCTTCAGAATAAAATCTAGTTACAGCGAAAATAAATAAAAGCGATTTAACGTGGAATATAAAGTGTTTTCCGTGGAAAGTTGCTCAAATCCGAGAGAAATGCAGCACTTTAAATAAAATGGCTATAGTTTAATGTTCTTTATGCGGCCCGACACCATTTGATCCACGGACCGGGGGTTGCAGATCACTGTTTTAGGTCATTGAATCTACAGGTCCGATGCAATCCCTCTGGCTCGGACGACTGGAACGTAACGACCTTCAAAGTTTATATGGGGTACTGAGAACACCTCGCGAGCTATTGCGATATATTTTCGTTCTCGAAGCATCTAAAATAGGATAAGTTTTACTCTTTCCATTTACACTTTTTTTTTTCAAATGTATTAGTATGCATGCATATTTTATTTAAATTTTCAATTATTTAAAATTTTACTCAGATCTGAAGTATTTTTTTTCAAAATTTAATAGAAATTGCTGAAAATGTTTCTTAAGGGAATACGTTACTATCACTGAACATTTGTTAAAATTTAAAGGTCGTTGTTCTTTCTTACAATGCATACCACAAAAACCTGGAAAATACGGTTTAAAACTATTTGCTTTGCTGCTTTGTGTGATTCTAAAACGTTTTACACTATGAAAAAAGAATCGTATGACAGCCAGTCTGCCATGAATGTTTGGAAAATGATTAAATTATTTGTTCTCTACTTTCTACTATCCTTAACATTAATTACAAAATAAGTTTGTTACTGGTATGTATGTTTTACTTGGGGTTTACGAAAAAAAACAACTAATAAATAATGTATTTTACACTGAAAATTTTGTAGGTTTCATTCAAATTAATGTTAGCCTCATTTGTATGCAATAAATTTAATAATTTTATTTGTATAATACAAACAACATGTTATACTTTAAAAATATGAATCATTATTGACCGAATTTTTTTTCATAATTAAATAGACTTGTTAAAAATTTGACGTGTTCACTATACCCCGCGAGTAACGACTGTAGCAAAAACAGGCGCGAGTGACAACGGGTTAACAGGGAACGATATCGTGAGATGTTACAGACCTACGTAATTCCTACTCTACAGCAACGAGTCTGCCTACAAGAAACCATATTCATGCTCGAAGCAGCCCCAACTCACAGCGTGAACTCAGTCCAACAATTGTTAAGACAGGCATTGTCAGAAGCATTCGTGATCAGCCGATCTTTCCCAACAGCTTGGTCTCCGCGATCACCCGATCTCACGCATTGTGACTTCTTGTTATGAGGCTTTTTGAAAGATAACGTTTACCGGGAGCGTTTGACAACTGCATTGGATTTGAAGAAAAATCTTCTATTTTTTTCCCGATATACTCACGCCTTCCTGGTAGGATTATCATGACCCCACTAGGGGGACGCGCCCTACTGTTTGAGAAATGCTGTCTTAAGCCTTTTTTTTTTTTTACCAAACCAATGATTTCATTTATAAATTAATTAGGTATAACTTACTTTATATTAAAATCATAAAAAGTTGCATATTTTTTAAAAGAAAATTTTATATAATTGTTCATAAAATATTTTTAAATGCATTTTTTAAAATTATTTGGGTATTTTTTTTTTATTTTAAACCTATTTTAAAGTTTATTTTAAGCCACATATTTGTAATTATTCATCCCGAAATCATGTGCAAATAAAATAAACAAATAATACAAAAAGGCTGTAGTAATAAATAATAATCTTTACCAAATTCTTTATTAAATTATTTGTTATTTAAGTTTATCAGTATCAATGATACGGGGCCCAACGCGTGTAAGCAAAAAATCGTAAAATATCAAAGGACGCCAGAAAAAGGGTCCCAAGAAATTTTTGATACAGGGCCCACTCAGGACTAGCTATGCCAGTGATATAAACCATGAGAGAGAAAGAATATTTTAACAAAACATACTTTTGTTACATCCAAGACTTCCATTTAAACATTTACACGTTATTTTAAATAATATTAGACTTTTCATTAACTTTTTGAAGTGATAGCTTCTATTGGCGCGTTTTGCTGGAGAGTGACTTTGAATGAACGTCACGCTCGGGAATGTAAAGCTCACTTGACTGTTTTCGTCCTTAGTCGGACATACACATCCCTAAAAAGAAAGGGAGGGAGGTTTTGTCCAGCCACTCTGAAACGCGGTAGTTCCCCCCCCCCCGCTAATATGCCGTAAAAGTTAAGTTCTTAGCTTCGATCTAAGTGGGGCTCCCAGCCCCCGCCATCACTTTCTACGGACATGAATGCGGGATTCTTTCTAATCCTAGTTGAAGCATGAAAATGAAACGTAATATTTTTCAAAAAATAAGTTTAAAGAGAAAGACAAATCCTCCAAAGAATAACAATCTATTTTCATAAGTGAATCGGAATAGCAATGAACAAATAGTTCTATTAATACATTACTTAAATATATTTTGAATCTAAAAAGAAAATTAAAACAATTAAAAATTTTAAATAACAAAATTAAGTATACAGGTATTAAGAAAAATTACATTAAATACAAGAAAACAAAATATAATTGAGAAGATTTTTCCTTGCAGCACAGCACCGGATATATTTGTACAAAACTGCAACACAATGGCAAAAGAGCTAGTATAAGCCAGAGATTATGTGATATAAATCTTCTGATTAAATCCCTTTTTAAAGGTTTTGACCTAGACTCCTCTTTTCCCAATCAACTATACCTGCCTTACTATCCCTTTGCTTAAACTAAATCAAGGATAGAATTGAATATTTTTAAATTACAACCAAAATTCACAAAGACAGATCGGGTTTTCTAAAGAAACTACCTATGATTTTATAAGTAGGAATTTTAAAGTAGATTATTCAAAAGACAAAGCAAAACCTTTAGATTTTTTTAAATCAAAATTCAATTTACTTATATCAAATGATCCAAATGAAGCACGAGGAAGTACGGAACAACGCTTGGCGGAGTTTTTTATGGATATTTAAATAAAAATTTGAATCTATAAAGTATTTATAACCTATTTCAGCTGCCATAAACCTATTGTTTCCTTCTTAGAATACAATTAATTCCCAAATATAATGTTATATTTCGCACAAAAGTATTACTTTATGAATACAGCCATATGAATAAATTATTTTATAGGATAATACTAATATCCCCATGTTTTTTAATTACCGAACTAATCACTGAAATAACATTGCTAAATTTGAAGTTATCACTTCTATCGTGTGGTCATAAGCACGCACACTTTTTTTTTTTATTTTATGCTTTCAGCACAGAATCAAGAAAGTTTTTGAAAAACTTAGTATCGTATAAGATTAAAAGAGGAATTCAAATAATTATATGCTACTTCATAATTCATATAAAATATTCACAAACAAAAACTCTATTTTATTTTCCTTTTCAATTAATAAAATCTTATTTTAAACAATGTTTAACTAAGAAACATGCTTATAATAGTTGCTTACCCTTTAATTTATATTCGTAATTTTTTCCTTGACTTTACATATATTTCATTTATAACGTTGATTTTAAAATACACAAAATTTTCGTTAAGTAGCGTATAGAACCATAGTTTCAACAGGAGAAAAACGATGTGAATATATGACTAATAAAATTATGGATCTGAATATTACTTAGGAAATTAATCCCTTCAATTTTTACCAGTCCTTCAGTTAAAACTGAGACATACACAAATAAAAAAAAATATTACATGCGTTACTGAGTACTTCAACCAATACATAATTTAATAATTTCATTGCGCAAAAGTTCGCTAACAAGATCTTCGATGAAGACTACCAGATGCAATACAGCTATCAATTAACTTTTCCAAAGATATTTAATTAGAATAATACGTCACAGTTTCTCTTGCCCAAAGTATGAGGAAAGACTGCCAACTCCGCAACTCCACGCTTTCTAATGGAATTTTCGCTTTAAGAGTGCTTCAGCACTTTTGCTCTTGCCTTTCTCATCAATTATTGATGTCAAAAGGAACTTGGTGAAAACTTCGGTTGTTTTATTTCATGGAACTTAGGAACGACTTTTACGTCGAAAGTTCGTTAGCTCTTTTAGAAAACTTACAGAATCGACGGTATTTTTTTGTTCTAGAAGAAATTTTAACGGGTTTGTAGATTAAGAATTTACATGTGTAAGTGGGAGAGAAAGAAATTTTAAGGGCTAGAATCTTGAACTTAAATTGAATGAAAAATTAACATTAAAAACTGGAATATTAAAATTTGAAGTTCCGATTTTTATTAAAAATGCTTATTATACAACTTTACGGAATAAATTATATTAACAAAATGACTGGCTCTATACATTTTTTCCAAATTTGATTTTGACATTTTGATTTTATTCCAAGGTCTAAAGGAAAACTTAAGGCCTTAACGTAAAGCATAACGTCCAAATACTTTTACATTCCCTTAATTATACATGAAAATGCCAAAATAATTTAAACCAGAGTGGGCTATTGCCCGGTATTGAGGAATACATATACATATTGGATGTGAAAGGTAGTGGATGGTCATACCTCTTGAAAATGATTACATTCATTGGCTAATTTTGTATTTCATAAACGTTAAAATTGTACCATAAAAATCAATAAATATAAAATACAAATAAAATAGTGACATTTTTATTTAATCTATTTTTTTGTGCTGATTTTATATCTATAGAAGCAAGTACATTTAATTTTAGAATCAATTTAATGAGACACAAATGTGTCCTATCGCAATTTTCTAAACTTTTTCCATAAATGAGGAGTGAGATTGCTTGTTTAACTCTCCAAGCGGTCTTCACGTAAAATTCCGCCATTCCAGAGATGCTTTTTCTGCCTTCAAGCAAGATTCCCCAAAGCTGCCGAGCCGCATTCTTAAAAATACGGCTCAACCGCTTTTGAGAACCCCACTTGAAAGCAAAAAAAAATATGTGTGGTTCATTTTTGAAGCATCTCCAGAATGGCAAGACTTTAAGTGCAGACCGCTTAGAGGGTTAAATACCCATTACACAGTTAATGTCATCCAATTCTTGTTGATCTTCATGCAAACCAGAAGTTTTGTTTAAAAACAATCTGTGAGGTACACTTTACTCACAAGTGTTGAGAACTTTTCTACATGCTTGGTTTTCTGACTGTCTTGGTGGGCTGCAGAAAAAATAACACTTTGCGGAAGGCTATATGTCCACTTCTGATTTAAACTAAAGGAACAGTTTGATATTCAACACGTGGCACTTTTAGTAACATAAATATCGTTTCAATTTATGTTAAATAATACCTCAAAATACTTGTGCAATTTTCGAAATGTTTAAAGTGAATATTTTTATTTATGCTTTTTCTTATAACTTAACATTTTAGCTTTTCTTTTACATTTAATACATGATAAACCTTAAGAATAAGAGCTATATAAAGGAACTTTCGAATTAGAAGGGGTTACACATGTGTTCTTTAATATGAAGATTGAAACTGAATAAGAATACTTAACGCCTTATTAATACTAAATATGCATTTTTGAATTACTTAAATTAATGCGTTTGAAATATGCTTTAATTGACATGTGTGAATTTTTGGCTGATTTCGTTTAATATTAGAGAAACACTTGAGATCAAAGATAAGTTAATAATTTTTTTTTAAAAAAATAAATAAATGGCAGTACATCTTAATATAAAAACAAAAAATCGTGCAATAATTAGAAAAGTAAGCCCCCTGGGATAGTTCAGTCTTTTAAACGTAGAATATTATTCAAAAATCAAATTTTTCTCTTAAAAGTAATATTGATTCTTGGTTTCAGATAGATCTTCCAAAGAACAAGCACATTACGAAAATATATTTTGCATATTATATGAATATATAAAGCATATTACGGAATTCCTAAAATTACAGTGCAGTACATTGTTTGTACGAAAGACATTTGATTATTAAAATAAAAATTGTTATTTCATTATATACTTGTTAACAAAATAATCTAGGTTTGATGCTTCAGTATCATTGTATCTAAAAAAGTGCTTTTCAATTTAATGTATCCGACTACGTGTATATAAAATTGTTTTAAGAATATTATTGCAATAAGAAATTATTTAAGTACAATATTTTGACAAAAAATGAACATAGAATGACCCATTTTCAAAATAGTCTCCTTTTGTGAAAAATGCTTCTATTATAATAATATTTTGCCTGTATGTAGCTCAGACCTATGTACAGAGGCCCAACTAAAATTTTTGAAATATATAACTTAGAAATGGGTTTACCGATGTTTTACGACAACAGAGGGACGAAATTTAAGAAAAAAACACCGATAATTATTTCAGTTGGTTGTAATTCTGAAAATAATGTGAATTTTTCAAAACAAAATAGTTCAGACTCTCTGGAGAAGTTTTTACTTTATATGAGAAAAATATAATTATTTTTGACGCATTTGTTATAAAAGGAGAACATTTTGAAAATAAATATTATTCTAAGTTAATTTTTTGCCAAAATATTGTATTTAAATAAATGTTTTTGTCAAAATGTCCTTAAAACAATTTTATACATATATTCTAATCTAAGTGACACTAAATATCATGAAAATTATCCATTTATGCACCGTTTTAAAATCACGGTTCTGAACGTAGTCGGATACCTTAAAACCTATTGTTTCGCATTTATTGGAGACAACTTGAAGAATACACATCTAAGACGATACAATGCCAGTTGTCTATTCCATGAGTGGTCTTACCCGTAAATCTTCAATTACCTTCCTCTCTTTTATAAAACTCTCCCTTGATTTGAAGTTTCCTTCAGTAAGAAATCTTCTTATCGCTAGCAAAGTAACTTTCTGAATTCCCTACGATACCATATCATCTCCTGGAGCAGCTGTTTCACTTAGCCAAACCTGCATTTTACCGATCAATCATTCAGCCCTCATCACAGGCCTAGAATCCCCACTGGTAAACTCTTTTCCAAGAAATCATCAATCTGCCGCTGGTTCAGAAAACCCCTTTTTCACCTGCTGGTAACTCTTTTAACCAGAGAAAAAGGAGAAACACAAAACTACTTCTGACATGGTATAAAAGTCGTAATCCAGTTAATTGTTTTTCTTCGATTTTCTGGGTGATGTCCGATTTTGTTGCTTTTTTCTCGAGTCTATTTATTGGAAAACGGTTTGGTATTTTTTGGTGGTAGTTTGAAAGAAATTTATTGAATGGATTCCTAAGCCCCCGTAATCAAAGCTGTTTCTTAAAACGTTTTTTGGGAATGAGAGAATTATTATTATTTTGTGTAATAAAAAAAAAGAAATAGCAATGCATGTTGAACTGAAACTTCATACATTTCTTTTAAAGTTTCATAAAAAAACAAATGATGTACTAGGAACTCGTATTGTTTAACAGTCTAAAATGAATAATAATAGAATTTTATTTATCACGATGTTGCATTTATTGCTTAATTTACGTGTTGTGGAAATAAGTATTTTGTATAAGTCATTAAAAGGGAAGTTGAAATTTAAATGACAACTTTTTAATACTGAATACATGGAATATTTACTACTGCATTGAATCACCTATTTTTTTTCTTATAATCTCTGTGATCTCAAACAGCCGTGGTGTGCTAGTGGTCAAGATCGTGGACTCGTGACGTGTCAGGAGTTAGAGCCCTAACGCCATAGAAACTTTCCCAAATCTGTCAAAGATCAAAGTCCTCCCGCTAGAGTGGTGTGAAAGATAGGAGAGGGAAGCGTCAGCTCTGTTTTTGTCCGCATCACTTGACCATGCTCTAAAACAGTGCCTTTCAAACTTTGGATGCTTGCGACCCAATTTTCAATCATAATTTCCATGCCCCCCCCACCATACAATAATAATTTACTGAATTCGATATCGATAATAATGTACTTTGACTCTAATGCTGCAATACGTATTAAATTCTAAGCTTTACAGATTATTAAGATGTTTTAAATTTTGTATATGACAAGCCCATGGAGTCATTAGTAATTATTAAACATATTCTTAACTTCGTAATGATGAATTATTGATCAAATACATATTGTAGTACTGATACATTTATAAGTATATTACATCACTGCAAATATGTATTTTCTAATATCTCACAGTGTATTTTGTTTTGATTTAATTTTAGTAAATTGATAATTTTTTTTAAAAAATCTTTTATTTTCGATATGCTTGCGCCCCACTTGTAGGATTATCACGCCCCCTAGGGGGGGCGCCCCACAGTTTGAGAACACACTGCTCTAAAATAACTAGGTCCGTTGTAAATAGGCCTCGTTTTGCTTTATAGTGTAACGCAAAAATTTATTCCCTGTCTCTCACTCAACTCAAAATTTTCATTATATATAATTCATGCCTGCCTTACTTTCAACCTATTTTGATTAAATACCGTACCTGCATTAGTTCTATTTTTTTCGTGAGCAATTATTGCTAACGAATTACGTGTAAAAAATTAAATCTATATTCATTTTGAAAGTTTATTCGTTAGTTTCATTTTGAAGAATTTAATGAAAATCGCAATCAAAAACTTACTGTACTTGAATATATTTCATATAGTCTTGTGAATTATATTAACTAAATTCAGTGAAGTAATCATCAATTGAACTTAAGACAGATTACTACATAACTTAATTTCAAAGAAATTGCTTCTATAAAAAAATATTCTCATTTTAAAACATCCATAAAATGTTTATTAAAATAATATTTTACGAATACTTTTGGCAATACGCTTTTTCCTTATCTTTCTTTCATTTATCTGTTCACCTCAGACGCAAAATTAACTTTTTAAAATAGCGGTTCTGAAATTTGTGGCGGGCCCCCAAAGGGTGTGTGATAAACCTACGTGAGGGAGGAGTGAGTATATCGAAAAGACGAAAACAAAAGATTATTTTATAAAAATTATTAATTTACTGAAAGAAAGCAAAACAAAATATATTCTGGCATAATAAAAAATAAATTACACAAAACACAGACATAATGCACTTACAGTTATCAGTACTGCACAATTTTATAATTAATTTAACAATACTACGTTAAGAACAACATTAGTAATTACCAATGATCCCAATGGGTTGTCGTATTTAAAATTGAATACAAAATGTAATACTTATCTTGATAATTTGTACAGTTTATATTTAAAATCGCACTATAGCTTTAGTGTCTAATTATTTTATTATAGAATTCAATACATTGTTATTGTAAGGGGATAATTTTGCGAGGAAAATTGAGTCGCACATATTGAAAGTTCGAGAAGCACTGTTTTAAAGTCTCTTGAGAATTCTACAATAAAATTAATACTAAATTACAATAGAAGACACCCGTGTAAAAGTATGAAGTTTCTATGCAATAATGTTTATTACATTAGTATTTATATGACTTTATTTTAAATGCTAATTATGTAAAACTTTAGCTTTTCCTTAAGACAATAAAGCCAATAACACTCACATTTATTTGAAGAAGTCATTAATTTTAATGCCATTGGAGTGTATATCCTAAACTGATTATCCCACTGAGAGAATTTCATATTTAACTAGACCCTAGTTACTAAGAGAACTGTCAGAGAAATGTAAACAAATAGTAAAGTAGTGGACCAGACGTCTCCAATGCAGACGGTATATGAGAAGTTGCTAATGCAAATAAATACATTGAATGTATGGATGTATTTAAAACAGCGCGTGAATAGTACGTAATTTAATAAGAAGGATTATAATTCATTGAGAAGGTCATTGATTGAAAAATCACAATAAAGAACAAAACGATGCATATATTTGATGATTGGTTAATAATATAGAATGATTTCTTAGATAACTAAAATTCATGAACAATTAATTAATGCTTCAATCTTTTTTATTAAAAGATGGAGTTTTTAAGCTTTTTTTCGTTAGAGTTTGGGATAGAGATCTTAGATCAATCACAGACAACCACTAATGAATATTAAAGAATGATGAGTCTGACGATATGAACTTTTATTTACCATTTGTATTTTGGCCGTGGTAGCCGAGTAGTCATAGTTTCGAACTCTTGTTTAGCTTTTTCGAGTCGCATATTTGTAATCTCCCTTTGTCGTCGTCTGCAATTTAGGAGCAGGAGGTGCCAGAGCTCACGTATCGTCCTTCTAACTTGACCATGGCTCAAAATTATTAGGTGAAGTCCCAATAACCCACATGTTGCTTCAGACTAAGGCGTAAAGAGATATAAAAGCGATGTCTTACGTATTCTTAATTTTAGAATTCAGATAATTATTCGCATTATTTATTTATACACATAAAGTTTCAACCAAAGTATTTATTGACCTTCATCTTATATCTTTTATTTTAGATAATGACTGAAACCATCATCTATATACTTTTAAATTTTTTTTCTTATTTTGGAACACTTTCACCGATTAGTATGAAAAGTGTTGATTCTAAAATGTTTACTTCATCATTTTCATTGTTCAAAAAATTGCAATTGCGAAGCTAATATAACTTTTTTATAAATAAAAATGTGAACTAAATATACAAACCTTTAAATAATTTTAAAAAAAAAAATAATAATATTATAACGGGGGAACAATCTTACTTTTTTATTTGTTTTTTTTTTTTTTTTTGGTTCTGTTAGAAGAATTGAGAAAATTATTGCCTTCAAAAGAAATATTACTATAGTTTCGTAAAATATAAATATTAGTATTTTAAGTTATTTCCGTTGAAAAATTTATGGCTTGTAATAAACAAGGAACTCTTTTTCCTCTATTCTCTGTTGTACTATAGATTATTCAGACTTTTACACTGTAACATATTTAAACGTGATCAAATTTTTTATAAGTGCTGTAAAAAAATTGGGGGAAATATACTGTCGAGGCAGTTTCAAAACGTTACGTAAAGGTTTCATGATATTAACAATTTTCTTGGAAATATATTTCATTTTTATTTCTGTAAACTCATAAATTTGTGAAGTTGAATTTTGCCGATTGAACGATTCATAGTACTTATATATACTATTATATGCTGCCTTTAATAAAACATATTATTTAATTTAAACAAATATATTTTGAAATATTGTTTAGTCTGTTGATATTGGTTGTGAGGTTGTTTGAAGTTACGAAGTTATATTATTTAACTACGCATTTTATTTTATTCAAATATTAAATATCAACATTAACATATTTATTTAAAAAGTATCTTTGAGTGATATATCAATTTTTAACTTCGAAAAACAACTGAATACTTCGAAGTTTTACGTATATAGAATTATTTACATTTCATAGAATGTTTGACGAAAAGTTTCCAAGTGTTTTTATTCAAAATTCTCCAAAATGTTACAAAAGTAAAATATTTTCTCCACTTTTGACCCATTTCACTCAAAGAAATATATATTTCTGTGACTTTTTTTTTTCATTTTAAACTTGTATACATACGTATAAAAAGGCCATTAATAACTCCTATGAGTAAAAGAGACATCCATAACAAAGTTATTCAAGCCAAAAATACCAATTCGAAACGAAATAAACTTATGACAGAAATGGTGCATTTTGATGTATGTCATCTTCAGACACTGTTGAAATGATAACGGATGGTGCAATTCGATCGCGACTTTAATCGATGGGCCCCTCTCGGTCGTCTCGTCGCCCCGGGACTGTTCTGAGACCTCCCCGAATAGGGACGACCTTGTCCGAGACATTCCGAAAAGGGACGACCTTCGCCTACCCTTGCCTCTTAGAACCCTTCAGAAAAGTTCCTTTCGGATGATATATGGGGCGAACCACTTCTGGTCCAAATTTATTCAATAGTAATCAAACTTTCCTGAAATATGCTCTTTCACTTCTCCGCTCTATCGATTCATTTATTCATGTTCTCTTTTCTCGCGCTGAAAAGATGTAAGAAAAGTCCACAAGATTTCCATACACATTTGGTTGTATTTTATAAACGAAACCACTCTGTAGGATTTTTATGTTTTTAGTATGTTAACTGTACAAAAGCAAAGATTTACTACCTTTGTATAGGATATATTTATTAGTTAAATATTATGTCCACATTCAAAATAACTAAGTAAAGAAAAATATTTAAACGTATTAAAATTACTATTTTGATAAGAAAATAAAAAATAAAAATAGCGTTTTTTTAAATTTGCTATATAAACTTTAACTTTAATATATATATATATATATATATATTTGTATTTAAGACTTCATCAAAATAAGTATTTTTATTAGAAATTTAGTTTTTAATTGTGAATAGTTTACCAGAGGTTGCTCAAACTTGTTAGCAAATTTGTAATTAATAGAAACCACATTTTTAAATAAATTCGAGTTGATAATTGCATGATATTCTTTTGACTAAGTTTTAGTAAATCTTCAGATAAAGATTCTGTTTTATTTAAAAATAGTTTGAATTAGCTGTGTTGCTCATTCCTTCATCATTATTTCCTAAAGTGCATTAATACTATATATCTACAGAAATATTCTAGTTGCTTAAGTAATCAATAATTCACTATCCACTGCAAGGAATTAAAAGTTAATATATTAAAATATTTTCGAGTTATTTACGAAATACTTTCATTGGATTGATATAATATCACATTTTTATATCATTCAGTATTAACCATAATAATTAAATAGAAAAATTCTGTGAGGAGGAATAAATTTTGAATAATGTGCAATGATTTAGTTTATAAATGTGAAAACTTTTGAGGTTTAAATTAAATATCATACGATTTATCACAAAGTTGATACACCTGGATTATAAATATTTAATGCATACACAACTGAATAATTTTCAATCACTAGCTAATAAACTATTGGCACATAATTTTCAGATTTTAAAATTTTTACTATGGTCATTCATAAAATTTTACATTAATGTTTCTTATGAATTAGGAAAGTGGCAATCCTAATGTCGCATCTTTTTGTTTCTTTTAATATATTTCATCGAAATACTTTAAATAAAAATGTTTTAAAGACCATTGAATGTTTTAAAGAAAGTCGTTCAGAAGTAAAGAAAATGATGAAATAAATCAGTGCTCCGCAACCTTTTTATCGCTGTGGACCGGTCAACGTTTGCAATTTTACCATGGCCCGCTGATGGTGGGACACGTTGATTGTTTATATTTTAGATTGTTTTGATTTAACAATTTTCATTTAGTTACATTTAAATATGACTTCAGAATAAAATATAGTTACACCAAAAATGAATAAAAGTGATTTAACGTGGAATATAAAGTGAGTTCCGTGGAAGTAGGGCAAATCCGAGAGGAATGGACTACTAAATAAAATGGCAATAGTTTAATGTTCTTTAGGCGGCCCGGCACCATTTGATCCATGGACCGGGGGTAGAGGATCACTGAAATAAAGAATCCAGTGATCAGAATGATACGCCTATGATTTAAGAAAAATCACTGATCCACACTCTGAAAATCGAAATATATATATATATATATATATAGTAAAAAGTGAGAAAAGTCCAATAATTTTTAAATTATTAATATGATGCATGTGGTGATACATGTAAAGAATTACTTTAACCTGGATTAGAAAACATGTTGCATTCTCTTTTTTTTATCATAAACCATTTTTGTACAAAAAAAAATATTAACAGTATAAAATGGTATTGTTTTTCAATACGTGTATGAAAACAATACACTTTCTAGAGAAAAAAATTATATATTCGTTTATAAGATTTTATAAATAATAAAGGTATACACATATAATTGCATTACAAGTATACGTGTACATGTGTATTCAAATTAAAACAGTCTGTAATTTACCAAAGGATCATGAAAACTTCGTTAAAGTATAAATTGAAGTTCCTTTGTTCTGAGAAGTACTATAACAAAGGTTATTTTCACAGACTTATTAATCGCATAGCTTGATTTAATCGCCATTTTGCCTTCTATTTACATACTTATTATTTTTATAAGTCCTCGATCATAGATCTATTATATTTGTAGTTTTCGTGTTTATTCTAACTTTTTGATGACGTTACTGATTCACACATTTTTGTTGGTTCAAAAAGAATGTTGCAATATGCCTTGTAAAAAACTTGTTTTACTATATTTATCTTTGTAATTATACTATTCATGACTTGGCGTTTTAATTTGATGGTTTTTGAGAAATATATTTAATCTAAAATACATTGTATTTTTGTACTGATGCATGCATCTAGTTTACCTTTGCTGTTTCAACTATGCATATTTTATGCTCAAAAAATCACGCATTGATTTGATTTTCTTTTCTGAAATAAGGCTATAACACATTTGTAATTTTTTTATAATGAATTCCGGGTAATTTTTATATTGATTATTAGATTTTCTTATGAAATTTTATGTTTAACTTTGAACATTTATAGACAGAGAACAATTAAACATCTTACTTTGCTAATGTGGCACTTAAAGATCACGGATTACATAATAATTCAAAAAATCTAATTATAGACTTAAAAGTTTCAAGCTTAACGTGGATTCAAGTATTCTATTTAAAAATTTGGAATAGGGGATACACGTCATATAATTGCTATTACAAATAGATTCTTCTTATGATAATTACTTTGAACCTTTACATTCGCAATAAAAATAATCTTAAATCTTTTTAAAACGTTAGGAACGTAGAAATACAAGTACACTAGAAATAAACAAATACTTTTTTATCCTACCAATTCCTTTTAGCTTTATTTATTACTTCTTGAAATTACTTTATTGCCACACATCCTTCCTTTCCTCAGGCTAAGCTTAAAATTACAAGGCGTAAGATGTGTACTTCTTTCTTTACCTAGACCATAACATTGATTTATGTTGGATTTAAAGTAGTAATAAAATGTACTTCGACGCTTCCTCTTTCTCTAAGCCTTTGTGTTAGAATTTTTAAGAGAAGATTACGAATTTTCGAAGTTCAATGAATTTTACGCTTTCACATAAAAATAGAAATAAAAACAAAAATCAATTTACTCTTAGTCTTTTGAGTGGCGGATTTGTTGATAGTCTGCGAAAACGATGAATTGAAGAAATTGACTTGGCGTATTAATGGCTTGATGCTCAAGATAACTTTATTTATCTTCATTTGTTAATTATGTCAAGGATTTTTGCAAATCATTCAGTGTAGAAAGATATTTACGTCGGCTATCCTGTATTCTCAAACTGTGGGGCACCCCACCCCCTTCCTGGAAGGCGTGACAACTCTACAAGGAGGGCGCGAGCATATTGAAAAGTCGAGAACAAAAGATTAGTTTAAAAAATTATCAATTTACTGAAAGTAAACAAACAAAATACATCTTGACATAATAAAAAATAAAATACACATTTACACTCTAATGTATTACACTTATAAATTTATCGGTGCTACACAATGTATTTTATATATAATTAATTTAACAACACTGAGTTAAAACAAGTTTATTAATTACCAGTGACCCTATGGGCTTGTCATATATATATTTTAAAACAAAATTTGCACTTATCATGATAATTTTTGTACAGTTTATAATTAAACCTTGACTACCGATCAAAAGTTTCGTGATTCACTTCCAAATGCCAACCGGTTTCCACGTAGACACACGTATTTGATGTATTGGGGAAGGGGGGAGAAAAAAAGAAGCACACACACACACAACAAAATTAATATGGAATAAGTAAATCCTTCACAAACATTGTCAAGGTCCGTTTATTGTGTATTCCAAAATCTTCGGAATAATTTTACGGATAGCAGTGTACAGAAAAGATCGTACTTCTGAAAGGCGTATATATACGTCTGGGAAAATAAACGCTTTGTCTTAGCGAAATGTTTATGTACACGCGGGGAGGAGGGTGCTTAAGAGGTTAAAGTCGTATCGTAGTTTTAGCGTCAAAGTATAGTACTATTGAATTCAGTACATTGTTAATGTATGAAGGGGAAAGGAGGCGCGATGAACATTATGATTGAATATTGGGTCACGAATATTGCAAATTTGAGAAGCACTGCGGTATTGTATTTAGTGACTATGGCTTAGGCCTTTGAGCTCGAACCCCAGAGAAGGCAGGCTTATTTGTAAATGTATAGTGCATTTGCGGCATGAGCCGTCAAGCCGAAAATCTTCTCGTGAGGTTGGTGTAAAGGAAAGAGAGATGTGAGGCTCCTGACCATCCATGGGGGTTCTCCCTCAAAATTGGGGTTGAAATGAGCCAAAAACGTGCTGTCACCTGTTGGAGCTCAAATCTACGGTAACGACAGGCATACATGTAGCCCTTTGCCGCGATAAATTCCGTGGGTCTCGTTATGACAATGTCAGAAAGATGGCATTGGTAGTAGAAACAGCAACAGAAAATCTATAAGGAATATTTGGCATAATGTAATGATAAATATTTCGTTTATTTAAAAAAGAAATTTTTATAAGAAAAATAAATACAGATATAATCTTCTTATAGAACATATTTTATTATATAAAATATCTAAATAATTAGGGCTTCATTTTGAAATAAAGCAAAATATTTTTTTAATTTCATAAATTTTGTAAAAATATCATTTTTTTGTTATTTTAACATAGTTTATATTTAATTGTATAGAATAGAAGGGAGTATTGTATATTCTTTCTAATATTTTTTAATAAGACAAACAAGGAAATGGCATTTTGTTTTAAAAGTTGAAATAACATTGATTTTTAAGTTTATCTCTTATATATTTAAATATTTATCCTGACTCGGAACTTATAAAATATGGAAAATTTGTTAGATAACACATATTTGTGGAATTTAAAATGTAGATGTTTTTTTAATATCCGATTAAAAATATATTCACGTGTGCTTAGAAATTCGAAATTTTTATAAAAGTCTTAAAATACAAATAATAAAATTGTTATAATTTCTAATAAAATACTGAAATATATAGCAGTAACTGAATTTTTTTAGCTGACTGAATACATTATTTTTCTTCCAGGTATTAAGCTGGTGTATGTATCAGTTTTCTTAAATTTCTAACATAGAAAAAATAATTATTAATTTTAAAAAACTTAAAAGATATAACTAGAAAAACGCAATGAATTGCTATTTATAACTAAAATAACTTTCAGAAATGTGTATTAGTATCATTTAATATATTTATAAAGTTTTGAAAATTTTAATTTAGTAAACAAATTGCAGTTTTAAAACCATAATAATTTTACCGCTAAATATATTTGAACTTTTTATTTAAAGAAAAAGAGAGTTCGTACCATAAATCTACATAAACCTATTCAAAAAATTCTATAAAACTCAAATAATTATAGGGAAAAATATTTGTCTATATTTTCAATGCAATGAGATTGTAAAAGATTTAAAACACTTTGATATTTTAAATATTTCTAAAATTTCTTATCGAATTATTTGTCTGGAAACTCAGAGTATTTAAATATATCTTCTTTTAATCATTTGGGTATGTATAGCAGAATTTAGGAAGTTTTTTAAAACATAAATATTTAATAAATCTTTATAATGAACAGAGATCCAAAAAAAGTCACTTCATGTATTTGTGACGTCTCTCGCGTCTTTCTGATTAACATAACTCCTATGTTCTTTGACGGCCACGATTAATGGCAAAACCTTTCCAACCCAATACCAAGAAGAGAAACGGATTGAATATGTAAATGAGATATACTATAAAAGGATAGCGCGGCAAACCTAGAGATAGCAATAGCATAGATAGCATAGCGTAGCAGGCTCAGAGATTGTAGTGTGGAATCATTCTGATCAATAGCGTGACAAAGCTTAGTGTGAAATCTTGCGGACCAAGAATAGGCAGTCAAGAATTAGCTGCATTGCGGATCAAGAATCTTCAAATATAAAGTTATAGATTATATTCTCTAGGTCAAGGGACCAGACTGGAAAAGGTAATATTAGATATAAGTAATTAGATAAACAGGATTATTTAGGATAATTGAGATAGATGATCTAGTTGCGTGATCTGACTTAAATACGTGATTTACTTTGGGCTCGACTCTCACTTTAATTAATAATTGTCAAAATTAGAATTTAAGTATTATAAGTTACTCTTAATAAAAGTTGTATTAAGAATTATGTCTCATCATTTTGATAATCCCACACCTCTAGCTTACGCGGAACCGGTAAGACATGGTCATCACAGGATGGCTATGTCTCATATTTAACCTTGGAAATTCTAAGATAACTGAGAATATGTAGAGAATGAATAATTTGCATAAGTCACCATCCAATATTTTATGCAGTTTATAATTTTAAGGGGACATGGTACAATTTATGCAAAAAATTTAATTTAAGGATTTTTAAAATTTTTTTGATTGCCTCCTACTTGTTTATACTATGTAAAACAAATTTTGTGCTCAGAATTTCACAAAAAGCTAGACGTTTAATTTTTTAACGAAAAAACTTAAAATTTGTTAAGTGATTTTAAAATGCTACTCCTCCTACAAAAATTTAAGTACATGCATGAAATTTGATTTAGAAGTACGTCAAACTCTGTATAACAAAAGTTGGTATGGGTTTTACGATAACTTGATTGATATTTTACTGTACCTGTTTTTATAAATGCTAATTGAAAATTTCTTAAAAAATCTACAAAAACTGAGTTCAATTATTTTTAAAAAAATAATTATTGCTTTGATTCAAAAATGCATACTAACTTTTGTTATATGTACTATTTTCAATAGGTAAAAAAAATCCAAAGCATTAGACACAATAGAAAAAAAGCCTTAGCATTTTAAACGAAGACAAACTAGTTATTTAATCTTTCTGAGATAAGTAAGTTTAAATTTTTTATTTGCCATAGGGATGTGAATAAAAACGAATGTAAAAGCTATCATAATTCTGCATTTTTTAAGTTAAGAGCTTTCAAATTTTGTGAGGTTATAGAAAAGTATATACAGAATAATTTAGACTAGAAAAATTAGATATGATTTTTTGACCGATTTTGGTCAATTGAATCGTACTGTGTCCTCTTAAAGCAAAAATGTCTGATTGAGTTTTACACGTTAGCGAAAAGGATGCTCCTGAATGGAAGAAACAAATCTATTGGCCTGCAACAAGAGTAGATAGAAATCTTGCAAACAGGTTGCTAAACAGCATTGATTTCTGCATTGTTCTGCGCATTATAACTCTTTGAAATAGGTGAACGAACCAATTTACAAAAAATAGGAGGTCGAAAATCGATACTAAGCGATGTTATCTGAATACTGATTGTAAATCCAATATTCAAAAATCGACCCTACAACGAAGAAATACTTTTAATAAGAGATGTTAAGACTTTTACTCTCATACAATGGGGCGGAAATTGGATGGAAGGAGGATAAAGCAGATCTAGTGCTACTAGAAAAACTTCCAGTCAATGCGACTGATAAAAAAAATAATAAAGGAACATGGAGATTGTATCATTGAGCAATATGCCAGGGGACATAACTTTTGGATCATTGAGCAAAGCCATGTGATAGCATAACTCGAGAGATTTACTTTTAATAATTACTTGACGGAAAGAAAAACTTGAAGCATTGGATCTGTTGTGTACCGATCCACTTTTTTAAGTCCGCAGGAAGTATTAAGGTATCCGACTACGTTAGGAATCTAATTTTGCGAAAGCGTATAAATGGATACTATTTATGATATTTAGTGTCACTTAGATTAGAAAATGTATATAAAATTGTTTTAAGAATAGTATTACAATAAAAAATTATTTAAGTACAATATTTTGACAAAAAATGAACATAGAAGGACTCATTTTCAAAATATTCACCTTTTGTGAATAATGCTTCTATTATAATAATATTTTGCCTGTATAGAGCTCAGACCTCTGTACAGAGGCTCAACTAGAATTTTTGAAATATATAACTTAGAAGTGGGTTTATTCATGTTTTACGACAACAGAGGGGAGAAATTTTAAGAAAAAAACCCGATAATTATTTCAATTGGTGGTAACTCTAAAAATAATGGGAATTTTTCAAAAATCATAGTTGAGCCCCTGAACAGAGGTTTGAGATATATACAGGCATTAATATTATTATAATATAAGCATTTTTCACAAAATGAGAACATTTTGAAAAAGGTTATTCTAAATTAATGTTTTACCGAAATATTGTATTTAAATAATTTTTTTTTGTCAAAATGTGTCCTTAAAACAATTTTATACATGTATTCTAATCTAAAAGTAACACTAAATATCATAAAAATGATCCATTTATGAGCTTTTTTAAAATCACGGTTCCGAACGTAGTCGTATACCGTAAGATCTTTTGGTGTCCCCTTTCACATGAAATTGGCTGAGCAAAAATATGCAGCATTGAAATAAAGTCTCTTGAGTATGTAAGTAAGGTTGAAACGAAATGAAACGCGAAACGTTCCCTTGAGTATGTAAGCGAGTATCTTATTTTAATTATGGATTACTTCTTCAAAAGATGATGGTGTCTTTCGAGACGCCAATTTTAGGGTTTATTGAGTTTAAATTGGAAAAAAAAATGGTTCCAAGAGTTTGCAAGTTCATTTCCGTGCTTGGTGTGGCAAAGTCCTGACACCCAAAAACCCATTGAGAATCTGTGAGATATACTTAATGAATGATATGAGCCTTCTTTCAACTATTGAAGATCTCAACCAAAGGGAAAAAAAACTGATGACTTTGGGCTCAGAAACATTTGTACAGATATTGTATAGTTTGATAAACTAAGACAAATTCTTATTGTGATTATTGCCATAGGTAGTCGGACAAAATAACAGAACTTGCTACCTTTTTCGGCTAAGCAGTGTATATATCACTAACCTACCAGTATAAATTCATGCAGAATTTTAATGTTTAGTGTAGCTTTATTATAGAACAACATTTTAGAAAATTGTTGATTGATCGAAATTCTTAATTGAGTAGACATCCATTAAATCCGAGACTGTTGAGATTCACCATTTAGCTTACATATAAATGGTACATAGAAATTTTGCAGTGTACATGCCGGTACTTTATTAAAACTAGGTTAATGTTCTTCGAATCATTAGCGAAATTCGAAAACTCGGGAACAAAGGAAAATGAGATAGAATAAGAAAGGATTTATTTCTGTAACTTGACCTTGGTAGCAAAGACAGTCTTTTCTTTTCAAATTTCGTATTGAATTTTCTTGATGCGTAGAAATGGGTTGATTATTCTGCAAATGGATATTTTACGAATTTCGAAAATTTAGCATGCGTGTTTGAATACTTTTTTTTATTAATTTCTCTGATTCGATACCCTTTTTTTTTCCTCAAGTGGATTTTTAAAGCAACTTACCTTGACAAATTTCTGGGTTTGTAGATAAATTAAGGATGTTTCATTAAATTAATTAAAAAATTGCTTTAAATAATTTATTTTGCTTAAGATCTAGAATACTTCAAAATGTTAGTTCCTTTCCTGGAAAGTGAAATAGTAAGAAAAGTCATAAATGCAGAAATAAAAGAAAAGTTAAATTATCACAATCGGATCTAAAACACAAATACAATTTCATAATGCAAAGTTTATGTATCATGTTGCTTGTTGCAATAACTTTAATTTTCGATCAGTGTTCATGTCATACATTATTATGTGTTAATATCATGCAAAAATAATTTTAAAATATTCGTAAATTTTAGAATTATTAAAAATGAGCTTTATTTTACATTTAAACATAAATTGCTTCTGATAACTTAAAATTAAAAATAATGTTTTTGTTTTTTTTTTAAATTTAATTTAACCTTTAAATCAGCTTTCATTTAGCCAGATAATAAAGAATTTGAAAAAAAACGTATATTAAATGCATAGTTAAAATGAAAAAGAAAAATTACTTCAATTACTTCAAAAAAACCTCAAATGAGTTTTTAGTTGGGAAATTTTTATGTAAATTATGAAATTTCGTTAATTTTTAACTATCTGTTATATAATAACTATGAAATTTTAGAATGGTAAACACTTTTAAAAAAGTAAATGTTATTAACATTCAAGTCATTTAACACACAGAAACTAATGAAAAAAAAATCTTATTTGTCTAACATTTTGTCTAATGCAAAAAAAAAAAAAAAAATTTAATTTTTAATATTTTTTTTTTATTTCTTTTTATTTTTTTTTTATTTTCTTTTATTTGGCTTCCTGTTGCATCACGTATCTCATTTAAAACAGCTTTATATCATTTGAATTTATTTTAATTATTATAAATAGTTTCTTAGGCTTGTTTTCGTTTTTAAATCAAAATTAATAAAAAAAAATGTAAATTTTTTTTAAAAAAATTACATTTATTGATTATAATAGTATAATGTGAAGTTTTTACATTGCTATTTTAGTCGTAAATTCAGAAAAAAAAATATTGTTCAATTGTAAATTCTTTAAATAAATCTAGCCAAAAATTTAAGTGGTTTTATGTACTTATTTCATTAATTTCCAATCATTTTGTTGGAATAAAAAATAAAAATACCCCATGGAAATTTAAATAAAAAGGCGACAATTAATTTCTAAAATTACAACAGAAATACAAAGGAATATTTATAATAAGTTGTTTCAACATTACAGTTTTCATCATATTTAATTAAGAAAAGGTAAACTTTATAAAGGTTTGATGACTTTATCCTGAAATAATCCTGTGCTAAAAACAAAAAAAGAAGGAATCTGCTCCAGGCATACCATGGATAATACTGAATTCTCCAATTACTGCTTTTTTACATTCTTAAAAATACTGCTTTTTCATTTTAATTGTTAAATAAACAGAATGAAACTGTAATACTCGCAGGAGCTCTTTATCATTTGAATAATTTTTATCAAAATATTAAAAACTCCAGGTTAAAATTTTGCAATAATGTTATAATCCGTGAACATTGAAGTATTTGTCAAAGGATTTAAATTCTAGACAGATAAGTACGCTTCAATAGAAAAAAATGAAAAGTAATGAAGCATTAACACTATTATCAGAAAATATTTCTTATGAATGTTTTTCGATTAATAAAGCTTACTATGCATTTTAAGTTTATGCGCTGAATCTTACAACAATTTTAGTTTTTTCAAATTATATTATTTCCTAAAATATGTATGTAATTAAAAAGACAGCAACAGTACATCATTAATTACAAAATAAAAGTACTCAACTATTACAGATTTTTAATATGGATTAGTGCAAAATAGTTTTCAACCTTAAGAATAATTACTTTGATATTTATTCTGGAATTCCATTTAATTAATAGATGTTTAGTAAGATATATATTACTTAAAAATGCGCAGCGTTAAAAATTATAAATTAATTATTTTACGGATCTTACATCTAAAAATTATGAATCTTTCAAGAAGTATATAGATTATTAAAAATATAAACTTGATTATCATTAAAAAATAAACTGTCAAACTAGTTTTAATCAAAATTTCACTGTTTAAGTTTCAATTTTTCGCACTACTGAATAATTTTAGTTTTAATTTTATTATTTCTTAAGTACATTATTGGAAATCTTCTTTTTAATGACTATTTTAAACTTTGATTTGACTGTTACTCTGATGGTAATAAAACTAATAACTAAGTCATAAATGAGTTTGAGGAAGAGTTATATTGTGCTCCATATTTTCATAATTTTTCTATTTAATCATTTTCAGTTTATATTTTATGCACATTCAAAGATTGAGAATGATACAAACTATTCAGTTTTTGTATTTATTTTAAATAGGCTAGTATATAAAAATTGTCGAAATTAAAATTTCCAAGAATTTTTGTAAGGAAAAAAAAAAGAGCTGATAATACCAGCTGTTAAAGTTATATGTAATTACGATATTTTATAAATGATATTACAATTTAATTGATGTTATTTTCTTGGAAATTACGTTGCTTATTGCTTTAATTAACTGTAATTATTCACCGAGAAAACAATTAAACGCATCATTCTGATTATATGTTTTTCTGGAAATAGTTTTCCTTTTATGAATTTAGTAATTTTTTTTATATAACCTTTTGAAGAATTTTTTTTTAAAAAAAATCGTTAAAGAACATTTTATTCTGTTAATATTTAAGTACAGTAAATGTTAGTTAAGAACTTTATATAATATTAATAGTAATAGTATTTTTCTGTTTCCATAATAGTTTCTGAAATTGTTAACAGAAATGTCTTATAATAAATATTTTTTTCTTTTCCTAAATCTAGGCTTCATAATTGACTGTATTAATTTTAAAAGAAATCTTTTTTTTTTTGTTCCTAAATTTGAAATCTAAGCTGAACTGGCTAAGAATAGAAAATCCCATTTCTTCTTTTCACATTGAGTACTGCTTTTCACAAATGGAAATATGTTTTTCTCTTTGACATGCATTCATTATTCAGCTACAGTAGTAGTTTAAGTATACTTTGCTTTTAAAATCTAACTCCTTGAAACCTATATTTATTACTATATTAATGAAATATGTTCAATGTTTTTAAAACTTTTTTTTCGCAAGCTCAAAATCGTTAATTTTTATGACCTACAGATTACGTCTTCATTGTACTCGAAAAGAAGCTCAAATTAATTTGCCAATTTTCAGATCTATGCATTAAATATTCAACCAACAAAACGTGCATTTTTTCGAAACACGCATTCCTTTCCACAAATGAAACATTATCCTTTTTAATAACATACTGATTCTACCACAAGTCGTAGTAAATATCACTCCATTAATAGAGTTTATGCGCCGCATTTTAAAAGCAACATTTCTCAGAAAGCCAATCCTTACAAAGAGTTGGAAGTCAACGTATTAAAATAAATAAGTCCCGCGCTTACGCCTGCTAATATCTCCACGGCTATTACATAACCATTTCATTTTTTGCGCCCCGGAACGTGACGTGACGCCCCAGGGCGTATGACCATACTTCGCCCTTGAATGCAACGAGAAGTCGGCATCGATTTTTATCCACCACCTCCTGCTGGTTAAGCAGTTAGATGGCTATGGCTCGCCGGTTTCCAATTATACTCGAAATCCATTTAGTATACGATCAATGAACCCATTCCTGCTACTCATGCCACGTATCGTATGCCAGAGGAAATGAATGATGCCAGCATTCCTCAGATGGAGTATTGAATTTCCTTTCGGTGAAGAAAGACTAGGATTTGTATTCTATCAAAAATATGACGTATATAATCATAAATAACCGAGATCGGTGTTGTTTATCAAGCTTGAACTTTTTTTGTGTGCTGCCTTTCTTTAAAATGAATTATGATGGCTATTTGTGGGGATGTTTTCAAGTATGAGGAAACGATTAATAATGATTAAGTTTCAATTACAGGAATACTTAATCTCAGTAAAACAAATTAAATACTTTTCACGCGTTTTCTTTAAAAAAATTGATTGGTTTGGAAGTTTTCTATTTTGCTACTGTCCACCTGAACCTTAAAACTGAAACCTTATTTGGGACACCTATTACTAAAATAAAGTTAAATTTATTGACAAGGTGTAAGATACGTTCATAAGTTACTAGTTTTGTAGGAAAAAAAACATTTTAATTGAAGGATTTATCCTCTTCTTATCTACACAAAGTTTTTGATATTATGAGTTTGAAATCGTCAAAAGATCTTTTTTTGCTTTTTTTATATATATAAAGTCATCAATAATATGATTGACTGCGTTGTTATTTTAAAATGTAATAATTTTCCTGTGCTAACAAGAAGTTTGAGAAATCGTTCCTTATACGAGGATAGGTTATCCAGACGTAATTATACAAATAATATTTCACTATATAAGCCTTTAAACAGGTTTTCTGGAGAGCTTGGTATTTTTAATATGTCTTTTTATGTTTTTAAACGTAATGTATCACAATTTTTTTAAACTCTTAATATACAATAATCTTTCTTCTCAATTTTTTAGTCTATTGTGTTTTTTCCCTTAATATGTGTTCTTTTTTAAACTGTTTATATCTCTTCAACTATGTTTGGTGAAATGTTATAGTTCTTGTTGTTCGGTTTTTTTTTCTTTTTTTTGACATGCCTTCTGAACTGGAGTTTTTCTGTGGGTGCATTTCCAACAAATGTATAAGAATAGAATGTAAAGATACAATATTCGAATTTGGGAGTTTAGTATTATTAAATGCTAATAGTCTTAATTAATTATTACGATTATTGTTTTTTAACCTAGCTCTTTGAACTACATGAGGATGTTGATGACGGACCTCGGAAGCTTCAACTTTTAAATGTGAAGAAAAATTAGTTTAATTAACTCATAAAATAAATAGGTGAATACATCATATTTTAAAAGTTATTTAATATTGAAAACATTAGTAAAACTAAGTTGCATATATTTTAGATAAATTGTCAAAAAGGAAGAGTTTTTCGTAAATGTTTTACGTTCTGACAAGCAAATTATAATTGGTTTTTAATTTAATAACAAACATTCAGTATTTTTAAGCCAAACATGATAACATTTTATTAGTTTTGTGCCTTCAGTCGAACAAATTAAAGTATGAATTCTTGTCGGCAGAATTAAACTAATCGCACTTGTATGTGTGATAAATAATCAAGCTAACATAAGCAACACAAATAAATGTCTCCTACTTTAAAATTAAGGGCTCGTCATTAGGACTTCTTTAAAATCTGAATTCGAACATAATCCAGTTTTAAATTATATATATGTTGTAATAAAAAGAAATAAAATTATATGTATAATCTGCCACAGCTATGGACTCCCTGCTGTATTCTTTTGAGTATTATCCTTTTCGCAGTGTATCAAATTAATGTTTTCTTTAGAAAAATAGACAAAGAAATTCATTTCATTTATTTATTTCAATGAGCGAACTTCGGAAATGTGTGTGAGCGTACTAAACAAAGTACGTAGATGAGAATAAAGTCTTTCGAATTAAAAAATTAAAAATAAAAGCGAACCCCACAAAATGTAGGTTAAAACATTTCATCATATTTTTAAAATATTGCACAGTTATTTTTAATTATTTTCTTCCTTTTTAGTATGATATGAATCCAACAGCGCTTTTCTTACGCTACTTATAGAACAAAAGAAAAATAAACGTTTTATAATTTCTCAAATATAATTGATGTCTGTTGTATAAATAAAAACTAGGTTCTACATTTTGCCAAAACGTTGACATATTATTCATAATAACTAAATTATACTACCCTATTGTTTATTACACTTTCTAATTTATTTTGTGAGATGTACATTAGTAATAAGACTTTGGAAAAAATTTGAACATTTACTTGAATTGTTGGTATTCCAAATGCTGTGAATAACGTATATTAATAATTAAAACATTCAAATAATTTATTGAGCCCTATTTTATTTCTTAGAATGTGGTAGTAGAGTCCCTAAAACTTGGTCTAATGTGGACTAAAGGGTAACTGAGTTTGTTATAATGTTGGGTTAACTAAAATAGGATAAAAAAATAATAAGTACGAGTGTTTCTTTATAAAATATTATACTGCTCTGTATTGTTTGTTTGAGAATACAACAAAAAATAAACTGCCCTAATATTCTTAAACCAGTAATTCTCAAATTGTAAGGCTTGCCATTCCCCCTTGGGGGCCATGATAATCCTACGTGAGGGGCGAAAGCATATTAAAAAGTCGAAAATAAAAGATTTAAATTTTTTTTATTTAAAAGCAATTTATTTAAAATACATATTACTTAAAAGTAACATATACAAAATTAAATACTTATCTTGATAATTTGTACGGTAGATAATTAAGGTAGCATTGCAGCTTTAGTGTGTCAAAGTACAGTATTATTACATTCAATGCATTGTTATTGCATGGAAGGAGGGGGTGATGAAAATTATGATTGAAAATTGTGTCGCAAATACTGGAAATTTGTGAGAAGCACTGCCTTAAGCAAAGAAAAAGTGTATACTTTATAAAAGAATAGGGCGTTTATTACATGAAAATGAAAATTAATGCATACATTTAATACAGTAATTTACCTGATCATACACATCTCAGAAAAATACTTTATGAAAGTACAAGGCTGTCTATAAGGAAAATTAAGTGGCCAACTTTGCAAAAACTGGCTACTTTTTTTTAAAGAATTACGTAATGTCCAACTGTCTTCGTACTTCACCCTTGAACAGGCCTACATGAAGGGCCTTTTCGACCTGCCATGATGTAACCGAGTTATCCGGACTGCCGAGTTATCGAGTGCCGAGTTTTCAGGACTGTATTGTACTCTGCATCATTACTTTTTAAAATTTTAACGGCATTTCTAAGAATTTAGTATTTTGAATATTGAAGAACATTTATCAATCAAATCAATATATCAGAAAGTATAATTTACATATTTTAATTTGTAAATTATTAAAAAATATTTTAAAACTCATGCGTACATGCATATGCAACATATTTTAGCCTTGAATTTTATCTTTTAATATAGATCACCAAAAGTATAATTTCAAAAGTCAATAATTAAGTCATTTATAAAAAAACAAAATCACCAAACGTCTATGCATAACAATAGAAAAAAAAGAACAAAAATCATTTTGAAATATATATATATATATATAATCATCATTATTAACTTGATGCAATATTTTGATTGAAAACTGAATGTATCGATTGTTATCTATAGAATTAATGGTTACACATTGTTATCTGTACCACCAACTAATAGCCACAACTTTTTTTCTACCGTAAAATCCGGCGCTAAACAACACAGTGGTGTACTTTTAACACAAAAAATAAGATTGAAACTTAAGGGCGCAAGTTATACGCCCTGTGTAAGAACGTTAGCTTTAAATATAACAAAAGAGATGAGTATAGACATTTTTTTTTACTTCTACATGTATAAAAATACTATTTATTTATAAGAAATTATATACTTGCCTTATGAACTAAAAGAGTTGTAGTTCTAGAAGAAAACTATTTTTTCAAATGTCTGGGATAATACATCGAATAAATGACTTCAGAACATAAAAGTAATGTATACGAATATTTCAGATTTCTTCGTAAAAAAAGTGGGTGCGCGCTATACAACGAATACACCTAAAAATTAAAAAAAAAATTAGCTTGAAAGTATAGGGGAGCGTTATACGCCGGATTTTACGGTGCATAACTAGTTGAATCATGTTTCCATATGTGAAGAAAAAGATCGTTCAACGTCAAAGTACCTGTAAGTATCAGAGTGACTGATTAATGTCTGTAACTTTAACCCTACAAAAGTCATTTAATATTTTCAGAAAGATGTGTTGGTTTTTCAATGATTTAAAGGTGGAATTTTTGTTTCTTCCCATTTATTGTTTATTTTCACCGAAATGAGTTGTCAAATTGAGTGCCAATCAGTGGTGTAACGTACAAACCGGCAACCTCCGCATTGCGGGGAGGGGGGGAGTCAGGGTTCTAGGGGGCCCGAAGCCTGACTGGTGCCAAGTACGTACTCTTTGTAAAATCTAACTTTAGGGCCCCAAACCTGACTTTTCAAGGGGGACCAAATGTTCTCCGTTGCGCCACTGGTACCAATGATATCCTAAAGACTTAAATAACGATTATTATATATCCCAACATCATTCTGAATACTAAAGAGAGTTGTTGCAAAAAGTGTTAAATTATGATTTCGATACCTAGGAGAAATTATCGATTAATCTTTTGAATTTTTTTTCAAAGTTTCTAAAGCTTATAAAAGAAAACAACAAACGTTGTCTTCAAATGTGTCATAAAGGTGAAAATTCCTTAGATTAGGGTAAGAATCCCCAAAGTCTATCCGTGGCATCCTGGGGCTTCTTTTGGACTATATCTGGTGTTCCTTTATTTTTCCTGTTCATGACTGTCGGTATAAAACACTTAAACATGAAAGAAAGCCATATAATATTATAAATCTAAGAAAAAAATCATGATATCGACAAAATATTGCAACAAATCAACCAATTACAACTGATATTTTTCAAAAAAAAATTTTTTTTAAATCTAGAGTGGTTGCGCTGTGCACAGAGTTACCCCTGCTCACGAAATCCTTACTTTTGGGAAAACTGTTTATTTGTTACCAATGAACATGGCAACATCCTCCTATTCGAAATATTATAAAATATAATTAATATGTTAATTATATTTTATAATATAATTAATAACAAATATAATTATAAAAAAGGATTGGAGTGACCCCGCCAACCCGCGTGATCATTAACGTTAGTATCGAGTGTGAGCCTGCTCACGGGTTGAAAACACAATCCCATTTTAAAGATAATTTAAGTGAGTGACAAGGCATTAACAACTGCAGGAGGTCAATAAGGATTTAATCAATAAGGATTTAAATCTTTTCACAACAATTCCTGTACAATTCTATCATTCTGAAAAGAAGTAAGGGTGTGAAATTTTCCAAATGGCCATTACGTGCTTTGTGCACCCTACGTCTAAGGATAGCTAGTATGTGCCATGCATGCCTTAAAATAGTTATGGGAAACTTAAAATAACATTACACCATATAATATGTTTTCACGTTAATCACATATTCCGAAGTCGAAAAGTCATAATTATCTCCTAACGATTACGTAAACGTTTTTTACCCATTAGTTTTCTATATGGATTTCTAGTAACCGAGATTTTAAGAAAAACATTAATCTTATAAGTGACCCAAAAACATAAAATACACTGTTTTTTTCTTAAATAGGCTTATTTTATACCATAATGGCTAAAAACTTCTTTTACAAATTCATGAAATCTATTTTCGGATAGCACTATAAATAAGACATTGTAATCAAGAGAGTGAAAAGAGAGAATAAAAATGTATCTTCTTTTTTTTTATTCATATTATTAAACTCAAATTTCTATCTTAAAGGATTTTTTTTCACTATAAAAATGCTGAATTTTGAGTGATAGTTCTTCTTAATCTATGGTCTTTCAAAAAGAAAATTAAATTTGAGAAAAACGATCATATTACTATTAGTATACCAGTTAAAAATATTTTGGTTAATTGTTTAAAATTAACCATTTTCTTAATTTAGGAAACTGTCAGTTATAAGATACATCAATAACATTGATTTAATCACAACAAAAGAAAACAGGAAACCTTGAAATTATTTTACAAATACGAAGTAAATTAAAAATTACAATATATCTGCTAATGAAATAGTATTTATGAATTATTTATAGATAAAATTTTTGTGCTCTGTATGGTTATCAATAATTTTACAATTATTAATCAATTAATTAATGACATGCACTAAGGATTTTACTGATCATTTCATTGTAGTGGAAAAAATGCAAATAACTTGTGCTTGAGTTCTAATATTTTGTTTTTCTGTGTCCTCCTAATTTGTGAATCAAAATTGTGAAGTCCACTTGCAACACAACCCTAGTATTGCTATCTAGGGAATCGTTAATTTAAACTAAGAAGACAACAAAGATATTTAGTTAATGAGATAATGCGTTTGTTATTTAGTTGACGAATACACGTTTTTAAAAATAACAAACTTAAGGAAAGTATAAGTAGTGGCTCAAAGAGGGTAAACTAATGTCTTTATATTTAAATAAAATGCATCACAGTCACAATAATAAGTAGCACATAAATATTGCTTAAACTAAAAACTGTTCGGAAAGCAATTTATTTTACTGCGTTAGCACATTATTTTCTTACCAATAAAATCAACAAACAATTTACAAAAATAATACTTTTTTCCCTCTAAGTTTCTTTAGAATCATCATTGAATATATTTTACATTCAATTCAATAAAATATTTCGAAACTTTTGAATAAATGAAAAATGAAGCCACGTAAGGATTATTTGAAAGATATAATAAATATGCATCCAATTTTTCTTCATCGACTTTCGTTTATCGGTTATGAATAGTGGGTTATAAATGAATCTTAAAATACTATTCAGTCAAAAGATGTTTCCGCGTTTCAATCCGTTAGGATATCGAATAATTCTACAGGCTTTCAAATACCCATGTTCAAATAATTTCCTCCTTTCAAAGCATTTATCCATCTTATAAAATATGAGCGTTTTGAAAATATACATTCTAGTTTTTAAAATATTCCCCATAGGAGGTTCAAAAACTGTCTATTTGAACACTTAAGAAATAAATAATCCAGTTTCTTTTACCTTTTGTGTATAAGAAATAACTTATAACTTTACAATATTGCATACAACAATATTGGTAAGGTGGCCAATCGTCCCTTTTTAGGGAGGACAGTCCTTTTATAGGTTCTGTACTTCCTCGAAAAGTGTGTGGCTTCATTTTCAGTACTTTAAAATTTATCTGTTATTCTCTGTATTTAGAGATACCAGGAGGAACTTTTACGTGTCACTTTATCGCGCAAGTAAATTGGAGATAGCAAATTGTTTTCAATTCTTATCGAAAGAAATACCTGATATTAAAATTGATGACAATTGTCTGTTTGAAGAAATTATATGACTGAATGTAGTGTATTTAAATTCTCTAACAATGGGAATTAACATGATGAATTTGATAAAAGATGAGTGGAAGTATACAACCATTTAAAAAATGAGCATCTTCCATATAAAAATTTAGTTATTCTTGTTCAATTTCCTTTGTTATATCCTGGAACTAATACAGCAGTTGAAAACATTTTTTCGGTTGGTAATGATTATTGGACAAGGGAGCAGTCAAAATTGAACGTTTATTCTTTCTCTGCAGGACTTATCATAAGATTCAATATGAAGGGTTTTTGCTCTGAAATTTCCGATGTATTAGAAAATGATATATCAACAACAACAAAGAAAATTATTCAATGAAAAAAACTTTTAAAGCAAATAATGGAAAAGAATGTAAGCGCAATTAGTGTATTTTTGTTTGAAGTAATAAAATGTTTCATATATTTAGTTGTAATTTTTTCGTAAATTTTTCGCCCTCCTCTTCATTGTAAAAACACTGTTCACTTTAGTATTAGGTACAACGTACCTACTCTAATCGATGGGTACAATGACTTATGTCTGGAGTGGGCAACTGTTTTGGCTTGAATACCACATTGTGGAAGCGAAGGATCTTTTTAAAATGATTGCATTTATTATAATTAATTTTGTATACCTGAAAAGTTATAAATTGTACTGTATACAAATCAATAAACATATAAGCTAAGCAAATAGTGTGGCAGTTTTATTCAATTTACTTAACATGTTAATTTCACTTCTACATCAGCAATTTTTAGAATCAGTTTAATGAGATAAATGTGCCTTATCACATACTTTCTACATTTTTTTTTTTAAAATCAGGAGTGGGGTGCTTGCTGAAACTTTCATCACAGCCTATGTAAATTGATGACAGCCAACACATCTACACTTAGCTTACTAGCAACTTGTTGATCTTAAGAGAAGAAACCTTTGTGCCCACAATTATCTGTCGACTGAATTATAAAGAATAATTTTCTCGCAAATTTCTTCATACGTGAACATTTTTCAGCTGACAAATATTCGTAAAAGTCAATGACATAGCATTACACATTTTCTTCACACTGTGATCTGACTTCTAGTCAATAAAAAATTTTATAAGAGAACAAACTGAATGCATGCTCAATTTTCTTAAACTCCTGAAATTATCTTGCGGGACTCATCCTCCAAACTCTGCACATGTAAAAACACTTTCAGGTGTTTTGTTTTCCCAATAATGGAAAATAAATGTCAATCTTTGATCACGCACTAGAAAGAAATATCGGTTCAAGGTGAATTTTCTGACTGTCTTGGTGAGCCGCATACAAATTCTTTGTGGGCGGCTTGTTATCCACCCCTGCTGCACCCTTGCTTTGACATTAAGGTACAATGTATCTATTCTACTCGACGGGTACAATGCCTATATATATAATGTGCTTCTCACCAAAATTTAATTAAAACATCTTGTTAAAAGCGAATAAATATGGACTCGTTTGATCATAGCACCATGGTCTAATATCTATATTTCTTGGCAAATGGTTCTTGTTGCTTTACAATTCCTTAACCCCATTTTTTCAGGTCTCGACTCATTATACAAGTAGTAGAGGATTTGATTTCTTTACGGAATGTGTTTTATAAGTTTTGGCGTCAAATTTTGACTTAATCATTTTTATGATTTTCAGTCACAATTGTTTTGGAGCTTGTTTCGACAAACATATGTTTGGATCATTCATATCTTTCCTGGACAGTTTGTGGATGTTTTGCAGGTCATATCAATAATTTACTTGCAGAATCTTTGCCTTCAATACGAGACAATAAATTATCCCACTTTTGCTCTAACAGATCATTTCTGAAACGCGCATAACTCAACACCCTGTTATTACTTTGACCCGAACATTTTTTAAAGCTGATTATTAAGCATTTTCATTATATTTGTAAATAAATACTCCGTAAAATGCTAATGGTAGAAATAACATAAATTATGTTACAAGTTTTGAAACATGAAACGAAGCCCCATTTGATAAATTTTAAATACATTTAAGATTTTTTTAATTTTCATTAAAATTTTTCAATGCATGCATTGCGATATCTTAATAAAAGTAACAAATCACAAATAATAAGCAATTGTAAAGCAAAAAAAAAAATTACACATAAATGATAGGGGAGGGAAGTTCTCAAACGAGAGGTCTTTGACCTAAGACTCAGTGATTCCATCAGTAAGTGATACCAATTGGAAATGTTTAACTGTGTCTCTGAAATACTAAGATGATACAGTTGAAAGAAAATATCATAGTGAAAGGCCAGTTAGATGTTTCATTTGAATTCAGTTGCTGTTTCTCATAACACCTTTGCCATTTCTCGTAAATTGCAAGTTCTCTCAACCGAATAGCAATAGAGCATTGCTAACAGTGACTCAACTGAAATGGATGGAATTGATACAAAACGTGTCTTTCATACAGATCATAATTTATCACAACAATAAGTGAGGGATCATTTGAGTTAATTTATCCTAACAGTTTCGCAAGGATATCGATTCGCGAGAACCATGGACTACGTTTCTAAATATTTTACTTTATTATTACAAAAATATTAATGAAGATATTATTCATTTTGAAATTCAATATGTAAAGATTTTTAAGAAAACAATAAAAATGATATCTTAATGTAGTTTTAAAATGTTCCAATTCAAATTAAATTGCCACAAAATTTACATATACACCCATTGCCACAAAGATTTGCTCACCAATAAATAATAGAGAGATTGTTACGAAACTTGACATGAAGGTACGGGTCAGGCAGAAATGTAAATAATTAAAAATGTAGCGTGATTGCGCTTTGCGCAAGTCACCATAGAGCGTTGAATTACAAAACAGGTAAGCAGGGCCTGAGTGCATTAATTTAAACTGTTTCAGGGAGACCCTTTTTAACTAGAGATGCCATTACTCTCTTCCATATGAGACAATATTAGCAGCCGTTAGAGTTCAGGAGGGGAAGAATCATAGAAAAATTGGAAATCGTATGGTAAGCTCAGCAAATACCTCGACAACTGGGTCATTCTGACTTTACTGAGATGAAGTGTTGGGAATAGCAGAAGTCTGACTTAGGGACAATTGCTTTCGCGGTGTCCGTTACGTGTACTGCCATTGACACCAACTCACTGTTGCCTCCTTATGGATCGATGCCCCTCTCGAAAGGATTAGACTGCAAACGAACGGATCAGGAAGTCTTCAACAACAAATACAGATCCAATATGGTTGCTGACGACAATTGCATATGTGTGTGGAAGCCCGTGGTGTACGTTTTAATCTTGCCTTCTTCACTGTACAGTGGAACACCTCTCCCACAACTGGTTTACAGGTATGATGTGCAATCGCATACGACGTGGGGTCACTCTTGATATTACCATGGCTTTATGATCCCATAGAAGCCCAGATATACTTTCGTGAAATTATTCAGCCACATGTATTGCCATTCACGGCAGGGTTCCCAGGGACCTTTTTTCAACAGAACAATGCTAACCCAAGCACAGCAAGGGTTGCCAAAGGTCTGCCTACTCCACATTTGAACCCTCCACTGGCTGCTATTGATCGAGTATTTAAGAGATCCTTCAGGATAGCAAGTTGGACAGTCCACAAGTTTGGTCAAATTAAAGGTGCATTTACAGCAATTGTGTAACGCGATGTCGCAGAACATCATACTGGACTTCTCTACCACAATATCCGTCCGTATCTCCCATGCATCCATTCTATAGGTTGCTACTAACAGGGCACTAAAACTTCCATTTATTTGTAATCTTTTTCTACAAAAAAATATTTAATTTTTTCTGTGTTTTTGTAATCACTTGCTTTCATTAACTTTACAGTTACGTATGCAAAATTTCATTTTATCCTGATTACCACTTCGTGGAGCGGAAATTTTTATGGTGATGAATTGATATTTGAAAGCGTGTGTAAATGTAATTTAATTACATGTGTGTGTGTGAACTGCTATGTAAAAACACATCAATTATAATTAGGTTTGAATAAAGTTTTGATTAATTCGTTAAGTAATTAAGTTAACGGAAGTATTAGAAGTAAAAAAAATGCATTGATAACAAACTATAAGAGCATTTTTGTGTTAAACAAAAAGGTAAGAAAATTAGTATGTTATTGGCTCATTCAATTTGCCTAATGTCTCAAAACAGTTTTTTTAATTTTATTTAAATAACCAGGGATTGAATTTAATCTCAAAAGTTATGTTCCATTCAATTACAACGACTACTTGTAGTTCATTTGCCGAGGAAACTGTTTATTATTAGCATAGAACTTTCAACTTATGGTACAAATCTGGATTTCCATTTATCCTTAACAAAAATTAACTTTTCTTTTTTAAATCTATTCCTATGAGAATTCTGATGTATGATGAGGAGCGTTGTCCTAATGAAATATCCAGTTCACACCATCTCATGTCGTATAACTTGGTGTTAATCATATGTATCGGAATTCATTGAAAATTGCATGGCAATAATGAGACTTTTCAAAAACCATTGCTAATTTTTCTCCTATTTGTTAAGTGAAATATTCTTTTAGTTCTTTCGAGTATTATCCGAACCTTAAAGATTAAAAGATTAAAATTCCTTTTCATCAGACAATATTAGGGCTTCCTCTCGTCATTCTATAACATGGTTCTTAGTTAATTTCGGTCCCTTCTCGCTGCTGCTTCAATAACTATTGTGTTTTCTTCGTTTTCATATATTTTGTTGCTGTTGTTAACATATTTAGCCTGCGGCTAGATTACGTTTATGAGCCGAAGAATTTTCAAAAAAATCATACACAAGAAGAGATTTGTATGTATGTCCTTCTCAAGATCCGCACAGTTCAATAGATGTTCCGGAGAGGCCTGCACTGAGTTGCCATTGGTACACATCAAATGTGCCATTTGTCCATCAGCAAAAAAGAGGCACTTTTCTGTCCACTTGCAAGTCTGGAGATGGTGGACTGGACGACTCTATCTGCCTTTATGGTAAGGGTACCTCCTGAGGCCTGCCTATTATATCAGGGATGGATAGGGGTGATTATCTGTAGCTGCTGGTTTGAAATTTTTATTTCAAGGATTTTTTTTTAGAAATTTTTTATTAGTGCTAGGTGTTGAACTTCCAAATTGAAGAACATGAAGCGTTTATGCTATTAAGTTTCAAAATTTCATGAAACGAAAGTAATTTTTTTTAAACTCATTTTTCAAAAATGTGTCTATTATCCTTTTCTGTCCAATTCCTTTTTCTTTCAGGCTGTTAAGTTTTGTTTAAGTTATTTTTTTTATTAAGGCACTGTGAGTAACAATTTTAGAACGCTTCATTAACCAAACTAGTTATTTTTTAAAATTATCACCACACATATATAAACAGATTTTTAGTACTTCTCACTCAGATAACAAGCTTACTGTACTTCAATTTTCACTTAGTTAAAAACTAAAATTTTGCTTTCTCGATAATTTTTTCACGAAGAATCCTAACTCATGATTTTTATATATAACGTGATTTTGATGTGATATAGTATAATACAGTAATCTTTTTAGGTGGGTTTATTATTTCTTAACATGCATTATCAACATAACCTTATTTAATTTTTAAGCAACTGAATAGACCTTACTGAAATTCAAGTAACTTTTAGTTTTAAAAAAACACTTCTCCTGTACTTTTAAAAGTAAAAGGTAAATTATATATTGTGTCTTTTTTTCGGAAATGCATTAATTTGTTAATAGTCTTATACATGCACATGCAGTCTTATACATACATGTTAATAGTCGCATACACGCACTTCATATAATTACTGCATTTTATATCATAATTTTAAGAGAAAATAAAAGCCGATGAAAGTTATAAGACGCATTTATTTTAAAACCACGTGTTGCTCCATAAAAAAATATACTGAGAGTGTTTTGATGATGGCAACTGTCCAACATGTAAATAAAGCCGAATACATTTGAGAAACATTTACTAACACATTTGCGTAAAACGAACTTTTTGAGTGTCGTAGTAGTTATTTGTCTTCCATGATAAAGAAAATTTTAAATAATCCTGAAAAAATATTTATGAATAGATTCTATCTATTAATTTTGTTTAATTTGAACGCGTATTAACTTATTCTTCTTTAACTCATTGGTGTTACTGTATTAAATGATATGAGTTAAATGTGGAAAGGATTTACTAAAATTCTGTTATAGTCGAAAAATATATATTTAAATAAATAAATAAAAAAAAATATTATTAAAAAAAAAACAAAAAAAAACCCTGTAATTTTATATACGTAAATAGCTCTGTAAGGGTTGAATAAATGCTATTTCCTACGATCACTGTCAAAATGTATTTTCTTTTTTTTATTATTATTAAAATGTATAGTTTATTTCGAGTAAAGAAATTATATCGCTCAAAGAAAATTGTCGAAGATGAAACCAGAAACTAGAAAATAATTCTATGCATTACCAAATAATTTTTAATGTATAACAAGAATCCTCTAAAAAATTAAAACAAATAGATAAAAAAGAAATTTTTTCTTACAAAGTTTAATTATATTTATATAAATGAAATTGTGTTTCTTCTTGGTGCGTAATTTAAAAATTTGTTTTGAAAATTACACTAGATAAAATACTACATGAAGAAACTTTATGAGAAGCACACAAGACTTTTACATAACCCCAAGGGAAAGATGATAAATCTTGCAAGAAACTAAAACAAACTCTTAATTATGCAGAACCGAACCTTATTAATTTTGTATCAAACTCCCGAAGGGCACATTGTTAAGGAATATAATGTTGTTGAAGACAGTAATACTATCTTTCCTTTAATGTATTCTTGAAAATTTTTTCTTAAGAATACATAACCGATATGACAAGCAGTGGAGTCTGGGGACTGGCGACACTTTTCAAAAATATGTGTTGGGAATTTATAATTTAAAAATCGATTTCCATGGAAATAGGTCTATAACATAGCAGAAATCAGTTGACAGCTTATCTTAGCTTACTTTTCACTAAGCCCGACCACTTTGCATGTCGGAATATTAAAAACGGCTAGCTAAGTGATATAGCTTGTAGAACAAAATTCCCACGAAAGTCAGTATAGGATTTAAAAAATAAGAGACATGTCATTTTAAATGTCTTTCAATTCTCTAAAAGTTAGAAGGATATTTCAGTTACATATTCAAGAAGTTTTTGGTTCTGTTGCTTACTTTTCAGAGTTTTAGAAAGATTTTCTTTTAAAAGTTTCGAAAGAAATGTAAATTTCTCTTTCAGACTTCCTATTGGTGAAGATGGAATTCTTAATATACTTCCAAAATATAATAAACAAAAAATTCTTACATTTGAAAAAATATAAAATTTTTTTATTGTATATTAATCCATGATCACTTTATATTGTCTATGAATTCCTCGTTTAAATAAGATAGTTTTCTTAAGTAATTCAAAATCTAATTTAAAATCAATAAATATTCTGTTCTGAAACGCCATTGGATATAACTTTTTTCAAGATTTAATCATAAAAGGGAAATTTAGTTTACTTATATACCCAACATGTATCAAACACATTGCAAGAATTTTTTCCCCAACAGTTTCTGGGAAACAATTAATGTTAGATGCATAGTTGGATTAGTACAAAAAATTTAGGGAACATCTAAAACACTCCAGCAGATTTAATTTAAGTGTTTATAAGGATTTCAAAATGACTTTCAAAGGATTTACTTGCCTGTTAAGTAATTTTTTAAAAATATGTTTTACCTCTCATTTTTTTCTGTTGTTGAATTTGTTCTTTTATGCATGGTAATACAATGAAATATCCGTATATATGTATGAAACTGAAATTCATATATATATATATATATATATATATATATATATATATAGACACTGAAGTTCAAATACGTTTTTTAAACTTGTAGTGGATGACACTTGATGTGTCAGTTTAATACAGTTTTTTTTTTCATATATTAATACAGTTTTTTATATATTAATTCATTAATTAAATTTTATTTTTTAATTTTAAATTTATTATGCATTACTTCTGACGAAGTTAGAATTAGCTACAACAGGAAGTGCCAGTAGGTGTTTCTAACCAATTTTTTCTTCATTTCAAATACTTATTTTTTTATTTATCCACCCAAGTTCAAATTTATTATTTAAAACTTGTAGTGGATGACACTTGATGTTAATACAATTTTTTTTTTAAATATAAATTCATTATGGAGTTTAATTAACTAAAATAAAATTGACCTTTGTTTGACTAATTTATATTACTTGTTCAATTTCTTTTTTTTTTTTTTTTTTTTTTTCTTTTTTTTCCATTTTTTCTTTTACATTTTTATTAGGTTATTTGTGGTTAATGTACTTTGTTTTTGTTATTTATTCGTTAATGTTCATGTTTTGTTATGTATTCTTTCTATATCTTTCATTCATATATATGAGTGTGTGTGTGTTTGTAACGCATACCTCGTTGTTAAATGTTGTGTACATCCATTTTCCACATTTTAAATTAGAACAAATATACTGGGAAAACACAAAAGCATGTGTGCCAAATGAAGATAAATATATAAATAATTTTTAGAAATTGGAGGGTTTTCTTTATACTAAATAAGTAATTCTTTTACACTTATACAATTAATGACTTTATCTTATTTGATGTAAGTTCCTTCTCTTACAAGTTTTTTTTTTAACATTTAAATGGATTGCACATTTAGATTTATGACTAAAAAATAAATGTAAATGTTGAAAAAACAAATTATTCTCAGAAACAGCACCACTTAATTAACACTCGACAGGACATTATCCCTCTCCACAAAGGACACATTTAAGTAAATATTTACGACTCCTTCACTTATTCACACACCAAACCTAAGAAACATCGCTATCCACAAGCCCCTTAAAATATTCACGAAAACAAATTCCACAGTCACGTACCTGACTCTACCCAAATACTTCTAACCGATGCAAAGCCGAGTAAAAATCTAACGGTTGATGGATACTTCACAAATCCCAATTCGGTTTGGCAAAAGGACTTGGCGACGTGACTTGAAACCTAAATGACCTTCCTTTTTCTTTTCCCCCCCCCCCCACCTTCCTTGAACTCCAGCGAAATTTTCACCCTCCAGCACAGAGTGGAGAATCCTCGGTATCACATGATAAATACACATATCCTCTCTCATTAAGCTGCTTTCTCCTGAGTATGGAACAGATCGATTGGATGGAGGCGTTCTATACGAAATTAGTGAAGCCGCGGCTTTTAATCCCATCTATGCATTCCTTCCAATGTTCTGGAGCTATTCTGGTCTCCCTTAGAGATGAACGATGCGGGGAATTTCTCTACAAGGGAAGTCTAGAGGTGAAAAACAGAGCGGATTATGGAACTAAGGCCTTAGGATGAATGGATAAGAAAATGGTAGGGGTAAAAAAAGGGAGAAAAGATATAAAAAAGAGCAGAAATTTACCAGAATGACCGATGCTTTGACGCGTGGCTTGGACAAATAAAGGGGAAAAAAAAAGGCATACGTTACGAAAAATGAGGCGAGTTGTTGATCGATGGGAATTGTTATTCCTATCAAGGGTATGGCTGAATATTAATGGATGCTGAGTTTCTTGATCATGGTTTGCCTCACACAGAAATTCATCATACTTGCAGAAATTATTTTCTTATATCAAGCACTCTTGTTTTTTTCTCTCTTTTATTGTAGTTATTCTATCTACTGGAATGTATCAAAATAAGTATACGTTTCCCATTTTTCTCAAATTTTGGTACAAGATATATATAGCGTCCTATACTATACGAAGACTAAAGATTAAAATAGCGGTTCTTTATTTCGTATGAATAGGGTCTATTGAAATAAAGAGTTAAATATAGTCATTTTTTAAAACATTTTCTCAATAAAAATTAAATTAAATTGCTTATTTTATAGTTAGAGAATGCTTATTACTTTAATTTCACAACAATTTATAATGCATCATTATAGAAATGTTAACCACAATGGATGATAATGCTTAAATTTAAAAATAAATTGAAATGCATGTAAATGCCATAAAAAATTACCTGGAAATTAACATATATAAATAAAAAAGCAGCAATATTCAATTAAAATTTGTTATACTATTTTTTTGGAAAATAAGGCAATTTAGATTGAAATGTGTTATTTCTACAGTTCAAAGAAACCAAAATTAAATGAAATTACGCTCTTTTATTAAAGCAGCTAAAATGTTTGGATTTTATTGTAGGTTATATTGTTTTGTACATTATGTTTATTTATTTTTTTAACTAGGTTTGGTCTTTTATGCAACATTTTTGAAAATTACACACTTAATTAGCATTGAAGTGTATAAGTTTCAAAGCGACGAAAATTGACAGTTAAATTGTTTGCATTTTTTATTGTCTTTAAATTACACTTTAAATTAACAAATAATACATATATATATATTTTTTATTTTTTGAAGCTAATTGATATAATTTTTATTTTTTCCCAATGTAGCAGTTTTGATTCAAAAAGTCTTACACTAGCTCATAGCTTTTAATACAAATACCCAATTCTCCTCACCCCATTTTAACATTGTAGAACATAGCAATAGAAAAATTCAGTTTTAAATGAACATCATGAATTCATTAATGGATTTTGATAAGTTTAAAAATACTTTTTTAGTTAAGGATTTTCTCGAAGCTATATCTTACGAAAACTTTCCAATTTCTATCATACATAAAAACATTTTGATTTGAATTTAATGCTGCAATTAAAAGCAAATATTAAAAGTTTTGATTTTAAAAGACTTCACAGTGATATGCTTTTTAGCATTTATAAGCATTTTTTTAAGCTTTGAAATCTTAAAATTTTAATTGAATTCTTTATTTCTGTACACACAGCAATATTTCAATTTAAATCAGAAATTACGTTCAAACGCATTAAATTCCCCTCGGTGACTCCAAGAATAAGTAAGTAAAAATATTTTTTCAAATTTCTTACGATTGGATTGTTTTCAGTGTTTTTTTTTCTAAATAAAATGCGCATACATTTATTTGAAAAATGCCTCTCTTAATCGTACAACTCAAATTTATTCTCGACGTGTTCTCTTTTTGAATGAATATGAATAAAAATTAAGAAATTCATGAACACATTAATCATTTTAAGCAAAATCATTATTTTTATTTCCTTTTAAGCCCACAAATATTCAGCTTAGTTTCGAAGTCGTTAAAACGTCTTTTTTATGTAATGACTATCTTTTATTTTCAATGCTAAGATAAGATTTAAGTGCCTTTTTAATGGAAATTTTATTATATCCACGCTCTTGTGAAAAATAATTCAAATTTATGCTTTTACGCAAATGGTATGTTAAGTAATTTTCTGTCATCTGGTATTTTACTTAATTGACCTTTTTTAGTGATTTTACTAGATGAATTTAATAATGATTTAAGTGTATTTAAAGATAAATGTTTCATTGTAAATGCAATAGACGAGTTAATACTATCTATCGTTATATAATTATGGACAAATATATTAAAAGAATTTTTTTTTCAATCAACAATATTATAGTCTTTTGAAATTTATTTGAAATTCTTCATAATTATTGAAAAATAGATTAATTTCGTAATATTTTTATGGCATTACAATTAGAAATGCATTCAAGTATATTTGAAAACCACATTTCTATTTCATTTAGAAAGGTTTTCTTACTTTTGAATATCGCCTAATTTTCTAAATTTTTTTCACGTTCCGGTCACCAACGAAGTGTAAATAAATTTATCGCTTATAATTATGTTTACTATTCAATGATTAAAGAGAAACTTATTAGTAGGTTAAAATATATTCGGCACTTTTTTACTCTTTCTATCAATTCTTAATTTTTCTCCGTTGCCAATCCGATGAATAAGATATTTACAATATTTTCGTTCTGAGCGTTGCTAACCAATAAAAGATGATATCGCTACACTCTCTTTTTTCAAACAGAATAATCCTTTGAGTACTGAAAATTCTTTGGATCTCCTTTTAAAAAATTTAAATTAAAATTTTAAAAAGTTTTGAGGCTTTGTTATAATGTATTCAGCATATATAGCATGTATACAAATTAGAAGAACCATGATTTCTATCATTGCCACTTTATTTCAAGAAACGAAGTAATTCAATGTTTTCTAAAATGACTCAATAGTTTCCTCAGTTAATTGGATTTTTACCGTACTTCTTTACAATTTACTCTCAATATAGAGCAATAAATTCTTCAGCTTATGCTCCTTCTACAAATCTATTAATCTTTATTTTCTAAACTTTAAAGACGGTTTCCTTCCACTGAATTGTTGGAATTTAATACGCCGGTGGACAATTTTCCCCGCCATAGACTTTAATGTAATAGTCTGGACTAAATTATCTTGTTCGCTTCTCCTACTGAGTTTGCTTTTATGTTTTGTTGCCAGAAATATCCACTTTATAATTTTCGAATTTACTCCCCGTCGTGAAATCCTTTTATACACGTTCATAACTCTTTTAATACAAAAGTATTTAAACGTTTTCGTAGAGGGTGGTTGATTTTTCATTTGGTGTTAAAGCGATTTAAAAAACTTAAAAATATTTACATAAAATTTAACATTTTTTTTTTCTACAAAATAATATATGATTACAAATAAAAATAAATTTTAAACTTTGACCTTATTTAAAATAGTTTTCCTTTTCAGATGCATGCATTGAGACCTATTAGAAATTACAATCGAACCTTTATATATATAAAGATATTGTATACAAGTAATATAAAAAAAACAAACATTTAAAGTCAATTCCTACTTAGGTCAACAAAGAAAAGTGTTATTTTAGTTACTTTTTATTAAATAATTACAATTAATATATATATGTATATACATATGACAGCATCACAACATTAAGTGGCAATTAATTTTTATTAATTACCATTAAAGTATTGTATTGTCATCCAAAAAACAATCGTGTTTTTAAATTTTCAGTTCAACTGAATGCTTTAAAACGTGAGAAAAAATATCTTTTAATATTTTGTCCCAAATCGCTAATCATGAAGCCAACGTGGCTGTAATTCTTTAAATAATTTTTACTTAATTAATTTTAATAAATTATAATTAAATTATCGTACAGTCACCTAAAACAATAGTGTGTAGAAAATTTCAGCTCAAATGAGTGCTTTGAAATGTGAGAAAAAAATCTTTAAGTTTTGACACATATCGCCATTTGATGCCAATGTGTCTGTACTTGTAATTCTCTGAATAATTAGTTTTAATCAATTAACTTTTATTAATTACAATTAAATTTCCTTATTGTCATCTAAAATACTCGTGTATATAAAATTTCAGCAATTGAGCTCTTTAAAATGTATTTTATTAACGATTGAAAATTTGAACAAAATATAGAGAGATAGTGCAAAGTAGAAATTGCAAAAAGAAAATGCTTCATTAACCGAAATGCATTTGTACGTATTGATAATAAATTTCTTAGTTTTTTTTAAAAAAAAATATAAGTAAACTAAAACTTTTTTTTACGTAGAAATAAGACTATTCTGATTAAAAAAATGTAAACACTTATTAAGAATATATGTTTTAATATTTGAACATATAAGTCTTTGTTGTAAATATCTCTCACAAATTTATACAAAAATTTAAATAACCTTAAAATAAAACTCTTCATTATTTCTATGTTTTGAAACGAGTTGTTAACATGATTCACAGTAACTCTTCTGATATTTGGTTATATTTAGTGCGTAATTGCTAAAGAGTAATTATGAAATTGAATACAATATAGCTTGTTACGTTCCTAAGTTTTATTCATATCAGATAGTTTAATGCAATCACACCTTGATATGTAATTATTACTGACGTCACATTATAAATTATGATCTATGTTCTCTGATCTCATTGAGAGGATGTGAATATTAATATAATCAAATTATTCAATCAGATACAGTTGAATATATCCGGACCTATCAATCAACTGTAGAAGTATCTTGTAGTATAGCAGAATTTAAAGAAACCTTTGATAATTTTAAAATTATCTTTATTTTATATCTTGTTTCAAATATACACATTTTATATCTTGTTTCAAATATACACATTTTATATCTTGTTTCAAATATACACATCTTTCCCGAAAGAAATTTTCAGTGATTGGCGTACCTGATAAGTGGCATAATAAATCGATTTTGTTCTTTGTATTTATTATGATAGTAAAATATTATGTTCATCACTTTGATTTAATCTTTAAGATTTATTGACGTTACACTTTCCATAATTCTACAATGGCATTAAACTAAGAGGAATTCTGCTTTCAGTAGCATATTTCTAATGATTAAATTGAAGTTTATTCTGTTTATATTAATTTCTGATTTGTTCTACACTAAAAGAGACTAAATTGAAAAAAAAGAAAAGAAAGAAAACAAAACTTGCGAAAAACATGCATCAATTGAAAAAGGTACTTTTTCTAATTATGTATAATATGATAAAAATTGTTTAAATCAAACCATTTTTTCAATCATCAAGTGACTTTTTTTTGTGGTGAGGAATTATTAATTTTAGAAGGAAGTTTTAGCTAAATAAATTAATTTTCAAGCTCAAAGTTAAAATGTTTTTGGTTATACCTGTGATCAAAATTTTAATGAAAGAATTCATGCGTGGAAATTATGCTTTTCGTATTTGTTTCGAAAAGTTTGACATGTGAAGATTAATGATCAGTTTTGACATTTGTTTATCATTTAGAAAAAGTTATAATGGAATGATATTGGAAAGTGTTTTTTTTAAGGAAAAACTATCATTGTATTGAACCATTTACGAATTCAACTGCATTAACTATTCATTTTAAAAAACCCGTTTGCAAAATTATTATTTAAATCATAATTATATGTGAAAATACATGGATGAACTTCATGTAAAATATTTTTAATAACTCAAAAAATTATGAAGTTTGAAAACGAATCGAGCTAATTATATATAAACACATAACTATATATATTTAAAACTATTTAATTTATGAAGATCGTGCAAATATTGAAAGATTTCAGCATTTTTTATCAATATGTTCATCTATCATTCATTTTACAGATAAAATGTGTATATTCTTAATACAGAAATGAGTTTTTAAATGATAATAACATGAACAATTTTTTAACAATAATTTGTGAAACTTTCTTACATCATGGGAAACACGAATTATTTTTTAACTTATTTCTAACAAATGTAATATAATACATATATATATATATATATATATATATAAATATTCTTCAAAATAATAATAATAATAATAATCTCAGACACAAGAAACTAGCTTTTTTGTTTTTTTTTGGAAAGCAACCACCATTTTTTTTCTTTATACTTTTTCAACAGCTCATGAAGTTAGATCGAAGTAGTATATATTATTAACTGTTTAAAAAACGAATAAAAGAATTTTTCTTTAAGAATAAACTGTATAGTGCTTCAAATATATCAAGTGAAGTGCTTTTGGCACCTGAAACATATTCTTCCTCATACTTTTACGCCTGAATTTCAACCTTGAAATGATTTATTCAAGACAAAATACAGCGAATTTGTGTCTAGATTCCAAAAAAGAATCGGAATGGAAATGATATAGAAGTTGAATAATACTTCATCCTCAGAAAGCATTGTATCATCTGGAAGTTGGAAGTCAGCGGAGAAAATAGAATTTTGCGATACATACCAAGAGTAATAACTTAGAAAGGAAGTAGACAATATCAAAAGTAACAATATTGTGGAATATATTTTCCTTGCGAAAATAGTAAAAGCATCATCCATGGGGCCTGCTTCCAAATTTTATCAACTCAAATTTGCCCTTTTGGCAAATCTACTTGTGTTAAAATTGAAACTTTAGTACTTAGATTTAGTATTATGCATTCGAACTTTGATTATATACTATATATAGAATAAAAAAATGCATACAAGTAACCAATTTTTTTCAATACGATTGCATTTTTGTAATAATTATTACAGATATAAGTTGCATCCTCCTGTTAAAGTATTGGTAAATTTAATACTTTTTCGTACATTTAATAGCACACATTTATTTTCCTAAATGTGTACTATTAGTAACTGTTGTTTCAGAATACATTTTTAAATAGGTAACTTTATCATGATATACAGTTTTTAACAGAGAAAAATATATATTTCTCACAAACTTTCCTTGCAATCTATTTTTTTGTTTGTATAAAAGATGTGTTTTTGTTAAAATACGCTGTTAATTTATTTTCATACGTAACACATACCTTACATAATCACTATTATTTATGAAATTTCTTCTTTTTATTAATTTTTAAAAGTAAATTTGAGACTAACTTTTTTGTTTTATATTATGTAATATCATTTGTAACAAATGGAACTATTGCAAATGCTATAATAAGTTGTAAGAAAGAACGAAATGTATTTAAAATATTTGTTTTTAAGATTTAAAACTTCGTAATTTTCAAACAGAGTGAAAAAGATATATCGTTATTATTCAATCAGATTTAATTTGACCATAATTATACATTTTCTATTTATTTTGAAGTAATAAAATATTTTTTAAAACTGGCGTGTTCGATAGTTTTGAAATGTAGTATAACTAAACTATCTTTGTAAAAACTATTTTGTTCACCTAAATTATGACAGACAACATAAATTGAATCTATGCTGTCTAATAACTGTAATAAAAAAATAGCGATGTTCATTTTATGCTAAATAAAATTATATTGACTAAGATGAAACAAAGAAAAAATAAAATGTCCTTTCTAATAAAAATGCAAAGGCGATTAAATTAACTTTGGAAACATGACACTGTATAAAAAATCCTATTGACATATTTGACATTTAATTTAAATTTGCAAATAAATGACTGAATTTCAATTGAAAGTACATTTACCTTACAGCAATTTCTATTCTGTTCAAAAATTGCTCAAATTTTTCTTACAGAACCAAATATTTAACATCCTTCCAAAAATAATAAAAAAAACAGAGTAATTACTTTTCACATGAGATCAAAAGAGCCTTAAGGCCTTTTTGATATATCCATGTTTATTCAGTATCATTGACAGACACATGGTGCCCTAAAGCGCATCACTCTGAAAGTTAATGAAGATATTTTACACGGTAAGATCTATTCGCTGTTTAAAAGCTTCATTAAAGATTTTCCGTGAACACTGTCAAGACCGACCCTATTTAAAAGAGGATCACTAAGGAATGCTTTTAAAAAATATGTTTCCAGTAATGAGTATCAGGAAAGGAAGTATTAAGGACGCTAAGGAAGTCCTAAATTGCTTGGAATATTCTTTTTGGGTATCATGGGTGATTTATTTCTTCTTTTAGAATTTGACATCGGTGTTTGGATAGTTTGTGCTAAAGGGCATAATTAAGAAAAGAGGCCTTTGAGCTTTTTTTAAAATAAGAATTGAATAAATGTAAATGAGTTGTATCTATTTAGGGAATGTGCTTTTCTTGTAAAGTATGTGATGTACACGTCCAATGTAAATTTGTTAGAAAATTTTTTAAACATAAAATTGACTGCCGTAGAAATAAATTTATTTTTTGTGGACTAAGGTGTTCAAAGAAAAAACAACGATATTTTGAAAAAATCGAAATATAGATACTTCTGTGAGTGTAAGTAATTTGTGAGTACAAATGAATTTATATTTTTTTATTTCATACCTTGAAATGTTATTTTAAATATTTTATTTTTAATCCACATATAAGCATTGAGTGGTTTGTTTCTTTAATATTAACTGTTTTAACTTTTATAATTTTTAATAAAGTATTTTTTTTCTTGATATTTTTTAGGTATTTTAACGAAAGTAAAATTATTCATTGATCTCTCTATACTTTTGTCCATTCGATAACTTATTTATTTTAATTTTGTAGCCAAATGTTTTAATAGTTTTACATTTTTCATAGTGGTAATTTATATATCAAGTTGATTTATGTGAAATCTCTGCTTCCAAAGTTTTAAGAAATTAATTTGATTTATTTGGTTCTTTATTAAAGAGAATCGTATAACTCTTTGTGTGTTTCTTAGAATCAACTTACCGATTATATGGATTTTTCTTTTTAAATTTTTTCTTTAATGAATAAAAAGCGTTTTTATGCAGTATAATTTTTGTTATTAAAACTAAGATTTAAAATTCATTTGTTCAATAAGTATATAACAAAAATATTAATACATTAACCATATCATACACAAAGAATATGTAATATTCACTTTTTTGCAAAAAAATATTGTTTAATAATAAAATGCATCATGGGCGTTTTATCACACACCTATATACCCTGCAATACATTAAAAAATTCCAAACAAAAAAGAAAGCAAATCGTCGAATCTTGTACAGATACAGTTTAATGGTGGTAAATAATGATTAAGTTAAGAAGTGCTTTATATAGAAATGGGTACAGAATTCAATCCCTTTAACTCACAGTTCTGGCAACAACAACATCTGTAATTCAGCATGGCATGGAATTAAATTCAAATTGGATAATGAAATACATCAATCCAATTGACTTCAAATTTATTCTAAAGTTGATCATTCTAAGTGAATATTAGAACTCCAGTTTCATGGTGAAGCATAATGAATGGATAATAGATTAAGAGAACGTGTTAGCAATGGGCGAACATCCTTTCTACTGAGAAACTTTGAGACAAAACAGACAACATGCTTTCTTACATTGTCTTGTTGAAAGAAGTATCACAACGGCTTCGAAATTAGATTACAGATATAGAATTTAAATGTGGGAAAAGTATTGGTTGTGTGGGTAAAATGGGACTGGCATAGGCACTTAATAACAAGAAACTTTGTCACAAGAAGAACTAGACCCGTATAAGCGACGGTGAAATATTTTTTTTTTCCTCTCTGTTTCCGCATAAGGATGTGTTCATCATGATATGGAAGGCAGAGCGGATATTTGTCTCAAAATATGACATGGCACCAACTCCTGTGTCTATGATCGTCATCCAAAGCTCTATTGTAGATACTTCTGTCTCTGAGGAAGCGACAGAGATGGCTGTTAAAATAATCACCTTGCTAACAACCCGTGGTGCTATATACGGCATCCTATTAACCATATAGATAATTTTCATCTGTATTCGAGTCAAGGTCTGATTTAGAATACATGATATGCACATACAAAATTTGTATCCACTTGGATACATTAATAATAGGAATCCAATAAGATCACACGTAGTTTTCCTCAGCCAATGCGAGTACATCGCGGGAACTATAAACTACTTTCCATTTAGACCATAATCCTATGGTAATCTAATTCCCACACGGGGTAATGGAGTTTCTCTCTTTCATACGTGGCATAGCATGACTTTCAAGCAAAGAATATACGTTTAAAACAATCTTGCTGCATACATTGACTACAAACAAAGCTAATCTTGCCTGTGTTGTTCAAAACTCCTCTGAATGCTAGTGATTTATATATTTTACATGCATTACTTTTCATGTAAATTTGACATTAGTTTAGTTTCGGGGTCATGATGTAGAAATTTAATGACATCATTGTGCTTGAGCATTTTCATATGCTATATAAATACAATAAAACAGTTATATCTATTTAAAATTGAAAATGCCATTTACTGCTTGCAATATTGCAGGAAAAAATGGATTTTATATTGAGAATGTTTCTTTTCATCATACTGAAGTAAAGTACACGTTATCATCAAAATACGGCTATCGAAAATAATTTTCATGAAGTGATTATTACTTTTCAGAATATAAAGGGAGTGGAAGGAATACTTATTTTTTTGCGTTAATCCTTTCTTAACATATTCTTACTGAACATGCATGTAAATACAATTTTTACAAAGGTACCAAATATTACTCTGTCTTTGCATCTTATTTGAACAGGAGTATATGTAGGTTTGATTACCAACAATTATTCAGCTGTTGTTACACTTCTATAAATGTATCGAGACATTATCGAAATGCAATTACGAATTCCCAATTCATCCTTGATTCTAACATGACACCATTTGATTTCGATCGTCATTTCTGCGATAGTAACGATGAGTTGAAATTCATAGATCAATGATCTAAGCGCATGAAATCCTGTTAAATTAAGAGTTCTGTATAGCAGAATCTCATCATCATTTAGACTGTTATCATTCTATGCATTGAATTGATCTTATACGAGCCATTTTACTGGAATTGTTGCGGGTTCGCGTAATTGCAGTACTTCATATCTGTGTTGAATGAATTGGACGCTTTGTTCAATAACATTCATAAGTAGTTCATGTGAGTAGACGTTTATGTATTTTTACGAATAACATTTAGTAATTATAAGCTATAGCACATGCATATGCTTTAGAACCGTAGTATTAAAATTATTATCTGGTTGTAAAAATATAAATGAAAAATAATTGTCATTTCTAAACTTATTTTTTAGCATGAGTGTTATATATCGAAAACCAAATATTAATTTAAATTATGTCATGCATTTCTGATATAGTTAACCCCTTGCGTATCAGACAGCGTTTTTTAGGTTCCCCAGAAAATTTTGATTTTATGACGCTCATTTCATATTTCCTTTTAGTGCTGACTAAAGTGCACGTTCTTTTGAGTTTCGTTTCGCTTTCTTAAGTTTGTATAATTATTTTTGTTGTTTGTTTTTGCTTTTTCTTGTCCATATGGTATCGTAGTAGAACTTCAACAAACACTTGCAATGATATATTATGTTCATAAATTTCAGTAGTAATATTTTATGATTTCACATATTTTAAATTACACTGGGCAATAGAAACATTATTACAGCCATCTGAAACCACCCCATCGGAGATTTGAACTTGATAGATCTAAGTGCTCTAAGCAGCTTTCTCAACGATGATTTTAACGAAAGTGATATTGAATGAGAATATTTGCCAGAAACCCATAAATACGATATTCACTCTGATACGGATTTATCTGTTTGTGGTGATGAAGAAAAAATGAAACAAAAATGACAATCCTTTTTATGGAACGCATGTGGAAAATCTTTTTGTTTATAAGAACATTTAGAGCAATTCCACAAGAATTTGTAATTTTAAATCTAATTTTCTATTTTTTTTAAAAAATTTTTAAACCCCCATACACTTTGTAGCTTAACTTTTCTAACTTTTATACAATCCCAATAAAAGAAAATTTACCTTATAATGTTTTTCATGTCCTGGTTACATTGGTTGAGCGCACCTAAATAAATCATGTATCCACCGGTGATTATATGGTACGCAAGGAGTTATAAAACAATTTATACTGTTTAAGGATGTCAAATTTTAAAAAAAGGTGTTTTTGAAACATATTTTTGCTATGTATCTATTTATTTCAAGTACTTCTCTGCATTAAACATTTCTTATAAATAATGCAAACAATTATCTACTGAATTAGTTTAATGATATAATACATGTGGTTTTAATAAGGCTTAATATGTATAGAAATATCACTCATCTTAATCTGAAGTGAAAAATGAAACTTTTGTTGGTATGGAACAAAAAAATTATGTCTCCTTTCCTAAAATTATTTTTTCTGCCTTATATTTCTATACTTAAATAAAAAAAAATTATCATATTTCTTTCAAAGAAAATATCTTACGTCTTTTATAGTATAACTGTATTTTGTACGTAAGAGTTAAGACCTATACTTTTCTTGTTTGCTATAGTATAAATAGATTTCCGTGAGTTTGATATAGATGAAATTAGAAATTAGTCTTAAGTGAAGTTTCTTTTCACGTAAAACTTATATGATGTAATCGGTTTTAATAAGCACTTGCTTTCAGCAATATTGAACTTTTGTCTTGAAAATATACTATAAAAATCTAAACAATCTATTGAGTGCTTTATTCAAATTATTTTTTAAGTAACATAACTGTGACTGAAACTGTTCTTCTTAAAACTTTATACATAACAATTAAATATATTGTATTTCAAATCGGTTAAGTAGGGTACCATTTAGTTGTTAACCTCGCTGACTGATAGCATATAAAGATTTTTTGTACTTAACTCTGTTGTTACGGAAGCTGATAGAGCTGTTGAATGCATCTATATACATGTTTTTAATAATAAAGTTCATTTAATTTCAAGAAAATTAATAAATGCTAGAATGATAAAAATCCGTGGCAAGAATGTGGTGAGCGGAAAAGAGGATATTTAGTTAAAAGTGAAACATAAGTAGCATATTCAAATGCATGCACGGAAGATTTTAACGAATGCTGATCAAATTTGGAAAGTCAAGAGTAAGTAATTAAATGAGCAAGAAAAAAATTGTCCTTAAAAACCTGATTCATTGCAATGAAATCTAACTCCTATTTGTAACACTTAATTTTTTTTAAACTTAAGGAAGACCACTGTTATATCTGTTTTGCATTTAATATTCTACTTGCCTTTAGAAAAATATATTAATGTGATGGTTACAAAATGCCTCTTTCGGACGGCAATTGCCTACACAGAGGGCGATTTTAAGCTTCTTTAACGTTGTAAGTGCTTAGAATAATTCTACTTAACTAATATTTTTATTTAGTCTAGAATAAAATAATAAAATTACACTTAACTGAAAATAAACTAGATTTCTAATTAAGAATTGTCTCTTATTAATTTATAAACCAAAAACATCGGTATTTGTACTACTTAAGGTATTTTTTTTAATTATCTTAAAACTTTCGATCCTTTTTTTTTTTGCATACATAAAAGAAGAAACAGCTGCATTTCTAATACTGGAAAGCCACATATTATTTCATGTTATTGATTAAACAAAATTCAATACTCTCTCTGTATATTTCATAATTGACATTTATATTGAGAATTATAATAGAGTAATACGTCACTAATTTTTTTCTGTAATTGATATAATTATTCGTATTACCTAATTATTTTTTTATTTCCTCCCAATTTAGTTTACTTTAAGAAATACTAGTTACTACAAGTGTAATTAAATGGTATACTATCAAATAAATACATCAATTAAATTTCGTTAATTAAACCAATTAACCTGTTTCCCCCGCCAAATTTGTGTTCTGTTCGAAGCTTTGTAAGTAAAGATTAGACGGCTGCGCCAAAACCGAACATAACGAGTTGAGATTTGGCGATGTTGGTGGTTAGGAGTTAGAAATAACGCGTTCAACATCTAACCCTAACACAGAAAATGATTTCAATTACAGATGTTACCGCGCTGCAGGAAATTAATTATATCCTCGCTTTCTCTCTTGACGATATATGTGCCGAAATTTAATCATTCTGTTTTGATTCGTGATTAAATACTTAGCTGATTTCTCGGGCTTCCATTTGGTTAGAGAGAGGAAGATGTTGGGGTATAGAGGAGATGTTTATTTTCTCTTCCTATCATTTAAACGAGGAAATGAATGTTTGATTTAGGTGAAGGGGTTCTCCAGTGATGCAAAGCAAACGAGGAAATGATCATAATTAATTGCAGGTGTGGTTTAATTTCGATTAAATATGCTGCTTCATTATGACTTGGGACTTCTGTAAATTATTCTAAAATTATAAGTCTTCCTTTAAATTTAATGACGCTTATTTAAAATTCAAACGAACTTTTAATATTTTGTACTACTGAATGAATAATATATTTCGTCAATGAATCGTTTCTTAAGATATCAATAGTTTTATTTTGAAATTCATTTTCAATGGAGTTTCCTTCCTTTCTCAGTGGCTCGACAGCTCAGGGAGGGCCTTGGCCTTCTCAAGAAGCCTTTTCCAGACAAGCCTTTTTCCTGCTAGTGTTCTTCAATTTTTAGTTCTCAAAATTAGGAGTTCTTTTTTTAGGCCATCAATCCATCTTAGATTTGTACTGCTTTTTCTCCATGTGTCAATTGGTTGGGCATTGAAGATTTTTTTAGTGGCTTGGTCTTCGTCCATTCTGACAACGTGATCTAAATTCCGCCATTTTCCTGAACTCCTCCAAAAGTAAATCTTAAACTTTTACTTTCGTAGATACTTATCATGTTCTCATCTGTTCAAGACACGGACCAAGTTTCACATGCATAAATTAATACTGATCTTAAAAGACTTTTATACAATTGAACCTTTGTTTTACTTTTAATTAAATTCACAATTTCATATATTTTCATATATTACTCGGAATATAATAATTCGATCTCAAAAGTCTTTAGGAAAGATGGCGGAATTTGTTGATACAGAATACATATATATATATCACCTAGTTATTTTGTATGTAGTTATAAATACATTTTGTCAAAAAAGAAAAAAAAGTGACTTAGTTACCTTTATTAGATTCTATTGATACATATTTTTCTGAGAGTAGATATTTCGTAATCAAACTAGTACCCAATTCTGAGTTTACTTTTTACGCTCCATATTAGTCATCAAAAATCTTTTAAAATATTTCAGATTAGAATTGAATATATATATATGTATTACGTTAAGTATTGTGAAAAAAGCCAATAAACGATAATAATGGATGTAACAACTCACAGTAAAACAATAAAAATACATTGATTTTTTTTAAAACACAGACCTTCTCATAAGGCAGTTATAAATAATCTAATGAGGAAAATTTGTTCTCTAAAAATAATCTTTTGATACACATCGATGGATTTGTACGAAGAAAAAACTTTGTACTACGATATAGCTATAATTTTTGAAAGATAAATGGTAATGTTACAAAAAAAAATTATTTAGCTAATTTTTCTGATTTTTGTGGAGTAACCTTTTAGTCAAAAGTAAAAAAAAAAATATATATAACCAATCTTTGACACTGAAATATTTTATTTTGATCATTTTAAAAATATGTTTAATTTAAAAAATTTGGACAGTTTTTGACATGTGAGCTTATCTTAATGTTTCGGGTTTATACGTAATAGAAATAATGTTTTTGAAAAAACAAATTTATATTGCTATACAAATTGAATCAAATGTTCTATTCGTGATATTTCAATGCTGTACTATTATACAATATTATGATTTTATATAAGTCAAAAACCATTTTCCATCTACTTAGAATGAAAAAAAGTACTGTATTTCATATTTTTTTTTTACCTGAAAAATATATTTTTATCTAAAAAAATAATTGATGATAATTAAATGAAATAAGAGATTAACAGCTTCCTAGCAACAAATTAATTCAATGAGAAAATGCGCTTTCTATTTACTTAACTTTTTCAAATACACTTTTAAGTCTGTCTGAAATAATTATTGGTTTGCCAAGTTCTTATGATTTATCTCGCCTTTTCTCTTCCTTTAGCTGTTCGATAGCATTAAAAATAATAAATATTTGAGATTTAAACAGTAATATAAATGTTGAATTTTAAATGACATTTTTTAAAATTAAGTATGCATACATTTTGAAAGGAATACACTGTATTTATTTGGATGATTAAAACTACATTATGAAATTTGACGCGTAAAATCACTGTTAGAAAAAAATAATTCGATCTGTTTCTCCTGTTAAACATTTTTTTTTTTTAAAAAAAAGCTTTAATGTGCAATATATTTTACTTCTTATACATATATTGGTGTAAACTACATGAAAATATACTTATTGAAATATAATTAGTCATTCACACAAATATATCAAACGTATAAATTACATAATATATTTAAATCAAAGAGTAAACAAAACATATGTTGCTCCGGGGCGCGAACTCGTCTTCTTGTAATCATAAAATATATGTTTATAATTTATGTCTTTTATTTTATTATTTTTTTTTATTGTTTGTTTTTAGTTTTTTCTTCGTACTTGATAATTAGGAGTTGAATAATAAGTAATTTTAACTCATCATTCTTTACTTTTACTTAAGGCACATCTCTTACTCTTTTTAAAAGATTATTTACTTTCAGTTAATTTATTTATCTATTTTCACTTTCAATTATTTGCTAAATACTTTTTATCTTCTACTATATTAAAATTTCCATTTAAAACGTTTCTAAAATAAATAATGAAAAATGCATTGACTTCTTACCCAATTAACAATATTTTTTTTTTGTTATTTTTATAAAAAATATTTTTCTACACGAATCTTTCCTCCACGATTGAGTAAACATGTTTGCATACATCATTTGCATACCTTCTAATTGAAAAAAAAATCTTCTTATTGATATAGTAAATATTTTTGGCATAATTAATAATTCATAATGTATTGCTTGTATTTAATTAAATTTCTTCATTTAACAAATACAACCCTTAGAGCAAATAGTCACTTTCTATAAACCGCTTAATCAATGTTTACAAGAAAGTAAAATAGTAGTGAAATGTGTACATTGTTTATTAAAAAGAAAAACAAATATGTATCTTAACAGCGCTATCTTTTTATTAAAATAACTTAGTTGCGTTTGAAACTTAAAGGTAAGCCCCCTATATGCTAATTATTGAATAATATATAAGGTTCTTCATAAGTGCAACAATATATTAAGTATCACAATAAACTTCGAGTAAATATTTTTAAACAGTATAATCTATATAAACGGATATTGCTAAAAAGAGACAAAAATACTGATACTCGTATTAGATAAAAAGGCATTAGATAAAAAGTAATAAACTGACCTGAACTCTGGCGCAACAGCCCATAGAAGGCAAAAGGTCAACTGTAAACATCTCAGGTTTCATGACCTCGAGCACTGAGGTGCATGAGCAGATTTTCAGTCTGACGCGAAGCCCCCAGTGTTTAGTTCCCAAGTAAGCTTGGTACTTAAATATATATCCACTTAAGAGATGAAAGGATGATTCGACCTTGACCATTCCGCGGGTTGAATCCAGGACCTATGGCGTGGAAGGGCGATAAGCTACCACTCAACCACTGAACTTCAAACAAAGAGTAGTATTATAATACCTTATTTACTCGAATCTAATCCACACTCCCAATTTTCTACACGTTTTTGAGGAAAATTCTAAAAAAATGTGTACAAAAGGATCATCGATATCCCATACTAAACGAAAATTTTGATGAGAAACAATAAGTTAATAAATATTTTTTTTTTACCTGTGCATAAAAATTTTTCAAATACATACATGAACTTCTAATTACTCTTACCGTCAGCATCATGTTTTGAAAATGATTTGTCACTGCCATTGTCACAGCTGACTTCGGAATTGGTGCAGGCTCGTCAATTTTTCACACGATGTCGTTTTCCATGCCATCCACTGCATTTTTTATGCAACATTTTTTTTGAAAGAATGTAAAAGAGTTATTAAATATTGTTGGACATTTGCAAGGAAAATTTTATCAACTTGTTCATGCCATCGATGTATGTTTATTACATCCATGTCAAATTTGCAGTGGCCTCTGCTTTGTTTCCGATTTTTTCTGCATATATAAAATTGACTCCTTTTTCAAACTTGCGTCATAGTGAACTCGTCGTGATGCTATTATAGATATCTTTGATGTTTATGTGATTAAAAGAAAGCGTATAAAAAAAATTCTAAATACGAGCAGACAACGATTTTTAGGGTAGACGTAACTGGGGATAAACTGTGGAAAGGGATAAGTAAAACATTGGTGCAAGTTGTCAAAATGGACGGTAAATTTTTCCTTATTGAAAGAAATGGAAAATCAATTTTCCCCATCCAACAAATGTTTTGTCTTCGATTCTAAGCCTCACGCGATTTTCAGTAGCATTAACAATGCGAAAATAGGGCGGCTTAGACTTGAGTAAATACGGTTATTTATATTTCATTATACTTTACAGGTATTTCTTTAATTTAATTTTTAGTTATAGGAGAGTGTCTGTTGAACAAACGCAGATCATTACTTACTAATACATATCGGGAGACTATCAATAATAAAACTATTTATAAAAATATTCTTATGTATATTATTAAGGTACTACGTTCGGAACCGTGATTTTTCAAAAGCGTATAAATGGACAATATTTATGATATTTAGTGTGACTTAGATTAGAAAATGTATGTAATATAGTTTTAAGAATAGTATTACAATAAAAAATTATTTAAGTACAATATTCTGACAAAAAATGAACATAGAATAAAGATTTTTCAAAATATTCTCCTTTTGAGAAAAATGCTTCTATTATAATAATATTTGGCCTGTATATAAATCAGACTTCTGTACAAAGGCTCAAGTAGAATTTTTAAAATATATTACTTAGAAGTGGGTTTATCCATGCTTTACGACAACAGAGGGGAGAAATTTTTTTAAAAATAATGCCGATAATTATTTCAAATGGTTGTAACTCTGAAAATAATGCGAATTTTTAAAAAATCATAGTTGAGCCTCTGTACAGGGGTCTGAGCTATATACAGGCAAAATATTATTATAATAGAAGTATTTTTCACAAAAGGAGAACATTTTGAAAAAAGGTTATTCTAAAATATTTAGCCGAAATATTGTATTTAAATAATTTTTTTTTGTCAAAATGTCCTTAAAACAATTTTATACGTGTATTCTAATATAAGTAACACTAAATATCATGACAATTATCTATTTATGCGCCTTTTTAAAATCACGGTTCCGAACGTAGTCGGATACCTTAAAAACATGGAAAATATTGTATGATTAAAACCATGTTTATAAAGAAATAAGCTTTAAGCAAGCGTTTATAAAATACATCGCAATTCAAAAAACATTCTAAAAGATGATTTGCTGTGTTTTTTATGCGAACAAATAAATAAATAAAACCAGAAATAAAAAACAATGTAAGTTTAATTGTATTTTATCCTGCATGAATAAATAATTAATTTAAATATAATACATTAATGTCTATAAAAACTACCCCCCACCCCACCCCTTAAAATTTCACTCTAAACCTACTTGCAGCCTTTATTTGGATAATTTAAATGCATTTCCAAAATTTCATTTAACAAAATTTATGATACCATGCTGATAACGACGAAGTCAATTTTGCTAAAGGATGCTCATTTCTAAGAGTTCTTCGGAATCATTGCTAGAGACTCACTTATTGAGCAGACTAATAAAGCTTCCAATTCATTTTAGAACAGGACATTTCCCGGCAGTCAGGAGAAAAGCACTAAATAATTGAACATGCCGTATATTAATTGTTAAGAATACTTTTGACTGAAGTAATTTAAACGGTATTCATGTAAAGCAAGTATTATAGTAAGGATATGGCTTCCAGAGAAAATAATTATGTAACACCGTTATTTAGAGTAACTCGAAAGGACTTAATAGAAACGAAATGATAAATAAGGGTTTCTCACTTGTGATAAAAACCTAAAACATAAGTGAACCGAGTAAAATAAAAATAAATTTAATTTTTCTCATCCTTTTAACCCTTATTTTCGCAATTTTTTAAATTTCTATGAAAAAACTATATCAGCAAGCTCTCAAGTAATAATAAAAGGGAAAAATATGAAAAAAAATTAATCAGTTTTAAATTGAACTGCAGTCATTTTTTTGTTTGTTGCAGAAGTGTAACATTGCGCAGTAGGACTGTAAATTACAAAACTTATTTTTATAAGAGGATTTTATTATTCATCATAAAATTATTAAATTTTTTTACCTGGTAATTTGTTTCGCCAATAAACAAGAGGAAGCATAAAATATAATGGATTCTTTTTATGGCAAAAACACAGTTCTTGAGGCATTCGAGATCTGTATAATTGTTGTGATCTCTGGAAAAAATGTACTTCCATCTAGTGACAAAATTAGCATGTATTTCGTTGCAGTAATCTTTTTTTTTCTCAGATAAGTGATTTATAGGTAATTAAAAAAATATTGAGTCTGTTAAATTAAAATAAATCATATGTTGCAGAAATGCAACAGTGCGAAGTTAAGGGTTAAATTACTTCATTTAAATTATGTAGTATGTGTTTAAAAAGGATTTCCCTACGATAACATGTGTCTCTAACAAACCAAAGAAATTCATTCTCAAGTAATCTTACAAAGAAAGTTTAAATATTCTTTGAAGTCATTACTAACCTACATATGAGTATTTTGAACAAAATGGTTGAACATGTATTCCGTTATTTTGACTAAAAATGGGAACATTCATTCCGTTATAGTTTAAGTATAAACATAAACGAGCGAGAGAGTTTGTTATATTAGCCATAATATAAATTAATTCTTATTATATTACTAACTTTAAAAACTCTTTCACTCTTAAGCTTTTTTTTATCAAAACTAAATAAATAAAGAAATGAATAAAATGTCAGATAGGAAATTGTTAAAACGTTTAGCAAATACCGATAGAAATTGAACAAATGGGGGGTGGGGATGAAAATTTATTTAATAAGCATACATTTAAGTCATCAAAATGCCAATTTACTTGTATATTTTAAAACCCAACTACTTTTTTTCGTACTACATTATCTTAAGACAGGGCAAGTGCATTTAACTGAAATCTATCTTACTTTTAAAACTGTCTTAAAATAATGAAAACTGAATGTCTTTTGTTTAAAGAAATATTTGCACCAATTCGTTCTCCCTTCAAGAAATACCGTGAACAGTTACAAAATTCGATCTGTTTCAACATCTTTTATTGACAGAATTGTACTTCTTCCCATACTGTGCTTCAAAATAAATTGCTGAGACCAATTTCTTGAAAAGTAAAAAAAAACAATAACAAAAAAAACAAACAATCTTGATAAAATCGTCTTGTCAAAAAGAAAAAAAAACAGTGCAGATAACGTACCTAATAAGATACAAAATGATCGATTGTACAAAACAAACCACCTATCTTGATTCTTTAAAAAAAGAAAATCAAAGCCATTTAGCCTTTTCTTTTCTTCTTTTTATCCTAAAAGAGACGTTTTAAAACTAGAAACCAGACTAAATTGCTTTCTATTGAAAGAAATTATTTTTGTTTGAATATAAAGAAATGAGTACATAATGCACAATGAGTTGCGACGATTTTAACCATGCTCCTTGTAAAAAGAACTAGAAGTGCTAAAAATATTTCTTTAGATAACAATGAAAAATATTTTTTTTTTATTCGGTAAGAACTTTTGTACAATCTTTTCTACTATTAGTTAAGTGAAAATACAACAATAGCAACTAATAAAGCCAAAATGTAAAAAAAAAAAAAGGTTTTCGTAACTTTTTCAAAGAAATAAAGAATTTATCATTGAATGAAATCAGAATAAATTTTCATTTCATTGTGACTTTATTTCTGAGAAGGTATTGATAAAAATACACAGAACATAAAATTTTAAAAGATTGTTGTTTTTAATGAAATGATTATAATATTAAAAAATATTTTAAATACTATTTTTATTTTTTTTCGTATTTTAAGACATAGTAAAATATTTTATTATTGTATATTTAATAACAAAGATTAATTTTTAATGTATGCTATGCAGTGATATAAAACATAAGAAGTACGAAGAAGAAATGTGCATGCAGAGGAATATCTTCATGTGGTCGTTGGCCAAGAGGTTAACAGCATGTTTATTATGATTTAGTATAAATTTTTTTTTGAAATATTGTACACAGAATGTTTCAAGGGGTATTTTACGCAAAATGAATATCGTCTGAATGCATGATTACACAACGAAAGCGCAATATTTGACACAGACAATTATATACATCTAGTCAATAAAGATTGTGGCCACCATGCAAAATGAGGCAATTTTCAATATGGCATGGCATACTCAGATTAACAGGATCGGTGTTTGGTTGACGTTAGTTGTCTCCCTCCTTCACCTACCAGAATTTTCTTGTTTTCAGGAAAATTTGCTAACACCAATACATCTCACCATTACATCCCATATATTTTTAATAGGGTACAGGCTAATGTCTGGTTAGGGTTCAGCACACTATGTGATATTTTCGGTATCAAGGCAAATTTGAATAGTCGTGCTGTGATTGCCAAAGTGGTCTATATCGACCCCCAAGGGGTCAAACACGACCTACAAGGGTCCACGTCAGCGTAAAAAAAGTTGGGGATCCATGAGGTATAAAAGGGGGTGACCAGTAACGTTAATAACGAGTGGGCGACTTCTCCCCGGTTAGTTTCATAAAAAGAATATGTTTTTCATCCATACAGGACTGAATCATTTTTAATTAGCTTATAGTTTTAACGAATATATACTGTCTATGTGTTTTTCGAATGTTATTGTTTGGATGTTATCTCTTGTTTGTAGAGAATTAACCTATATATATATATATATTTATGAAGGGAAAATTTTATATTGAAAATAGAACTTAATTACTGGGAAACTGTGTCTTTTTTGTTTTTATTAAAATGCTTTCAAGTAATTTATGTTATCATTTATTCTAATCTCACACACTTATGAAAACATGCGTATAAAATTAATTTTATAAACTTTAAAGCAGTTAAATTACATTACTTATTCCTCTATTTTTTAAGTCAATTAAAATTATCTAAATAATAAATAATGGAAGTGAAAACATGCAAAATTTGCATTTTAATAGATATGCAAATTCTTTGTTTCAGACATCAAAGAATGAAACGAAAGTTTAAACAAGGAACTATTGTTGAGAATTTAAAAGAAAATATTCATTAGAATGTACTAGTTTAATCATTAATATAAACAAAAACAAATAGTAAATAACAAGAAATAAATTTATCTTCTCTTTTATTCAATTAGAATCATATTAAAATTGAGTATAAGAGGCATAAAAACAAACTAATAAACTTTTATAATTTGAAGTGTTTGACAATTACATATATACATATTATTTAAATTTATTCATCAGTTAATATAAAATGGGTAGTTTAGTTAATAAATGTTTCAATGCATCTTTAAAATAATGAAAAGTTTTCGTCATATATTAATCTTTATTATTTAACATCAAATTTTTCCCCTCCAATAAGGGGAAAAACAGTTTACATGGCTGAATGAAAAAAAAACTAATTACATCCCCACTTTTAATATCTTCTCATTGAATTAAATCTAATCAAAGCATTATTCTTTCATAATCCTTTTTCTGCAGATGACAAATTTGTCTTGAAATAAGCTGATAGGAAAAAAAAACTATTAAATTAATATTATAATAGGATTAAGTCCAGTTTTCTAATAAATGTCAAATACATCTGCTTTTTTAAATGGAATTACATTATTCTATTTGAATATCTTTTCTTTGAAAAAAGAAAAGAATATTGTTTTTATAGAATGCTGAAGAAATTGTGCTTCTTTTTAAAATAGAGGCATTTTTTTTCAGAACTATTTAACAATATTTAAATGGCTTACAATATTTTCAGCTTTTTTCGATTGTTAAAAGGTAATCCAATTTTAAATAAAATTAAAGTTTGTATTTATTTTGTACAAAAAAAAGTCATACGATCTATTTTGGAATAGAAAAAGTATTATTTTTTAAGTTAGTTTAACGATTATTGTATAGCCTGTTTACATTTCTTTAATGTTTTAAAAATTGCTCTTCAATTTGAGAAATATTTCTAGTAAGATGGAAACTATTTTATAATAGTATAGGTTAATATTTAAACAAATGCTCTAAAATACATAACTATTTTTTATTAAATACTTTTATGATATTGTGTACTGTTTGTATTATTTTAATTAAATAAGGCAAGTGAAGGGACGATACTGTATAAAAAAACGGCCAATATTTGGTAACAAATGATAAATTTATATTTTACAACTACTAACTATCTCACACCTCATAACAACTTCACAAACTTCTTTCTCAGACTCTTCCAGACGCTCCTCTCTCTCTCTCCTGTCATACACATAACTCCCCGCACTCTCGGGGATACACTTGCACAACACCACTGTTGAAACAGCTCCTTCTATTACCTGAACAGCAGGAAAAACGCCCTTTTGAAGGTGGTTCTATATATCAGTGGAATTTAGTCTCAGTATTCAGAATGCATAACACTACTAAAATAGTATGTAACATGCGACTCCTTTACACTCAAATTATTTCTACGCATTCTACATCACATTCTTATCTTTTTTGTTATCTCTAGTTTGATAATCCATCCTTTTAAATACAATTTTTTGTAGCCGTTATTCTTCAAAAATTAATATGAAAATTAATAATTAATGATATCAAAAATTTTAAAACAGCAATCAACTCATAAACTCTCCTTTTTTTATCCTTTGTTGTTTTTCAATTCCTACTATTAGCTCGCACTGTCTGTATAATTATTTATTTATATATTTGTATATTTATTTATTTATCTTGGTGGAATTTTGAATCGTTAATAAAATACATTTTAAAGCGCTGAACTGAGTTGAAATTTTATATACAGGATCATTTTGGATGACAATACAATAATTTAATTATAATTAATAAAAATTCATTGATTAAAACTAATTATTTAAAGAATGACAAATACAGCCACGTTGGCGACTTAGCGACCCTTTTGGCGACTTGTGTCAAAACTTGAAAAGGTTTTTTTCTCACGTGTTAAAGCATTCAGTTGGACTGAAATTAAAAGGACAATACGATATTTTAATGATAATTAAAAAAAAACTAATTACCACTTAATGTTGTGATTCTGTCCTATGTATATACATATTTATATTAATTGTAACTATTTAATTAAAATTAGCTAAAATAAAATTTTTCGTTGTTGATCTAAGTAGGAATTGACTTAAAAACTTTTTTTTTTATTACTTGTTACGATTAAAACCATACATATATAAATATTGCAACCCCTCTATCTTACATTTTCTATTTCTCTGCAGCTTCTAATGAAAATTCTGAAACGAGACTAAATGGCTATCCAGTTTCTGGCTCGTAATCTAATAATCTTCCTCCAGAATCTAATACTGAACAAAACAATGTAGCACTTGATACAAACCATCCTCAGAAATTTTAACAACGATCACCCTTAACAATTTCAATCCCTCCCGGGGGAAAGGGAGTGTGACAGCATCGCTTTGGCGATTGATTAAACTTAATTTATCTCCCCTCCGGAAATGGAATGTTTATCTTCATGTCCAGAAACAGGGGGACATAAACAAAGCTTCATTTGGCGACTACATAATCACATTAACGATTCTTTTGTTTGTCTCTTCCACAGCTTGGCGATCTGTTGGTGAGCTTGATGTATGTGCCCCGAACCAGTGAACTGACGATTGGCTTCATCAAGGCCAGGAAACTAAAAGCTAAAGACATCACAGGGGCGTCCGGTGAGTCTATTTCTTTCTGTCGCCCAATAAGTTCTTGTTAAAAGATCTTGTCTTGATCCTTTTCTAAGAAGGACCGCTTTCCGGCAGCTATCTTGATGAATACCGTAGCCATTGTTCTAGAAGAAAACATTTTAGTATTCAAGATAGTAAATGCAATCATTAATAGTTACTAAGTTTCTTAGATGTCTTCATGTGAAAAAACATTTTTATTTGTAACTAAGTATTTAACAATTATATTAACTAAGTAATTAGGGAATTTTTTGTGGAGTTTTTTATACAAAAAATAATTATATCTCAAGTATTTTTTTGGGGATGCAAGAAATTTATTGTGATACACTGTTTTAAATTAAATGAGTGTTGATTCTATAACCAAGCAAATTGAAATATGCTTTTTTCCCCCTGAGGCATTAGATAGAGATAAATTAATATATTTAGTATGTTTTTAAGGTATGCGACTACGTTCGGAACCGTGATTTTGTAAAAGAGTATAAATGGATAATATTTATGATGTTTAGTGTCACTTAGATTAGAAAATGTATATAAAATTGTTTCAAGAATTTTATTACAATAAAAAATTATTTAAGCACAATATTTTGACAAGAAATGAACATAGAATGACCCATTTTCAAAATATTCTCCTTTTGTGAAAAATGCTTCTATTATAATAATATTTTGCCTGTATATAGCTCAGACCTCTGTACCGAGACTGAACTAGAATTTTTGAAATATATAACTCAGAAGTGGGTTTATCCATGTTTTACGTTAACAGAGAAGGGAAATTTTAAGAAAAAATCGCCGATAATTATTTCAATTGGTTGTAACTCTGAAAATAATGTGAATTGTTCAAAAATCATAGTTGAGCCTCTGTGCAGAAGTCTGAGCTATATACATGCAAAATATTATTATAATAGAAGCATTTTTCGCAAAAGGAGAACATTTTGAAAAAAAGGTTATTCTAAGTTAATTTTTTGCCGAAATATTGTATTTAAATAATTTGTTTTGTCAAAATGTCCTTAAAAGAATTTTATGCATGTAATCTAATTTAAGCGACACTAAATATCATGAAAATTATTCATTTATGCGCTTTTTTAAAATCACGGTTCCGAACGTAGTTGGATACCTTAAGAATATCATGTTATAAGTTGTCAATAAAAAACATCCAGGTTTCTTTTTTTTTTTAATTGATAGAATTTGATTCGAATCTATGAAACTCCTTAATGTAGAACTCTAGAATTCGTACTTTTTCGGGATTGGTATTTTTCTGTAATCAAAAGTTTTTTCGTTTAATATGCAACATTTTCATAAGTTGTCTTATAAAAAATTCTAAGTTATATTTTAAACTTATAATAGTTTCCTTGATATATGAATTGGGCTCTAAATAGTAGCAAGTGAAAAATGTAAATAACTTGTAAGTTAAGTTTGATTTTGAATTAAAAAGTATGAGCATATTATTTTATTTTACCAAAATGTTTATTTAAATAAAAAGTTTTTTTTAAAGTATTCAAATTTATAAATGAAATAAAACTGTTTATCACCTAAGAGCAGTGAGTTTTTATGAAATAAATCATTTTATAATGCATGGTATAGCATTATCTCTCTCTCATTTATCTAAATGACAAATTACATTATGAATTATAAATTGAAGCGTTATCGAACACAGATTTAATGTTTCTGTCTTAATTTACACTAGTACGTGGACTATTTCATCTCACGAGTGAATTCAAAAGTACAGCAATAGCGATCGAGGGATAAAAAAATAATGAGGTCAAAACTTAATTAATGTTTAGAATAATTTTAAGAGCAAAGTGCTAAATAACACGGCCATTTCCAGAATGAACCGTCAGTCAATATGTAAATCAAGGATGCAGCTACCACCGTATCAATGGCACAATGACACGGTGCCCCAATATATGCAAGCTCAAAAATCGTAAAATGCTAGGGAGCCCCACAAAAGGAATTTCTATATAGGGCCTATTTAGGACTAGCTAATCCAATGATGTCAATATTATCTAAACCAAAGGCTTACAAATATTATTCTTTACGCCACTGCGGGAGAAGATTTCCACAAAACCTGTTCTTTGCGGATTTACTCAACAAAAGAAATATGGCTGCCAAATTTAAAGTTGTTTGTTGTGATGATTTAAAAACTGAAACTTTTGTTATTAACACCACCGTAGTCTCCCGCGGGAGTCGATTTTCACAAAACCCTTTTTTGTGGATGTGAACTAAAAAAAAAAGAAACATGCTTATCAAATTTCAAATGTGTTGGTCTATTAGTTCCGTAAGCGATGAGTCCATGAGTAAGTGAAGAAGTGAGTCGCTTTTCATATATATATATATTAACAATAAGTTATTGTTAATTAGTTTTTATATAGAGATCAGCCAATATATTTTTTAAAATTATACTACTATGTATCCTTAAACGCTTAAAAATGAAAAAAAAAATGTTCAACTTAGTAACCTATACTATAATTCTTGGATCCTAAATTAATATAATATATTTTTCTTAGGAATTTATTACAATGGTTGAGATGAATTAGTTAAATTTAACTTATATGTCACATTTGACAGTTAACAAATTAAGCGATTCAAGATTGTTTAAAAACTCTGTGTCTAATTATTTTCTCTTAAACAAATTTTACCAACCATTTAATTTACGAATCATGTTGATGAGCTCATTCGAATGGATTCAAAACAAATAGTTCTTAGATGAATTCCAGCAAAAAGCTATTTAACAAATGTTTCCCTTGTAAAATTTCTGGTACTTTAATCTATAACGACTTTAAAATCCACCAAAAAAAAAAAAAAAAAATTGAAGATGATTTCAGCTTTACCATTCTAGTCAGAACCAAGTCCTCCAAGCCATTATACACGGGCAATTTCCTACCGAGGTTCTTCTTAAACGACACCTTATTGCCTACAGTGTGAGGATAGTTTAGAGGAGCAATTGCTTAAGCGTTTAGCAGTTAGATGAAGCTATTACTTTCCTTCTGGTTCATCCGATAAACTCAGGACTGCTTCGTGGTTGAAGGAGAAATTCTATTGGGTGTTCAATGATGTGTTCCTACCAGAGAGAAAACGATCTTCTAAAAATAGATAGCGCATTGTACACATCTGCTTTTCAGTTGTTAGAGTGAAAAGCAATTGGTAAGCGGAACAGAAACAAGCTGCTCACAAATCCTGTAGTTTGTGATTCTTTGAAGCTTTTCATTTTTTTTCTCCTTAGCAGTTTTATAGATTTTTGCACTATTTATTATTCTGTGTACATCGCGTCTGAATGTGTAAGTTTAGACAACCATGTCGTACTCGAAATATATATTTTGTGTAGAACATGACTTTTATTATACTATATTTTCCGGATATTGTTTGAAGTTGATACTATATAAAAAGGAATGAAATAAGAAATTCTAGTGTAGTCTCACTAAAAAGTATATTTCTGCTCATAAAAATTTATTGAACACTTTTTTTAAATATTTATTTTATTAATAAGTTCTGAAGGGTTTATAACGCTATATTCAGTAGAAAATTATTTTTTTTTTAATCTAAATTGCTAATACGAAGTCTTGATAGTTTTTAAGGTCTTATGAGATTTCCCCTTGTATTAAAAAAGTGATTTAACACATAATTTATTTGAATGCTTAGACTCAGAATTCCTAAAAATATATTTCATGAGTTTATAGCAAAAGTTTTCGTTTAAATAATATATATACATGCATATATTCTTACAGTATCTTATTGGAATTCTAATATAACAATTTCTATCGAGAGAAACATTATTTTTTAACAATATTAATCGGGATAATATATATTAGTTAGAGATAAATCCAATATATACATATATTTAATTTTAATAACTTTTCTAGAGCCATTGTATTGAACATGGATACCCTATTAATTTTCTTTACAATTATATTTATAATGGATTTCAGAGAAATGACAAGATGTAATAATATTTGCATTTCTTTTTTAAAATTAATATACAATAACTAAAAAGATGGCGCTATGTGTTTAATAAAATTCATAATATTTATTTTATATTAGTATCACTGTGTATATATATATATGTTAGGAAATCCTTTTATTTACAATAAATTTTATACTAACATTTAAGGTTTTTAAATATATATATATATATATATAGACTTACTTTTATTTTTTCTTAATTTATCTATTTTACTTTTATGCGGTACTGCTAATACTTCCTTTGTATTGGCGGGAAACATTAACTAGATTTGTTCCCGAATTAGGTTTTATTACCTTCTAGTTTTTAATACAATGGTTTGAACTCTATACTAGTAAGTAGAATATTAATTTTTATCTTTATATATTATTAATGAGTATTAGTGTATTTTATTTCGTAATAATTACATTTCTATATATAATATTTCTTCTTTTTTATAAGACCCAATGTAGTGGCAAATTACAAGTGAAGGTTGCCTAGCTAAAAAGTATCTTTAAACCTGCATTCTTGGTTCTTAACACTAGATTGCCCAAGGAAATCATTTTGACTGCTTTTTAATTTCAATTAGAAAAACAATTACATATAGAATTTCTTAGAATTTTTTAGAATATATTTTTTTTCCAAATGAGTAAATTGTTTTAATTATTAATATTTACCAATAATTTGTTATATAACTGTAAATAATGTAAAAAATATTAAAAGTTAATTTTAAACAAATTCCTTTACACATTAATCATTCTTTCACATTGAAGTCATTTTGACTGATTTTGAGCGATATAGGTATGTACTAAATTTCAGTCTTTCTAGTGTTAAGATCAAGTGTTTGCTATTTTACTACTGTGGCTAATATTTCTTACTGTTTTGACTATAATTATACTAAGGTTATTATGTCTATATATATATGTTCTGTAGTGTTCGAATTGGGAACTTTTAGAAAAAATTGAATCCCAAAAAGATTCGTGGGATGTTGTAGTTGTAGGTAAAGAGATCTCGTTTTAGAACTATTAGGCTTAATGCCTTGGAGTTTCACAGGCATGTTACTTTTATTCAGTAAAGATTAGATAAAAATGGGGTGTTCTGAAACTGGGGAGATACATTGGCATGAAGGATAAATATTCTATTTTAGAAATTCAAGTCCCATCATTCTTAAATTAAGTGGTGAGGCCTCTTAGAATATTTTTAAATAGCATCGAATTAAATGTTAGGATTTAGTGAACAATGACTTAAAAATAATGTATAGTTATACAATGTCATGAAGTACTCGATGAAGAGGGGGGGGGNCCGTCTAGTATAAATTTATATAAATATAACTTTATAGAGAAAACTTTAAAACATAAGTGAAAAAAACCTCTTTACCGGTTATATTTTAAACAAAATTAATAAGAAAATAAATGATTTTTTTATTTTATGGACTCTGAAGATCATCAAGTAAACTTTTGTGATTTTTCAGTTCTGCAAAAGAAATTAAGTAAGCGAATATAATGCACTTTGATTAAAGTGAAAAAAATGTTAGAATGCATTCTCATTTAACTTAATTTGAAGCGATAAAACAATCGTTAAGAAGCAAAAGAATTTTAAAAAACTCATATCACAACACAACAATACATTCTAAAACTTTTCCATTTATCTGTATTTTACAGCCTAATGTGTATAATTAAAGCAAGCGGATCAGAATACGGGAAACACATAATTCTTTTTAAGTAACTCTCAAGAAAATATCAACACATTCGATTATCTGCAGCAAAAAGATTTCATTCTCAGAAATGAAATGAACGCTAATGTTTCAGTAATTTACGGAAAAGGCACAAATAACTTCTTTTATTCATTGTTGATTGTACTCTTATGCATGTTTATTTATAAGGATGATTGAAACTTACATTAAAATCAAAGCAAACGTGAGGAAAAAAACTTCTTTTAAAAGTAAGTGGAACAGTTTACCTTTAAGTTTACTGGTAAGAGTTGTAATTGAACCCATAACGCAAAATAAAAATAATACTCTTTAAATTAATAAAACGTCTTGCAAAACATTCACATTTTTCACAAGTAAGTCTTTACTAACATGACAGTTAAATTATTTATTTACGATGTTATTCGGGATTTTTATACACTTTAATTTTAAGAATTATAAAATTACAATAATAATTGTACTATAATGAGTATGAGGAGTTTTGTAAATAAATAAAAAAAAAATTGTACTATAAAAGGTGTGTATAATGTTAAGATAATTTGATATGTATTCTTATTAGACTAAATTATTTATATGCAAATATACTGCAGAATAAACAATTCAAAAATCATTAATTGTATTCTCTTTAAATCATTTATATATATATCAGTGAACATATCAAACTTTTAAGAAAAAAGATCTTTCATCGAATATAATTTTCCAAAAATGCAAAACAGAAATGGTCAGTAGCCTTCGCGTGAAATATGATCACGTGTTCTCTGTTCTAGGATCACATTTCTACTTCAGATCAATACGACAGCTGGTCCTGTCATTTTTCAAAATACACAGAAACGACCTAAAACTGGCAGCGTCCATATAAATATCAAAGTATTTCAGTTCTGCATGTGTGTAAAGAGTTTCAACATAGTTTTTTGAAAATTTTACATAGAATTAAGTGAACTATTATGCTTTATCAGAATGTCGTATAATTGGGATTTTATGTAAATTTTTCAATTAAAATTTTGTCAGATTTTGTAGATCAGGCTAATTGTATCTCTAGCAACAAATCTTAAATGTTGCTCAAAATTCTTTATTTATTATTTTTGCCGCACATTTTTCTTACAACTAATACGTATTTTCCGTGAAAATCATAACACTTCAGAAATGTAATGCTTTTAAAAATATACTTATAAAAGAAAGCCAATATTAGTAATTTGATTGAAAATATATGTCATTCGAGGTGATAATTTTCAATGAAATTCATGTTTATAAATTAAATGAAAATTCATTATTATTTTCAAAACAATTTACGCACAACTTCTTATATTATTACTCTCTCTGAAAATGTTTTAAGTAAAATTTGTGTTTTCTAAGGAATTCAGTTTTAAGTTAATGCTGAAATTTTTTGATATATTTTTATAGTGAGTAAAACTATCTATAAATATTACCTTTTTACGAAAGATAAATATTTGCACATCAATTACTTAAAAAAAGACTCGCCAATTTTTATTGAATCAAATACTTGGTGTACCTCTAAGTTATGTTTTCTGTTTATTTAGAGGATATTTTATTTAGAAAGATAACAAAAAAAGAAAGAAAAAAATAGCTTAAATGTGATTTCATCCTTTAATAACTTTTTTTTTCTTACCTGAATTCACAAAAAAACTATTTTTAGTCGAAAAAGAAAATACAAAAATGTATTCCCCAGATAAACTTTTTATGGTTGAATTGATGAAATTTAATACTAGCTTAAAGAATTATCGCTTGATGAAGAATATCGACTAAAAAATGCTATTCTAGATTTTTTTTTTAAATAAAACACTGGGAGAGAAAAAAATAGGGGATTAACGCTTGAATGCTTTTCAGCTTAAAAATCGAAATATTGTACTTGGGGATAAAATTTCCTTTTGTTTTATTGTTTAAAAATTCTTTGCTTCTTATGTCAAAAATTCTTTAACTGAAATCTTCAGCTTTTTTTCAAAATAATTATTTCTATCGCTTATTGTAATTTTAACTATTACTAAATATATTACTAAAAATATTTCTGCTGTAATTGGTGAACGTAATGCATAGATTGTTCATATATGTAAATTAAATCAAATTGTTACTTACTTATGTATTTTATTATTTTGTATTTTTGTTAGATATATTATAAGTTACATATATATTTTCTTTATTCAATATTTATTAATATATATATATATATATGGATATTTTATATAATAAATTCTGTCCTACATTTCTTGAGCCTACAGCCAAAAATTTTTTTATTGACACAAAGATATTTTATTACTCTATATATTTTCTAAGAAAATGAATAGATTGTGTTTCTTAAATCAATGATATTTAAAATGCTTGAAATATCATCAGTATAAGAGTTGAAATGGGAAACAGTTTCATTTCTTTTACTCATGTAATTTTGTATCTACTTATCATTTTAGAAGCGTTTGCTGTATTTCTTCTTTTTTTTTAAAAAATTTTTCTACTTGTATTTTGATGGAATTTTCTCAAGCTAATATTTATTGGCTGATTTTTGCTTAAATTACTTCACGCACTAAATTACATTCGGAATTCATTGTTTTCTTAATAATTATTTAATTATTTCCTTTAATCTAGCAGAAATTAATTTTAACTTTCTTATGCTAGGTCATAAATACATTTTTTTAAAGTAAGTCTGCATATCAAATATTTCAAAATTATTAGCTACTCCTAAACGTAATAGCTTTTACTAAACTGAGATTGCTAAAATTTTTTAAAAATTTATATTAGTACATATTTGTTCGAAATTCTTAATGTATTCTTATATTACGAGTGTAAATGGTTTTCTTTCCAAGACTTCTTTAATGTAATTATAATTTATAAAATATGGGAACTCTTAGTGAAATGTACGGATTTTTGTGATAAAACTATTTATGGTTGGCTTTCCTGTTTACGAGTAAATTCTTCATGTATTTCTCTATAACTGATTTTTTGTAAAATTAGCTTTACTAAAGTTATGAAAGAAAAGAAAGGAGAGATAGAGAGAGATGTGTCGCTCTGTTAGCATAAACAAAATTGTTATCTAATACCATAAAAAAACTTTATTAAAAACCTAGAACTGCTTATATTATTGTATTTGTGTTCATCGTTTGATCATATTACTTTTTTAATTTCCAATTATTATACTTTACCGCACTGCTTAAGTTAAGTAATTTGTATCATAGCTGAATTTCATATCATGACATATTTTTTTTTTTTTTTTTTTGCAAAGAATTGTATAGCTTTTGTTCTTAGCCAGTTTTTAATATCTCTAAAATATTAGTACGACATCCGAAATATTATTATTGCGTATATAAATATAATCAAGATAATTTTTTTTAAATCAGATTATTTTATTTTGTTAACGTACAATATGTAATTAATTTGATAACTGCGATGTAACACCAATGCTGATTTAGGCAATTTTTGTAAAGAACCACATAAAAAGATGTTTAAATAAAAAGTTGAAGGGAAATGAGTATCAAAATATTTCTTCATGTTATGTCATGTTGTCTTTTTTATTCAGAAAAATAAGCCTTTATGCAGGGGTGTCCAACACGCTGGCCGCATGTGGCCCACTAGTACATAAGTTGCGGCCCACCGGCTCTTTTTAAAAAAAATTTTAAATATCAGATTCTTAAAACTTTTTCATTTTGAAATTTATTTGAGTGGAAATTTATATATATATATATATATACAATGTATTTGCCTGTTACCTGTTCTTTTTTTAAAATAAATCCTTTTTAATAATTGAAATGTCCTTTAGATTAAAATAGATTTATATTTTATGAAACAGTTACATTTGATTTTACTATAGTAAATTACTTTTTAAATAAATTTCGAAATGCATTATGCGTATCCTTTACTATGGATAATACATGATTCTCTGTGTGTGCGACTTTTGTGTCTCCTCCTTTTCTGTTTGGAGTGTCCAAAAAGGTTTTTAAAGTTTAAAAAAAATATTCAGGACTGTTAGATAAAGGACAATGTATACTTAATCGTTTGCGAATGACAACACTATCAAATTTCAACACAATGAGTAACATAAGATCAATTCAATAGGAACACACCGTAATTTTCAAGGAAATGGCATTTGTAATATTTTAAACATTATTTTATCATTGCATTAGTATATTATATAAACATTATTATATTATCTGTGTCTGTATGCATGAAAAATAATGAAAACAATAATAATAATTCATTCTGTTTTAAATTTTCACTCCAATAAATGTTTTTCTGTTTCCAAATCTGATACAAAGGTACATATTTTTATGTGCGGCCCGCGATATTATAATGTTTTTCCAAAGTGGCCCGCAAGGTCATTTGGGTTGGACACCCTTGCCCTTCTGTTTCACAATAGACGTTTATGACATTTTCAATCAGTTAATAACATTATAGCTTTGAAACGTAAGCTCATTTAAATTGCTTTAATTCATATATTGTTTTTATTTTTCCTTAGACCCTTACGTTAAGGTATGGCTGATGCGTGGGGAGAAAAGGATGGAAAAACGCAAGACAGTCATCCATAAAGCAACCCTCAACCCCATCTTCAACGAGGCATTTACATTCATTGTATCCTGGGAGCATATAAGGGAAACTACTCTAGCAGTCACTGTCATGGACTGGGACAACGTGGGACGTAACGAAGCGATTGGAGGACTGGTCCTCGGGTCGAAGTCAGGCCCTTCGGAATCCAAGCACTGGGGAGAAATGCTGACGAAGCCCAGGACAGCGGTTGTCCAATGGCAAAAACTCAAGCCCCTTTGAAGGACCTCAAAAAAAGGGCCTAGCCACCATCTATATCTGTCTGTGTCGCTGTTGTCACTCTATTATAGGTGTGTCATCCCCCCAAAGCGCGGGAAAGAAAATATATGCAACGACCGCCCCGGTGCTTTATGGGAATTATAAAATAAACATCGAACACTGCGTCGCTTTTCTCGTGCAACGAACGACAGTCACTCTATCTATGTGTTAACCAAAAAAAAAAAAAAAAAGAAATGAACTGTAATCTGTCTGTGTGTCTCTTTCTCCAACCCAATACCCCTTTCTAGTCCCCTAATTGTTGTTGATGTCGTCTTTTCGCAACGCACAAGACGGGTCAGTTCGCAGCCGAGGAATGGCGCTTCCGCTTACAAACGGGGCCAAACAAAAATTTATCTTATGATTGTGTTTCTTTTCTTTCCTGCTTTCCCGCACCGCTCTGCTCTTTGTCTTGTTTACATTATTCTTTGGTCGATGTGCTAATGGGCGCTGTCTCAACGCGCTGAGACTGGGCCCATTCCTATTCGGCGCACTGCCTATCTACGAACAACGAACGGGCTGTAGATTGGATGTCTCGTCTAGATCAGTGATCCGCAACCCCCGGTCCGCGGATCAAATGGTGCCGGGCCACCTAAAGAACATTAAATTATTGCCATTTTATTTAAAGTGGTGCATTTCTCTCGGATTTGCGCAACTTTCCACGAAAATCACTTTATATTTCACGTTAAATCACTTTTATTCATTTTTGATGTAACTATATTTTATTCTGAAGGCATATTTAAATGTAACTAAATTAAAATTGTTAAATCAAAACAATCTCAAAGTGTCCCACCCTGAGCGGGCCGCGGTAAAATTATCAAACGTTGACCGGTCCGCAGCGATAGAAAGGTTGCTGAGCACTGGTCTAGATGAATGATATACCTGCGGGCTGCATTCTTCGCGCTGCTATTTGCAATTTTTTTAAGCACTCCCGGTGCCATGGTAATGAGTACGTTGTCTTCTCCTCTCGTCATGAGGATTTTATTATTTAGCTAGATTTTTATGATCGGTCGATTTTGCTGCAGGTGATTTTAAGTTTCAGATACGTAATCACTTCAAAACATGCTGCTGCATCAAATACGCTTAATACTAACAACGATTTTTGCATACCATTCATTAAAGGATCGAGCATATAAACGAATTAATATCACTCTTGTATTAGTATATAACAGAAATTAAAGTTTGAAATTGCTTGAGTACTTTAATATAAAGCATGTGCCTAGCTAACAAGGAATGAAAATTTTCACATTAGTCAAAGCTCAAATATGACATCATACGAAATAATTTTGTAATATAAAGAAAACATGGAGATTTTCAATAATCAGATATTACTAAACATAAAAAAAGCTTCGTATAATTATCATTTATACAACCCTCATGCGATTTTAATTGTATCATGTTTGAACTTTTGTAAATTTTAATTAAACCTTCTTCAATGCATCTATAGAGAGTTCTGAGGAAAATGATAAGAAAATCATAGTCTTACGCGCACTAAAACGCATAGCTTTTCGCGCTTAAAAATCATATTTGCACTAAATATCAGTGTTTTATAATGTTAAATTCAAATTTTTTTTTTGTTGATACGATTTATTATGCAGATTACTTTTATCACTAAATTTTTAAAAAGAACTTTTTATATAAATATTTGCTATATATGAAAAAAGAAATTTTTTACAATAAATTTTCTAAAATATTCTTTATTTACGAATAACTCGCAACTAGTTGTGATACATTGTAACAATCTTAGTACTAATCAGATCATCAAGCTTTGTACTGTTAAAATTATCTTCAAAGAATTCGCTAGGCATAATTTACAAAACTAATGCAATCGACTTATATTTTGGAAGAATTATGCGGTTGTTGGAGCTAAATATATTTTAGAATGGAAGTTTAGCCGCAGTATTTTATCTACGATTAATTGTCTATTAAGTAGTTGAAAAATAATATAAAACTATTAGTGTTTAATATCATTTGTGCAAAATATAAATGATATGACTTCAAAATTTCAAATTTAATAAGAATAAACCTTTAAAAGTTAATTAAATACATGAAGAAGAAAGAGGAATTTTTTCTCGAGAAAGCGTTCACAAAATGATTTCTAGTAGTGGCACTGTAATCTTAAATCAAGTATTCAATACTCAACAAAGAACAAATCAATTTATTTATAAGATGTGTAGAGTAAGTGGAATCAGAACAACTTGTTTGAGAAAACAATTGGTTGTATGATGGCTCAGAAATGTATCAATACAGCGAATAATACTCCACAATGTTCAATGCTTGTCATAACTTTGAAAACTCCGAATAATAACAAAAAACGTACACATAATCATCTTAGATCCTGAAGCATATTGAAGACATTTAATAGTAAAAGAATGACATACGATTACAGAACTTGTTGTCAAGGATTTAAATTCAAAATTAATAGGTAAAATTTCAAATATATCAAAGGTGTAAAGAGAGTAGCCAATCTGTTATTTCTTGTACGGATACCTTGAATTTGAGGCAGTTCCTTCCTGACAATAATGTATTAAATGTATTTGTGAAAATGGGATGACTTCACGTTCTTTAAAATGTATAAATTGAAATGAAAACTGAGAAAAACACTTAAAACAATATCTTTAATGTTGGTTGGAATTTATTTTCACTAATATGTTTAGTACTTTTAAAAATTAATGTTATATAAATAATTCGTAAATTCGGATTGAATTTTTTTTTAAGTTAGAAGATCCCGAAAAAGTTCATAATAACAGTCCTATCCTATTTATATGACATTTGAGTAAAAAATTATACAGACTTCAAAAATTTTTCCTTTTTAAATAATTGCATCATTATATGTATCACATTTGAAACACAACGGTGAGAATGTTTTATCTAGTGTTGAATATAATGCTATCATACTTATTGTTTATTTAAATAATATTATATAGGCTTTATTTAAATTTATTTGATATTTACAAGAAAACTCTATATAAAAATAGAAGTTTTTATTCAGAATACTTATGTTATTTTAAATAATCATATTCGTATTAAAAAACAAACTTTACATTTTTTGAAATAATTTTCATTAATTTTTTCTTGTAGTTTGATAAAAAGCAAAGAAGTGAACTGAATAGCTAACGTTTGCCTTATTAAATTTTCTGAAAATAAATTAGTCTTACTTTCGGCTTTTTCCTTTTCAACAACAACACAGAAAAATTGATTTTAATATTTAACTAGATAAGAACATTAACTATATGTTGAAATTAAAAAAAAAAAACAATAATAATAAAAAAACAAGTTTAATTTTTAATTCATGATCTTACGCATATTTCTGAAACTCAGTAACATTTTGTAAGTCATTTAGATTTTCGAAAGATGAAATATTTTGTAACAAATGAAGGAACATTAATTTAAAATTTAATAATGCGTGAGAAAAAAAAAATAAAATTCCGAGACACAACACAAGTAAATATCCCAAAGAAGGAGAAATTATTTTTCTTACTATTTCTACGTGAAACCTTATTTCTTGCATTTAATTAAAAGTCTCGAAATTAAACTGTGACTCACACTTGAAAAAAAAACATGCATCACAGACTGTCCTAGAAAAAAATGTTATTACTTAACTGCCCTTAAGGAAATTGTACACGAAGAAAGTCACTCTCTTGGGGGGCAGACAACAGCAACCCTAAGCCTTAGCACCGCTCTATGTCTTCCATTTCATTCGTTCTCTGCGTGTGATGTAGCTTTGCGCGTTCTAATTGTCGCGGAGGCCCCTTTCGCGGGCGTTCCTCGGCAGCACTCCCACCCACCCCATCACATGACCTCCTCCACATTTTGCGAAAGAACAATTGTTGGACTCCAACTACTTAACTCATTGTCTTAGCGCAAATGGATGTAACAGAGAAAAAAAATACTTAGCTTCGAACTTGGTGTGTGTTGTTTCCTGTAGTGGTGATAAAGAAACTATGTTTTGTGTCAATCCCATCTATACACTTGAAGCATTACTAATGATAATGTATTTGATAATGCTGTGGCTAAATTAAATGAAACGCCTTTAAAAATCTCCAATAAAATTGAAGGAATAAAAATCTAGTAATAATTTTTATGAAATTCTAGCCAAACAATATTTTAATCGAGTGATTCTTTTTTTTCTTAATAATTACACATTAAGAAGCATTACGCTCTTATACAGCTTATGAAATTTAGCAGAAATACGATTCAAAAGAATGAATTATTTCAGAAATAGATTAATAATAAGCTATGTGTTTTCAATTTTTTTTAAAAATCTAATGATTCATTGAAACGAATATACTTTATTCAAAGATATTGTCAGAACTCAAGAACTTGAATTACTGCATGCGATTGAATGTCTATAAATTTGTCTCACACGGATGACAACTTCTTTGATTTTAAGTTTTTTTAAAAAAAAATAAATATTATTGTGACAAATTTAGCTACTGGCACCAAATATCATCTATTAATTAAAGCATACCTAATATTTTACTGAATCGATCAAGAAAGGCAAATTTGAATATATGATATGTGTTATCTTTTATGTGTTTGAAATTCTAAATCAGTCAATTTACTGGCATTTCAACAAAAATGACAAAATTTATATACATACTAGAATGATAGTATTGCATTAAAATGATTAAATAAAAGTTGTAAAATGAAAAAAAAATATTTAAAAAATTAAGAAAGCGGAATTCAAATTGTCATTAACTAGGAATTTGTATTTATTTATATTGCGAAATATATATTCTACAGAAACTTAACTATATGGTTTTGGTCATTTGTTACATCTATGAATATTTAATCCCAGATACATATTTGAGCTTCACTCTTTTAGATAAAAACTCAACACCATTTTTTTCCCAGTGGTATCGTAAAAACATTCTTCATTGTTTAGCATTAAATAAATAGTTGGTGACAAAAATGACCAACATGCAGATATCAAAAAATTAGTTTAGTTTTCTTTCTTTCTTTCTTTTTTTTTTTTTTTTTTTTGTAAAAACAATCAGAATATATTATGTACTAAAATTATGTGAATTCTTAAGTGTGTGTCACTGCTTGACTTTTCGTTAATTTAAAAATCCTTCATGCTAGGATAAAGGTTGAAAAAAATATAATTTTGGATGATGCTTTCAATGTGTGTGTGTGATTGGCACCAAACATACTTTCACCAAAAGATCATTAAAAAGTAACTGATGTTCTTTATGTGTACATCTTTTATCTGAGCTTCTCGAACATGTAACCAATTTAATTTATTTAGATATTGATATTTATCAGTTATTTGAATATGTTTTTTTTGTCGTAGATTATTTTGAATAAGCAAATGCTTGTTTGCTTTTATTTCTTGTTGCATGAACTATTTTTTAAATATAAATTGTTTGATATTATTAATAAATAATGTACATACTAATATGAAATAAAATTTCAAAAATTATAATATAGCTGCTTCTAATATATTTATATATGTGATGATTATGAGGTGTTTATTACACTTTTAATCCCAATTGATTAAAATATCATTAGTATATATGTGATTTATTAGCTTTTCTAAATAACTTTAATACTATGGAATTAAATTTTAATATAAGCTTCCGAATACTTTTATAAGTGAAGTACGAGTTTCAAAGCTCTTTAAAGAAAAATATCTATAAAGGCAAAACTTAGTTACGAAAATAATGTATAATTATTTCGAGAGATGGCATCAAAAATATTAAAACTAAATCGTTCTATATAAGTGTAAAAGCGTTATATACTTAAAGTGTTCAAGCTTAAATGTATAAAGAAAAACTTTTTTATTTAAGTTTGAGGTACACTTAAAGTATTATTATTTCATTATAAATCAAGGAATTTGTTTTTTTTTAAAATTCTGCTTGGCATCATAATGGAAAAAGTTAATGCTTTCCGAAATGATTTCATTTACTTTACCTTTTAAGTTATTTTACATTCCATTAAGTAAATTGCGTAAGTTTTGAAACTTTTCAGCAACCAAAATTAATTATTCGCCTACATAGATATTTTACATAATGACTTTAGTTTGATGTAAATTAAAACTTCCTTTTGACGCTATATACGGCATAGTATGGTAATTTTTCATTATTTTTTATTTAATTAATTATTTTTCAGAAAATTTGTTAAAGATCTTTATTTAAATTTAATTTAGAAGAATATTTTTTTTTTTCAAAATAGTTTGTGATTTCCATAATAATAAGTGTATTCATTACATAAAGTACGCTAATCGTACTGTAAGGTGTTTTCAAAAACCAGAATGGTGCAGTTTTTCTTGGATACCTATAATATTTACAAAATATCTATTATTAGATGTAATGTGAGTGCGTGTAAGTAATAAGTTCACATTTTACGATTTTTGTCTCAATTTTTATGATTTTTTTTTTTTAATTACACGTTTTTTCTTCATTTGACGAATTTATTGGCTACTAAAATGAAATGAATTTTTTGTAGAATTTATTAATTGTACAGCTTTTTAAAAGCGATATATATTTAAAATATAGTTAATCGCAAAGTTTTAAGTAAGCATAATTTGCATGTCATTAACATTGGACAAGTGTCCATAAGGTTCATCCGACAATGATTTTCGAATTTGTTGAGTGATACATTATTTTTAACACCAAATTCAATCAAGATCCAAAATAATTGTAAAACATTTCATTTTTGGAACATATAAATATCTACGAAATGAAAATCCTTTGATCTTTCATAACATACTTCAAGGTAGATTAAACGCATGATCTTATGTAAAACACTCACAGGAGTTTGGAAAAAGAGTTGAAATCGTAGTGGTATTCGTTCGTTTTCCTGCAGGTATTCGGTCAAATGTTTAATTCAAACTTAAGCGAGACTTAAAAGATAATAAAGTAGCTAAATTCTGTGAGAGTAATTCAAAGATTTTTTTTCTTTGACAGTTTATTAAGGAATTGTTCTTAAAAAGCTTGTAAAAATGGTACTTATGCCACTACGACCATAACTCTTGAAACGATGAAGATTGCTTTTTTAGTAGATATCGATGTCATTGTAGTGTTTTAATGCAATGATAGTAAAACTGTTCATTGCATAAGTATGAATAGATATAAGGCTTTGATGTGATTTCATACGAGGTAGATCCAATATTCGCCATTCGGAGGAGGTCGTGTCTAGGGACTCTAGGATGGAGCAGACCCGCATGTAGGTGTACAAAGTGTGTTCCCGTAGAGTGTAGACAGGGGCGGGGGCCCGTAGGGGGCCTGGGCCGGATAGGTAGGCCTAGGGACTGGGCCCCATCGTCTCCCACAATCCCTTTGAGAACATAATATGTTTATATGATGGAATTTGAAGAAATATCTCTATATTTATGTATCTGGCCGAAAGTGTAAATAAAAAAGAAAAAATGTTGCTGTCTCCTCTTTTGTCTGTTGTTCTTTTACTATTTATACATTACAATTTACACTAACTTTTTTTTGTTTTACATTTTAGATATTAAATATTATTTAAGTATTACATTTAATGTTCGTTACGGCTATTTAATTCTTTCAACATCTAATTATAATTATACATCTTCATTTTACAGGTTTTTCTGTTTATAACATTGCACATTACCTTAAAAAAAATTTTCATTCAAAAAATTTATTAAAGTTAACATAAAATGAGTACTAATTATATAATGATTTGCTGGTACACACAATGGCACTATAGCTAATATATTATATGCAAACATATACTTTGCATTGCTTCAATTTTCGTGTTTATTAACGAACGGTCATTTTCATGCTTTAAAAAAGCACATTTTTTTATTGTTTATAACTAAACAATATACTAATTCTCCCCTTCACCAGAAAGAAAATTAAAATAAGGCTGAACAGAAAGCTTTTCGGTACTATAGACAGCCATATTACTTTTCAAAGTACTAGCTCTAAATAATACACCATAAGAATTTAAAATAAGAGCAAATAAAAGAAAGAAAGAAAATATCAGCGGCCGCGTACAGCGTACGGGTGAGCCAGTTGTGGTCAACTTTCGGTACCCCGTACACTGTACGTGGAAACCACTTAAGGAGTTAATTAGATGTATCACAAACATTTTTAAAGTATTCCATATGTAAAGATATTATAGATAAATTAAATGTGCTTTCTACCTTAAAATTATAAGAAAAACATTTCTAAAATTTCAGAATTCAAGCCTTCCCTTCTTATTCCATAACACAAATTTTTTCATCAACACACGATTTGTAAACACTTTTCTTTGAAGTTAATTTAGAGTCGTTTAATAATTAATCACTTCATATGTGTTCTATCATGTATTCTAATGATAATGATACGTTACTCAAATTAAATTGAAGTAATAAAATCATCTTTAAAATTTGATATTAAAATTGATCAAGGGTATCGCAAAATGAAATCTAAGCAAATGAAAAACAAGAATAAATGTACAAATATCTAAATTTAACAGTGTTTTAATATAAACTTAAAACCATAGAAAACATAACTGTTCTTATATTTTTTCGATATATTTTAATAAACATTTGTATATATATAGTATTTCCCCCAGTTAATCTATATAGTGTGATTATTTTACAGAGAACCCGGTTATTTTATGATACAGTTGATCAAGTCAGTTTATATATATATATATGTAAGTGTGTAATATATTAATAATTTCACATATCCTATAGTTATTATGTAAAATAATATGACATTCTATAAATTAACTGATTGGGGACCGTTAAAATGAAGAATATGCAACTCAACATTAAAACAATTTAGTTACTTTATCAATATACTCATGATAGATAATAAGTTAACTTACAAATTTTCTCGTGTTAATCTCAAAAATACGTGGGGCCGCGGTAGACGACTGGTTAAAGTATCGGATCGTGGCTGGTCTTGTCACGAGTTCGAGCCCAGTACCACTAAAGACCCGCCGTGTAGGGCATCGATGCACTTTGAATCTGTCGAGAGCTTAAACGTCCTCCCGTTGGTGTGGTGTGGTAGTTAGGAGGAGGGATGCCAGCTCAGGTGTCGTCCATGGCTCAAAATTACGTGGTTCGTCGCCAAAAGAGCCATCGTGTAGCTAAACAGAGCGACGTTAATATTCACTTACTGGATAATGCATTTCATATTATGAATAGGTTAAAGGATGAATATAAAAGAATAAAAAATGGGATTATATATAATTTATTGATATTTTGCTAGTTAAGTAAAATATGAATAAAACAATGGGACTTTGTGCAACAGTAATTATATTTAAACATTTACACTAATAACTATATTAATTGTTAGGCTTGCAGACAAAAGCAGTCACACTATTTTAAAAAAAGTGTCTTATAAATGTATATATACGGTGAAGAGAGAGAGAGAAAAAGAACATTATGCTCGCATCTCTTTCTCCACTTTTTTCAATTAAATCGTCTGGATGATGTGGAGTGTACATAATTAAGTGAGAATGATATTTAACAGCTGTTGGAGAAGGTAACGAATCATTCTTGCACGTTAGAAAAGGCTACTAATGTAAATTTAAAAACGATGTATTGAGTGATCACCAAAGACTTTGAACGAACATCTCCAAAACAGCATTACTGGTGGGTAGTTCATGATCTTACCTTGTTCGTATTCATAAAAAAAAAGGATAAATGACGTTAAAACCAGCATTAGAAGCCAAGCTGTTAACATTCACTCATCATCAACAAAAAAGACCTTTGAAGACTTCCCTCTTGGTAAAGCGTAACAGGCCCAAGACAGTGGCCCAGTACAATGCAGGTTCAAGGGCAAGTATTTTGGGACATACAGCTCAGCGGGAACACAGTGGAAATTATGGATTGTGCAACAGACGCCCCTCTCATGTGTCTCTGTTGATCAAGTGGGTGTCATCCTTGTCACTTGACCATGGTTCCAAATTACGAGGTCCATCGCCAAAATAGAGTAGCTAAATAGTGTTACGTGAATATTCAATCATTCACTTGTTGAGAAAGTGTCACTGTCAACTATGCTTAAATTGGGTCTGGGAACATCGTGACTGGATCATGGAGAGAAAAGAGAGTAGACTGTTAAGACGAATCAAGGTTTCTTATCCATTACACTGATAGTTTTCTCCGGATGGGACATCTTACAGGTGAACAGTTGCTTCCCTATGTACAGCAGGTCATGCACAAGCTAGTAGTGGAAGTATTATATTTGGGAGCACGTTCTCATGGGCAGCTCTAGGACTCTTACGTGTAGTAGAACAGACAAAGAAAGCTGGAATTATCTGAACATTGTTGCGGATCAGTTGCACCTTTACATGGTTTCGGCCTTTCCAACTAGGAAGGGAATCTTCCTTCAAAATAACACTCGATTTCAAAAACGATTGCTTTTTCATGGAGTGGATGCATAATGGCAAATTCCAATTAATATCTTAGCCAGCTAACTTGCTGAATCTTAATACGATAAAGCACATCTGGACTTGCATAGAAAGGTAGCTCAGAGATGAATTACCACCATGTTGTAATATCTCGACTTTGCCGAACTGCTGCTTAGACATTTGGTACAACCTGTCTCCAGTCAATAAACAGAACTTGAGGTATCCATACCAAGTGAAGTTGCAGCTGCATTACAGATCAAGTGTAACGCAACGCTGTATTAAGTAGGGGTGTTCATAATGTTTTGGCTCTTTAGTGTACATTAAGTTAGCTTTTCTCAAACTGGGGGGCGTGATAATCCTATAAGGGGGGCGTGAGCAAATAAAAATATTGAAAACAAAATTATTTAAGAAAAATAATTAATTTACTGAAAAGAATCAAAACAAAATATATTCTGACATAATAAAAAATAAAATACACATTTATACTGATATAACCCTTTAAGACCCGAATTAATTTTATCTTCAAGTATTAAATTCTTCTGGTTATTAATACTATATGGATCCCAATGACATTGGGAAAAATAATAAAAAAATTTCTGCTTCCCTCCTGGAACGTAGAGGGCACCCGCACGATTGTGCGGGTTGGGCGTTATCTGTGAAACAAATCAACTATGGAATTTTACGAATTATAGATTCTTAGCGCTATAAGTTGATAGAAGAAACAATCTTAATTCAACTAAAATTGTTACAAATAAAGGAATTATTGTGATGTGTAATTAACTCTTTTATTAATTCATTATTTATTTACTGTAAAAATCTTTTGTTTTATTTTTGACAAGTATAAATAACCATTGCATTTTTCACAACTTGTTTTCGAACTGCTTTAGTAGTTTTCAAATCTGCACTTACGAGGCCTTGAAATGTCATCAACACATCAAAAATAGCCAATACATGCCAAGTATTTTATCCTGGAATGGCCAGGATAAAAGCTATGACATGTATAGAAGGTGAGTTATAATGATTCGATCTTTTTGCGAGGGGAATTACAACCCTGTTGTCTTCATCATCAGTTAAAATACTTTTGTTAGTAGGTGGAGAGGCTGATAACGCTTCAACTATCTCTAAGTTAAATTTTAAGCGACCCATTTTAATTTTTAGAGGAATTTTATTTGATATTGCATCTTGTTTTCACATAAACCGAGAATTTGCAACAGCTAAATCAATATAATGAATGTGTTCAAGAGATTTTTATGGTAAAAAATGATCCAAAATTGTCTTTTCATTTCAAATATTCCCAAGAGTTTCTTCATCGCTCTCATTTGAACTTGATTCTCCTTCCAGTATACGCGATTCATATGTTTTGTTCGCAGAATTGTCATCATCCGAGAGATCACTAAGCTCTGATCTAAGTTCATTCTGATTTATTCATGAATTGAAAAATTTCTTCTGTGAGAATTCTTCTCCTTTTAGACACCTGAAAAATTTTTTGGTTAAAAGTTAACACAGTATTCCATGAAAAATAGTAAAATTTATCAGAAAAGTTTTTATTATTTAAAAAACATATATATTTAAACCACACCATGCTAACTACTACAGGAAAACCCAGATTTGTTTGAGGAGGGGGAAGAGATATGGATGCAAATGTTTGGAAAAGAAAATTAATTACAAAAGAGAGAGAGAGAAAAGGGACTCATACATGGCAACCCCTAAGAAAATTTGGTATTAATTATATAAGTATAAAAAAAATTCATTTTTATGTAGGCTTTCATCAAAATTATTGAAACAGAAAAGAAAACTCGCATGGTAAGTAGTTACCTTTACTGATAGTGACTTGAGTAACGCCCAACCCGCACGATCGTGCGGGTAACGAAATCCCGAGCCCTAGAAGCCACATTAATAGAGTATGATTAATATTTTTTCTATTTTACAATTGTTTAAACATTAATACAAAAATTTGTATCGAAGCAATTAGAAATATATTGATTATTACCTTTTTACGACAGATAAAAATATGTGTTTTCGTTGTATTTGAAAACCAAGTTAGATTTGCCAGCTGAAAGTAAAAAATGTACTACAACTACCGTCTGTTGATAAAAAAATGATACTTCAAACCTTTTGAAAACACGTTCAATCGTTGGATTCGGGATTTTTTTACATTCGACTATTCCAGAAGCAAAAATGTATAAGAATGTCTAACCCGCACGATCGTGTGGGCTGGGTCTTAAAGGGATAATACAGTTATAAATGCATCAGTAATGCACACAATGTATTTCATATAATTAATTTAACAGTACTATAAGTTAAGAACACATTTAATAATTACCAGTGACCCTATGGGCATGTCATAAAATTATATACAAATTTTAATACTTATGTTGATAATTTGTAAGGTTTATAATTAAAGTCGTATTACAGCTTTAAATAAAAGTACGTTATTATTGAATTCGATGCTTTGTTATTGTATGAAAGGGGGCGAGTTGAAAATTATGATTGAAAATTGGGTCGCAAGTTTAAAAGTTTGAGAAGCACTGCATTAAGCATAAAAAATCTTTGTGTGAAGTGCTTTCCATTCCTTTTGAATAAATATACTTCCATAGTTTATATGTTGTATACACTAAAATTACTTATTTTGTTATTTTATAATATTTTAAAGGTTCCGTTTTCTTGAAAGAATCGTTTTTGAGCAATTTGAGGGAAGAACTTCAGTTAAAGCTAATAGGAGTATTAATTATAAAAGAATTGCAATTTCATCACTTGGGAAGTGCCTACAAAACTTCATATCAATATATACATCGTTCAAAAGGTCTTTCAGTGTAGAATCAGTGTACAATACACTGGAACAACTATTTTCTTTTACTTGTCAGTTAATTAGGAAGAAAAGATGAATAAAATAGTAATGCTGTACAAAACAATTATACTCCTTTACAAGGCAGATAATACAATAAAGTACATGAGCATAGCATGTGTTCAAATTAGTTAAGAAAGGAAATGTTAGGAAGTAATTGATCGATTAAAAATTTTAGAGATTCATGATTAAATCTGCAAAAAATAAATAAAAAAATTATGAAGCTAATAATGTTTACTTTAATGTTTAAAAACAAGTTTATATGAACTACGTTTATTTAAGTGAAAAATATCAAATGAAAGGGGGGATAAACGAATCAAAACTAAAAGAACTCCAACCATTGTTGAAATTACTACATTTAAAGTATTATTTTATTTAAAGATCATTAATACACAAGAAAGAACCAGACATAAGTTTAAAAATGAGATTTAGGACATTTGTTATTGATAATCGTCTCAGTACTTTTTCTATTACATTAAGCAATCACCTTTGCTAAGAACATAAAAATAATCCTCGTCAAGTTTTGCAATTTATCTTTATATAATGTTTAAACTTTTAGTATTGTTGTGTTAAAGTTCCACATCGGCAGTTGATTAAAATATCATTTAGGATATGTAGCATGAAAACTAAACCATGTGTAAGAATTATAAATATTTAATTTAATGGATGTTTTGCTACATTCACGAGTGATCAAATATAGTTTCTTCTAATCTGATTTCTAGTTATGGTGAAAATACGAGCCTAGGCATCAGAACTCTAACATTAACAAAGAAGCGAAAAATAAAGAAATTCACAGGTTTTTTTTATTAAATGCTGTAATACATAAATCCACCATACAAATTATTTTTCTGATTTTAAAAAAGACATTTTCAAGTGATAAAAGCACCTGATGCAATGAATTGTTTTTCTATCTTTAGTAAGAGTGGTAGTTAATATATGAAAAAAAATCTAATTTTCTTTCTTAAAAATTTACAGCGTGCATATATAAAATTTTTCATTTTACAAGAAATAATCAAATAGATTAAGGTTTCTATTTACTGCTTATTTGATTTTAAAGAAGAAGTTGATAATAAGTCATTTCAAATTATTACTTAATTACATTATAATAATATTTTCAAACACCTTTTTAGCTAAATTTTTTTTAAATTTGAATTGTGGAATATGATTGCATACACACTAAAGCGGCATTTCTCAAACTGTGCTGTACTTCCTCATAGAGGGGCGTCAAAATTATACGGGGAGGGAGGGGATAGGCGAGAGCATATCAAAAAGCTAAAAACAAAATATATTAAAATTTTTTATTAACTTACTGAAACAAAACACATTTCAACACAATAAAAAACAATATGCATATTTACACTTAGATAAACGCAAACTCAGTGGCGCAACAGCCCATGTAGGCCAGGGCCTACTGTGCCCATCCCAGTATACGTGACCATTGGGCACTGGGATGCATGAGCAGATGTCTTGATCAGGTGGACACTTAGATAATGCACTTATAAAAGTATCAATACTGCACAATTTATTTAATAGTAAAATATCATTATAGTAAATTATTAATTAAAACAAATATTTCATCAATAATATCGATAGCATAAAACTTACAATTTTATGGTACTTGTACCCTTTTAAAAGTTTTCAAACTTTTAAGATGGGCGTCTTATTGTTTGTAAATTATACGTACCACAGATTGAAAAGGAAATGAAAAACATAGTAACAAATCCTTCGTTTCAAACGTGATGTAAAATGAAATAAGTCCCTGATAGAAAAATTTAAATTAATATTTAATTAACAAACAACGATAGTCTGCAATATAAGTTGTCAAATAATTCATTTCACGAAAATATCTCAAAGCACATTTTGATATTACAATATTTCGATAAGATAAAAATTAAATACTGTTTTTTAGTACTCAGAATAGGGATTTGGCATCTTGTGAGTTATAGAATGATCTGAGAAAGAATTAAATATTGGAAAATGCAAAAGCTGTTTCACGATTGATCTTTAACTTAACGTGTTATAAGAGTTTCAGGAGCAAGTTTTAGACTCAAAAACATTTATGTATCTATTTACAAAAAGTAAAACATTGAATAATTTGTTTGAAGCTATTTAAAGTTTAAGATCTTAAAAGTGTGATATACTCAAGAGAGTGTTTTATGAAAAATGACGTCTATGCATTTCTGAACAGAATAAAGACATTAAAAACAATTTCGATTGTAGTATTGTACAATATTATTTTAAGAAGTAAATAGATTATATTTTTTAACAAAATATTTTCCTTAATTTTTCTTGTTGAAAATCCATACATTATATTTCATTGTTGCACATAGACATATCATACTATATTCATAACATGTGCTGAATCTAAATATTTAGGAAGAAATATTATTTTCTTAAAAGAAGTGATAAAATCACTACAGCTTCGTAAAATGTACTTCAGTTCTTTAGCGTTTTGTCTTTCTCTTTTATGCATGTGTTAGTATTAAGAGATTGGTTCTATTTTGGTACTAACGTAAAACACAAAATTAAGACTATATTTATTTCTGGTAAAACAGAATTATTTTTGGATATAACTTAGCAGAATCTTTATACATTTTTCTTACTATACTATATATATTGTATTCAAATTTATTATTCCCATTGCAGTATTTTATTCTAGAATTATTCTTGTTAATGATTTGCCTTGTCTAGTTTTGGGAAAAACGGTCTTATGTATATGCATTTACATTTACATATTCCCGCATTGCTCAAAACAATTTTTATGACATCAAAAAATAAATAAATAAACAAATAAAACTCCAAAATTATTCTCTTTGAGAATCCTGAAAAAAATATTGCAATAATTTTTAGTGATACCGTCATGAGAAAAACTAATTTCACTAATGTTTTAGTTAAGTCAAGTCTTTGAAGCAAACTAATTATTCGTAAGCTTTCAGAATATTTGAAGTTTCCCTAAACAGTTCCATTGTCTTTACAGAGGAAATAGAATAATTATTCTACCTCAACAAATTCAGAGCAAACATCACTCATTCTAACCTTTGACAGATGTGAATCATTTCGTATAGAAACGCCCTTTCATTTCAATTTATTCTAAAAGGACAGCATCCTAAAAGATAATGGACTTTCGGACTGACAATGATTCCTTTCGTGACAGTAACTCTCAGCAGGGACTTTTCCGACTTTATACATCAACTTATAAAGTATAAGACAAACAGGAATCACTCGTGAGAATTCACTTCTCTTTTTGTGCTTTCCGAATCAGATAGAGAAAGGAGTGAATCCTTTTAGACCGTGACGCCTTTCAAATTTCTAATGTAAAAAAATATGAAAGGCGGGATAGTTTTTAAAATTACTTTTACATGTAAGAAATATAAAGAGAGAGAACGGTTTTTATTATGCTTCTTTTCAACAGAAAAAATGATGGAAAAACTTATTTGTAAATTTTCTTAAGAAAATATTTGAAAAAAATTCTATAAACTTATTTAAGTAGTAGAACAGCGTTTCTCAACCTTTATGGCGCTCTCTTCTTGGGGTGTGACAACTCTACGGGGGGGGGGGGGCGGGGTTGCGAGCATGTTGAAAAGTCGAAAACAAAAGATTATTTTAAAAAATTATTAAGTTATTGAAAGTAAGCAAACAAAATACATTCTGACATAATAAAAAATAAAATACACATTTACATTGATATATTACACTTACAAATATATCAGTGCCACACAATGTATTTTATAACTAATTTAACAATACTAAGTTAAGAACAAGTTTATTAATTACCAGTGACACTATGGGCTTGTCATATATATATATATAATTAAAAACAAAAATTAACACTTATCTTGATAATTTGTACGGTTTATAATTAATCCCATAACTGCCGATTAAAACTGATGCAATTCGCTTCCCAATGCCAATCATTTTCCACGTAAGCGCGAGTGTGATGTATTGAGGGAGGGGGGAATAAAGAAGCAAATGCTCTGAAATAATTAAATCTTTCACAAACATTGTCAAGGTTCTTTTATTGTATTCCAAAGCCATCATACGTTGGAAAGACGTATATATACGTCCGGGAAAATAAACGCTTTGGCTTAGTGAGACGTTTATATACGCCGGGGGTGCTTAAGAGGCTTAAGTCGTATAGTAGTTTAGGCGTGAAAGTATAGTATTATTGATTTCAATACATTGTTATTGTATGAGGGGGGCGCGATGAAAATTATGATTGAATATTGGGTCACGAATATTGCAACTTTGAGAAGCACTGTAGTAGAATGTTAAAACTGCTATCAGAAAAATATATTTTAGGCTGTTTTCGCCATATGTAAGACAATGTGAACTTAACGCGGAGCACATTTTTGGACAGAAAAAAAAAAATGCTTCAATTTTTATAAAAATTTGTGACATTGTAACTCATGCATTTGTTTATAATATAGTGTTTTTAAAATTTTAAAATGTTTCATAAATTATCCGTTTTTCCTTTTAAAATGTAAAGGGATAGCTCATTTAGCATTACGGTATAGGAGAAAAAATGCGAAACACATTTTAAAAAGGAAAAATGTACCAACTCGGATAAAATGAGTAGTATGATAAAATAAGTGATTCTCTACAGGATAGTGAAGCCAGAATTTATTATTAATGTTTGGGTACTTTTTTATCTGAAAAAATATTCCGAATTTGGCTCCTATTCCTTAATATTAGCAGAAGACAGCCTAATATTTCTTTTGCAATACATTTTTGTTAATTCACACATGCATTATTATTTTAATATTAATATATATTAAATTTTAGTACTTGGGACTCAACTTTATGTAACATAAAATCCGGCGTATATATACTGCACACTTTTCACTCCAAAATAATATCGAAATTTACGGGTTTGTGTTATACGCCGGTTATGAAAAGGGTAGTTTTAAAAAGGAAAAAAATAAGAATAATAAAAAAATAGACTTTTAGATTTATGGAAATACTCTTTGCTTAAGGCTGTTTTCGGCAAAAGTACGAGAGCCTGAGCTAAACGCGGAGAACATTTTCAGACAGAAAAATGCCTCAGTTTTCATGAAAATTTGCAACATTATAACTCATACATCTATTAACAATATAGCTTTTCTAAAATTTCAAAATATTCCTTGAGTATTATTTTTTCATTTTAACACGTGGAAGGACAGTTTATTTAACATTACCGTATAGGAGAAAAAAGGCGAAACACATTTTATACCAGAAAAAATGGCTCAGCTCTGCCAAAAAAGTGATAAAATATGTTGTTCTCTCAGGGATAGTGAAGCCAGAATATAATATTAATTTTTCATTTCTTTTATATCTGAAAAAAATGTACCTAATTCGGGTCCTATTCTTTAACATTAACAGCAAACAGCCTTAAAAGAAATTACGTTCTTTATGAACTTAAAGCAACGTTTCTCAAACTGTGGGGCGTGCCTCCTAGAGGGGCGGGATAACTCTACGAGAGGGCCGCGAGCATATTAAAAAGTCGAAAACAAACATTATTCATTTACTGAAAGTAAACAAACAAAATACATTCTAACATTTTAAAATATAAAACCCACATTTGTGCACTTCCTTCATAAATGTATCAGTACCGCACAATGTATTTTATAATTAATTTAACAATACCAAATTAAGAACAAGTTTAATAATTACCAGTGACCCCATGGGTTTGTCATTTAAAAAATTATATACAAAAACTAATACTTATCTTGATAATTTGTACGGTAATTGTAATCCCCCTTTTTTTATGATTAGTACTGTTGTACAATAATGCACCAATTAATAAAATGGCAATTATTCTATTAAAAATGACATTGTTAATGCAACAATATAAGCATCCCAACACTGAGAAGTATTTTTGTGTTTGGCCATTTGAATTATTGTTTCTGAGGACTACGAATCTTTGTGAAACTGCGATTAATATACTATTTTTAATTTCTGATTTATATTGATTACATTTGTGGATTGAGAAGATGGGTTGCGGATTTCTGAAGAGGCTGATTTACAACATGTAAGTAATGCAATGACATTTTGTGAACAATATTTCAGTTCATTATATACATTTGAATGTGATAAATATTTTAATTCATTGTTTGAAGTAAGGATGTATGACTTCGTTTATAAATATTATGATAACTTAGGGATTTACTAAATTGATTTTAGAACTTTTCTGGACTAGAAGACAGCTAACTATTTATAATTTATTTTTGAAAATTAGAAAGATGTCTCAATTTCCTGAAAGAAAAACAATTATGGTTGAATTTTGTAAGCACACGAGGGAAAAGATAGATTTTATAACTAAAGTAGTATAAAATCACGTGAAGGAAAAAATAATGTCTGAAATTTTTTAGAATCACTTAAAAAAAGCTGAAAATGAAGTAAAATTGAGGAATGATATTAAATTACAGCTCTTATTTGTCTAACTTTAAAAATATATATTTTTTTATTTAATTGCGTATGAAGGCTAAAATTAATTTTAAGAAAATAATTTTCTTGAAATCTATAAGGCATTTAAATGTTTTTATATTGAGACATTTTCAAATAGAGGAAAGCGTTTTTTTCACAATTGTTCTTCTCAATAGCACACAATGAACAAACTCGATGTAAATTTGAATTTTAAATAGCAAAATAAAATTACTTGTTACTACATTTCTCGGAACCAAAAATGCTGGGATTTGTAAGTAAGGTTCCCCAAGTAAAATGTATTGCGTAATAAAACAAAATTTTAAGATACAAGAACAATGTATTACTAAATTAACAGTGTCAAATGCAGTACTAAAAGTAGTAAACAATTCAGAACTTACAATAAAAATGCAGTACAGACAGTACTAAATTAATAGTACTATATGCGGTAATAATAGTACAGAAGTAACTGCGATATACAGTATTCATAGTTCAAGTAATAATTATACCAAATGCTAAGTACATAATGACAGTACACTTTTATAAACTGTACTAAATTAAAGTACATTTTAAAGGGATTTCATTAAACGTATCTATAGATAGATTGTAGAGAAGTTCGTCTTTGCATATGTTAAGAAGTTCTGTCTCATACTGAACAAAAAAAAAATGACGAATTATACTTGCGACCGTTTTTATCAAGTTCGGATGCCTGACGAGATTTTTTTTTCATTTGCAGCTGCTACAACTTGAAGAAGCGACCCCCTCCACAACCCCGTATCGAGATCACCACCGTGGGGGACCTCTACGCTTACCTGGAGGCCGAAAAGATGCGCTACGTGAGAGCCAAAAGCGCAGCAACGAGCGCCTCAATGGGAACCGAATGTTATATGTAATGAACGAAAAGCCCTTTCACTTCGATTTCTGTTGAGGAGCTACGTTTTTGCATTTGGTTTCACGAAGTAACAAAGCGCTCTTTTACTGGCATGAAATACATTTAAGACACGCAAGTATCAGATCATGGCAAACCCGGTTTGAACATCAAGAGGTCTGTGCTGTAAGAAAATGTATTCTCATCGCAACCCGGTATGGAATATCTAGAGGTCTGTGATATAAAAACTTTAATCTCATCGCAACCCGGTATGGAACACCAAGAGGGCTGTGATATAAAAAAAGTAAACTTATCGGAACCCGGTATGAAACATCTAGAGGGATGTGATGTAAAAAATGTAATTTCATTGCAGCCTGATATGGAATATTAAGAGGGCTGCGATTTGAAAATTGCTATCTCATCGCAACCCGCTAAGAATATCAAGAAGGCTGTGATATACAAAATGTAATCTCATTGCAGTCCTGTATGGAACATCAAGAGTTCTGTGATATAAAAACTGTAATATCATAGCAACCCGATATGGGGCATAAAGAGGGCTGTGGTATTAAAACTGTAATCTCATAGCTTCCCGATATGGAACATCAAGAGGCTGTTATATAAAAAAAAAGGAATTTCATTGTAACACAATATGGAACATTAAGAGAGCTGCGATATGAAAAATGTAATTTCATCGCAACCCGGTATGGAATATCAATAAGGCTGTGATAGAAAAGATGCAGTCTCATCGCAACTCGGTATGAAGCATTAAGAGGGCTGGGATACAAAAATTGTAATCTCACTGGGTCTAAGTTTAATAATTCAATGCATCCGTTTCACAGAAATACCGCTTTGTAGCTTGAAAAAAGTATAACTTTTTCATCGAACATCACGGAAGTACATAAACAGTCGTTTAGAGCTGGCATGTCAAACTCGTATGCTATTGTGGGTCACATGACCTATTTTGTATTAAGTTGTTTTTTTTAATGTTCAAAAAATTAATTAAATACGGTTTTTAGAAAAAAAATGATTGTATTATGTATTTATTAGACTCAAAATTTATTTATATTATACTTACACAGTCATTTCATATTCCATTTTAGTTTTACAATTAAACTACTAATATTTTTTTTATAAGGATACAAAGCAGTTATAATAAGAAAAATAGTGTTTAATATTACTTTTTAGAAGATACTTGGCACCGTTTTTCACAAAGCAAGTCATCAAAATTTAGTTGAACATATTGATTTAATGAATTTTTTTATAATTGATGATAAATGTTGATGGGGGGGGGTATTCTTGACCTTCCTGAATTTTTGTTATCTTTTATTGAAAAAAATAGTTGCTCACATAAATCAGTGCTACAGAACATATTCATTGTACACGTAACAAGCACAGGCATTTTAGAAAAGCGATCTACAGATATATATGTATAAAAATCTGGAATTTCAAGTCCCACACATTTTTGCTTCAACAAAGAATTGCATTGGATGATTTCAGTTAACTAAATTTGTATGTTTTCGTCTACAATTTCAATATCGATTAATACAGGTGAAGTAAAAATATGAAATTGTAATTTGTAGCTTTTAAAATCAGAAAATTTTCCATCGAATTCCATTTCTAACAATTTAATTTGCTAAGCCAGCGTTTTTCAAACTGTGGGGCATGGACCCCTAGGGAGGCATGATACCTCTACAAGGGCATATTGAAAATTCTGAAAAAAAAATATCTAAAAAAATTATTAAAATACACATTCTGACAAAAGAAAAAAAATCAAATATACATTTACACTGCTATAATATACTTATAAATGTATCAGTATTGCACATTGCATTTGATAATTAATTTAACAATACCAAGTTAAGAACAAGTGCCAGCTGGGTAGCGTGGTTGGTTTGTTGCTGGCCTTCTGGACCCAAGGTTGCGGGTTCAACCCCGGCCCAAGTCGGTGGATTTTCATGATGCAGAAAAATTGACAGCGGCTCCGTCGTGTGATTATACGTAATGTAAAAGATCCCTAGAGTGTCTGTTTGGCTTCGGTGCTCTAGGCAAAATTAAATCCCAGTACAGGTTCGCATTGTTAGAGCTCAGGTGCCTCCCTCTAGGGAGAAAACTTGGCGTCAAAATTACCTGCGACCTTTGGTATCCGCCTATATGGTGTCACACTAGAAAGAGATACCAGCTTCCGGTGAATATACTAGGTCTGCAATGGCAAAACTCTAATCCACAGCCCCCATTAGAAATAAGTTAAGAGCAAGTTTAATAATGAGCTTGTCATATATAAAATTATATCCAAGAATTAACATTTAATTTGATAATTTGTTCGGTTTATAATTGAGCTTGAAACTGTCAATTAGAAGTTACGCGATTCAAAGCCACGTAGTTGCACGTTTGTGATGATGTATTGGGAGACGGGAGGGGGGTTCAGCAAAGGAATAAATAATTAAATTCTCTGAAATAAGTAAATCCTTCACAAACGCTGTCAAGGTCCTTTCATTGCATTCCAAAGCCTTCGGAAAAATTGTATGGATAAGACTACACAGAGATGATCGTAGTTCGTAAAGACGTATATATACGTCCGGGGCATTTAACGCTTTGGCTGAGTGAGACGTTTATATATGCCGGTGACACCTAAGAGATTAAAGTGTATTGTAGCTTCTGCGTCAAGGTATAGTATTATTGAATTCAATACATTGTGTTATTGTATGGAGAGGGGCGCGATGAAAATTATGATTGAATATTGGGTCGCAAATATTGAAAGTTTGAGAAGCACTGACTTAGAGGGTTGTAGTTCTAGAAGTGTACTATCTTTTCAAAATTCTGGGATAGTACTTCGAATAAATGATTTCAAGACATAATAAATTTTTTTCGTAAAATAAGGGAGTGTGTTTTATTCTGCGAGTACACCTAAAAATTTTTTAAAAAATGCAGCTTGAAAGTATAGGTGAGCGTTTTATACCGGAATTTACAGTAACAGTTTTAATAACGTTTATTTTTCAATGTTTTTTTTTTTTTAACCTAAGAATTTTTTCATTACATGCTTTAGTTTTCCGTTTCCCTGCCTTTATGTGACATTTTTTCTGCAGTTTTAAATTTTGGTCCCTCATCTTTCTCGTCTATGTCATGCACTTTTAATAGAAATATCTTGCAGGTTGAGAAACACTGGTTTAAATTTAAAATAAGTTTTCTCCATGATCTGAGAGAAAGGGAGTCATGACCGAATAATGTAATTAGCTTAGAAAAATTATTTTACACATTAAGAATTCTATGAATAATAATAATTACATAAAAACATCACATAAAGAAAAAAGGCATTTTTTTTCCTATTAGCGCTGAGCATAAGAAGCAAATAGAGGATGATACTGACTAAAACAATTAATTTCATGCAAAAACATTATTTCAAAATATGAAGAAAAATCAGCTTCAGTAAGAATCGTATTCTTATTTTTATTAAATAAAAATATGTACATCTTCATTTTTTTCTAACGAATTCAAAAACTTTACATTCATATCAACATTTGAAATAAAACTATTTGAGAAAGGATATATTCAATACTTTCATGAGGTAGAAAAAATTACATAAATAGAAATGCATTAAGAGGGATGTATATTATTTTTATTATTTTTACCAAAACTATTACTCTTTACTTTGCATACAGTTTTTTGTGGAAACACTTTAACAGTTACACACTACAGTTATTTAGGGAATCAAATGCACTATATTTTTTAATTATGTAATGTCCACATGAACGTTGTCTAAAGATTAAAAGAAAAGAGGTTGATGTAATGAGTTGCTGTTTTTGTTTAAGGATAACCGTCAACCACCATTGTTGATATAAAGATTTTTATCTTGTACCAGTATTAAGGATAACAGCTTACTTCACGAATTTCAACCACAACTTTAATTTTTCTGTAAAACTGTTCTATTTACCTGAAACTGAGATACTCTATCTCAATATGGCGTCATTTAATTGAATAAAAAATAAGTCTTTCTGTTTAATAATTTTTAAGGTATCATAGCTATAAAAATATGAATCGTAACATGTTAGCTCACTTATAAAGCAGCAATTGTATGATCAGAGACATATTTTTGTAACATTACTTTAATTGAAAAAGATGTAAGCGAGAACTATTGATCGATTATTATACTAAATTTAAAAGAAGAGAAAATGTACTTTACAAGAAACCAATAATTACATTGGACCATTTACTCACCTTAGTAACTAAGTTGATATAGACATTTTATGAAGATTAATAATATTATACAATCAATTGTACATCAATGTCAAAAACTCAGGCTATTGGTAACGGACCATGTAATTCTGAATCATGGTCAAGGGAAGGATACTACATAGGAGCTGTCATCCCACTGTTTGTTGCAGTTTTACAGTTGGATTAGTGAGTATGAACAATTGTATAATTTGTACATCGGGAGGTGAACCGCTGTTAAGAGAATATATATGGT
>BMAV01017191.1:153005-196695 GCA_019973955.1 Trichonephila inaurata madagascariensis | reverse complement strand
CTGAATTCAAACTGACAGCCTTTTGTATTGTGTAATCAATTCACAGAAAACAATACCTGCATTATTCGTCTGAAAGTTATCTCTGTGTTATTGCATTAGGCAAGTCGGTTTTGTTATTCTAAGGGACCAATAGTATAAAAGTGCCAGAGGAATTTGGTGAGAATTTTATGCTAATTTGAGCCTTAAATATTATAATTTTGAATAAAAACTGCAAAATTGATTCTTATATACGAGTAAATTTTGTATTTACATTTATACCAAATATGTTTGGTTCTTGAAGCTAAAGAGAACTTCCTAAGAGTTCACGTTTTATTCTTTAACTGGAGCAAGTTAAACAAATTGCGAGACTTGCATAACTAGTGTATTAGAATGATTCTATATATAGCAATTTTAACTACTCATTATACAATAGTTCAAATAAGTGAAGTTACATATGAAATCAATGTTTTTATAAAGTTTGTTTGTGTTCAAAATGTAAAGTATATATTTTTAAAAAATCTGTTACTTTGGTTTATTACTAAATGGATGGAAAAAAGTTAAAGATGAATAAATACTTTAAAAAAAACAGGTTTTGAAAATTAGTAAATAATCAACTTTTACAGCCTCTTCTATTTTACTAATGTACTATTACTAGGGACCAAGTCAAGATGAAGTTGAAAACTTTTAAGGTGACCTCAGACTAAAAGGCAATACACTTTATTTGGAAAACAAAAAGTGATGAAATTAAAATATTAAATACAGAACAATCACATTTTTTATACAGAAATAAAACACTTTGCCTGTAAAACATGTTATCAGTAGCTTGGAGAAATTGTTTGAAGATCTGAAGATAAAAGTAAAATCTGGTATATTTGTATAACATTTTTTTTGTACTATATCTCACCCTAATTTCTATCAATATAAAACTTAATGATTACATATAAATTATGGTAACAAATCTATACTTAAAAATACTTATTGTCCAATTTGAGCTTTATTTAAGGTATCCGACTACGTTCGGAACCGTGATTTTGAAAAAGCGCATAAATGTATAATTTTCAAGATATTTAGTGTCACTTAGATTAGAATACATGTATAAAATTGTTTTAAGGACATTATGACAAAAACAAATTAGTTAAATACAATATTTTGGCCAAAAATTAATTTAGAATAACCTTTTTTCCAAATGTTCTCCTCTATTGTATATAATTATGAATATTTTGCCTGTATATAGCTCAGACCTCTGTACAGAGGCTCAACTAGAATTTTTGAAATATATAACTTAGAAGTGGGTTTATCCATATTTTACGACAACAGAGGGGGGCATTTTTAAGAAAAAAACTCCGATAATTATTTCAATGGGTGGTAACTCTAAAAATAATGTGAATTTTTCAAAACTTCTAGTTGAGCCTCTGTAGGGAGGTCTGAGCTATATACAGGCAAAATATTATTATAATAGAAGCATTTTTTACAGAAGGAGAACATTTGGAAAAAAGATTTTTCTAAGTTAATTTTTTGCCAAAATGCGACACCAACGCAGAGACATGACATAACTCCAACAGTCTCTCCAATTCCAACAGATTTACCAGCATCTGCACCCCAGCACTCTCCCAGCTCGTCTTAACGCCACCTTCATAAGGAGCCTATATTATTGTCCCAACAGCACTGACAGTAATAGAACCTTATCGTCCCAGCAATCCCGCAGCGGTAACAGAATGAAATAAGTTTGAAATAAGTTTAATAAATACAATTAAAGATTCTGTTAATTAGTTTTAATAGTAATAATTAAGAAAGTTAAATGATATTAGTGAAGCATTCACCCAACAATTAATATTTCTGATAATACGTCGATATTCCCTTCCAATTTATGAAAGTAATTATTTTCACACCTCATTTATTTTTTAAACTCCAAAAATATAGTTTTTGCTCGTACAAATTTTGTTTATTAAAGTTAAACATTTTATGCTTTGAGAGTAAATACTGCACCACATCTGATAATAATGTTTTCGGAAAAATCCATTAGTAAATTTGAAACATAATGTTTAATACTTACTGATAAAATTAACGCATCATTTGCATTAGCTTCTAAATACAAATATAGCAGATAATTTTCCCCAATTAAATTTTATTGAGCTTTAAATTGATTACTTAAGTTATTATTCATAGATAATTAAATATTTTTAAGGTTAAAAATTACTCTATATTTCATATTATTATTCTCTGCTTTAATTTATATGCTATAATTTATCTGATTTCTTATTTTACTTAGTAATAAGTAATCATATGTTAGTAATATTGCTTAAGTTATAAACTTTAGTATTTTGAATATTTTTCGAAGCATATTCAAGTCCGTGTTTATTATGGAAATACGCTTGATTATATTTTTATTTCATTTCACTGAGGTGACTTACAAAAGCATTGAATATATATATTTTTTTAATTCTTTTCTTTTTTTTAGGTTAATATATCCCATTTTCATCTAAATTTTCAGACATTTTCTGTCAAAATTTTTACTAGATATTAAAAAACATTCCAAGGATATATTTAAAAATACTAAGGAAAAACAAATTCTTTAAAAGACTCCAATTAAAACAAAAATATCATTTACATTTATTACTATTATCATTTTATTTACCTCAAATTTAACGCTTATATTTATTTAAATTACTTATTACTAAAGTAAACATAAATACGTTAGTGTAAACTTGTATTTAAATTACCAAAAATAAAACACACACACACACACACACACACTAGCATTTCATTATTTCTTTGAAACTATCCATCACACAAAAAACTCTGCGCACTAAGTAATCTTGAATATACCAAGATTTCTTTTACATTTTTAGATTGTTTTATTTTTTAAAAAAAATAGTAGTGTTACATTTAATTATTAATTTAAATTTAAATCCCTTGAGAGAAATATTAAATCAATTTGGAAAATTTGTCTTGTTTTATTGTTTCCGATAATATGCTTAGATCGTTAATTTCCCCATTGAACAACTGATCACGGCTTAACTGAAACAATTAATTACTAAAGCAATCTTTTAAGCCAGAAAGCTTTTTAGGAGTACGTAGTTTCTCTAAGATTAATAGCGATGCAGTTTTTCTTTGCTATATTTCTCACGTCTTTTCTAAATAATGATTTGCCATTAATTTAAGAAGGTACAAAATTTTAAATTAAAATACACACTTTCTAGTTCTTTTTTTTTTCAATTGATTTTGTAAAGCATGAAGGTTGTTCCGGAAGATATATATTATTACTTCTTTTGTAGTTCTTTTATAAATATCCATTGTAACATACATTTATGCAACATGTCAAGTAATTTTTTTTGTTTATTAATGTCGCACTTCGAAATAACCCGGGGACCACTTGCCAACGATATTCATGTTTATGAACGTTGGTTAAGTAGTGAAGACCTGAGTATGTATTCCACTCTCCAAAGTTCTACATCACCGCAAACGAACGATTTCGAATATTGAATAAATTAAGTCACCCGCGAGTTTCGTGAAAATGACCATTTGGTTACCATGATAACTGGTAAGTTTTGTAATCATTTTATTTTTTACGATATTCCACAAAATAAATATTTATTTCCAATGATAAATGTATGAGTCCTTTAAAAAACGAACAGTTACTTCTAAAAATAATCAGAAGCTTTTGAAATTTCGTTTAAATAGGTCGTTATAAAAATTAGGAAATTAAGGCATTTTTAAAGCTAATAAATATTATTTCTTCTATATAATATATATGTAAGGATAATTAAATTAGATTAAAAATTAAATTCGCTATTTAACACTTAACTCCTCTTTTTCATTTCATTTTCAAGGATCAAACTAATCGCACATTTATTTCTTCCAAACATATGGCCTAGCCAATAAACATGTCTAATTCCAGATCGTTATATTTAATAGCTTTATATGTCAGCATTAACTTTCAAGAGCACTCATGAACGCCGCGATCAGTGTTTTAAGTGTTTATATATAATCCACTTAAAATTTTTCGGTGGATTTCTTTTTCTCTCTACATTTTGCGTCAGATGATGTCTAACTTTGATCAAATAAAGTTCCTTTTTAAAAACTAAGTCTGTTTCTGACTTCAAATCATGTCATATATATATAGATATATATATATAGATAGATAGCACTTATTTCTACTGCACAGACGGTAATACATTAAATAGGGAATGTTTTCGGATGGCTCATCTTTGAACGTTGTCTGCACTATAGTTCTATTGAGACGCAATAAATATTGCTATTATTGCTCATAAACTAGGTACGTGAAACTGGCTGAGAATACTGTGTGTTAGATTGCTACATGCACCATACGGGCACATGTTGACAGCAATGATTGCAGCAAGGAACTCTTCAGTAAATCAAATTGTCTGGAGCGCAGAGGTGTAGAAACGCAAGACATTATTGACCGATAATTATGTTACAGTTATTATAGTCCACTATTCAATGTGCTAAATTTGCTATACTATCCATGGAACATTCCTCCATTTCACGGCTCTCACGGGTTTCTCTCATAGAGGGCTTCAATATGTTTACCTTTAACTCTACACATTGGTAAAATTGTCTAGCGTGTGTCGTAGCCCATTATCATGTAGGCCAGATGACTAGTATCGTTTAGTTTTCAGCGGTAAATTCCGTTTCAGTCCAGTAGATGACCAGATTCGTGCTTGGGGGGAGCCATTCCATTAGAACTCCTAATTATACTTGGTTTGAACAAACATGTATTTGTATTAAAAATACATATAATCATTATATTCAGTGTCATTGTAAAAAGTTCCATATTTTACGACTGCAATTCACTTTTATCGTTATGCATATGACTTTAAGGGCTCAACAATATATTAAATATTGCGACCGACTGCATTACCCTTCATTGCATATCATCATAGGGTCATTTTCCAAGAAAATTATGCCAGACCCTTACGGATTGCGTATATCTGGACTGCCTTGGTACTAATGATATTTTTTCGTGGTCAGCAAGGTCACTAAACTTTGTAACGAGTATCTTGTAAGGTTTTCTCTCAGAACTGACTTCAGATATTTCTTAAAGTTTTTTTGAAAGCTTAATTGCAACCTTCTTACCGTGGTAATGTGATATGTTGCTAAAACGTTGTTAAAAGTGTTATTTAAAAGAATCTATACGTGCAGAAAAAAGTTAGATGTCATTGGTATTGCTCGTGAGATAACAATTATTTTATCAGCTTCATAGCAATTTTTTGCTTATTAAAGTGAATCCTATTTATAGATATTTCTATAAGGTTTCATTTTGATTTGTATTCAATACGTCGGTTACTGTGAGAAGCATCATCAGTTCATTAGAGATTCCGTGTCATAGAGCTACAATTTCTTTAGGGGTTGCTGCTGAGGACCTTTTGATGATTTAGAATTGAATTTTTTAACTCATCTTTCTCCATACTTTTAACTTAGCTCAATAGTTAATAAATTGTTTGTTGATTATTTGTATTTCTGATTATAATTATCTTCTAATTTCCTGTTGGTTTCGAATTAAGACTTACAAGTACGAAACCTTCGAAATTAGTTAGTCAAACTTAATGACCCTTACAACATTTTAAGAAGTGTATATTGGACATGGTTGATAAATATTATCAACCATGGTATCAAACGAAATTACCCTATCGACCATCATTACCAACTGTCACTAATGTGGCAAGCATAATTCAAAATAGTATTTCACGAGATGGTAAAACGATGCTGAGCCTTTGGCTACTTTTTAATTCTGGCACTTAACTTAAATTTGACCCGACTAAACAAATATTAACTAATAATCTGTCACTGAATATGCACACCTTATTGAAGTGATAACTTCTTTAAGCGCGTTTTACCGAAGAGTGAACTTAAATGAAGCGTCTGGTTTGGTTGCGTAACTGTCATTCGGTTCCAGTTGGAAATTCCTGCTTAGGTCGGCAATGAGCATTTAGTTTTGAATTGAAAACTTTCTAGGCGCAGGTGTTATTTAGTAAGAATTGTATGCACACTTTTTCCTGTGAAAACTTATTTTCTTTATTTAAATATTATTTTTATGAATCTCACTTCCACTCAACTCCATCGATGAACGAGAGAAGATTAAGCGATAAAAAAAGATTATTCTTATGTAGGGCGTTGAATATAAGAAGTAATGAAATGGAATATATTTTTTTATTTAGTGAAAAGAGCATTTAAGCACAAAAATGTGCTAAAAAAATTTAAACATGAAATTTTAATGATGTTAATTGCCTAGAAAGTTGCCAATATCTTGATTAATATTAATGATGCCAACAAAGATATTACTAAAAAAATAAAATTAATAAAAATTTCGTGAAAAAGTTGTAAATTAATTGTAAAGAAAGTACGAAACCTCTCCTTTTGTTTGCTTAGAGATTTTAAGGAAAGTAAGTGGCTCTCACGGCTTAAGTTTTCCTAGCCTTACATTGTTTCCGGCTTTATATAAATTATATAAACAGTATTTCCGTATTATCGCAATGATTTTGGCGACATTATAGGAAAGGAAGCACACGTTTGCCAATTCAGCGCGTTCAACAATGGGGAATCTGGGTGGCGAGTTATCTTGAACGTTGGCATTGTTGCGATTGCACCTAAGTACCATATAAACATATATATTATAAATATAATCTACATAAGTAATTTACATATAAATATTTTGAAATAATTACACACATTGATATTTAAATTATATATAATTGTAAATAAATATATGAAAGCGCATAAATATAATTATTTAAACATTGCCTTTTACAGAAAATAAATGGAATAAACAAATTTACCAATGAAAGAGCATGAAAAAGGGAGCTACTTAATCCCCGTAGCCGAAAATGTCGTAAAAGGAAACGTAGTAAGTCCGAACAAATGGATTCTCTGGCTCAGAAAAAATTAGAAGTTTTCACTTCTATCGTGTGGTTATAAGCACGCACACCTTTTTTTTATGCATCATTCTAGATATGCACACCTTATGATTCTCCATTTATATTTACCTCAGTATAATGTGATTTTAATGATAGATATGAATTTTTACTGCTATAACACACAAAAATAGGGCAAGGACACTCGAATAAATTAATATATTTATTTTTTGCAGGCACCATGATATCAGATTTCACTTCTGAGTCGTTTGTCAATGGTTCTTGACCTTTAAGGATATATTTTTGACTATAAAACATCAGATCATTGGTAGAAATAAATTAGTTGTTTTGAAACTCTCTCAGATGATTACTCTAATGAAACTTTCTGTCATGTCTTCTTAAAATTTTATTCTGCTATAGACCAAACAATATTTTTCGAGATCATCGAATTAAACATCACCTAATTGTTTCAAGTGTCGAATAATAATACACTTTCGTAATAATATCTTTCACTCTTATGACATTTATCTCTTAACCCTTAAACTGTCCATTAAAAATTAAGGGATTCACTCCCCAGTGCTACTGTTTCTCACATAGACGTGCGTTTACGGTATATTGGGGGATGGAAAAGAAAATGCACACAAATAAGCAAATTTTTCTCTGAAATCAGCAAATTCCTCCTGTCAAGTTCATTTTATAGTATTCTGAACCCTTCGGAATAATTTTACTGATAGAAGCGCAAAGGAAAGAATCGTATTTTGGAAAGACGTCTATATACGTTGAGGTCGCTCAACCCATCGGTTCAGCAAGACGGATATATACGCCGGCGGTAGTTAAGGAGTTAATTGACGGCGCACGCACTGTGACATTAGTTGCAAGTTAGATATGGAACAATCAATTTGAATAAATGGAAACTAATTTAAAAGGGAACTATGTAGCTGAGTTTGAATTTATCATTATCTTGATTTGTAATTGCAATGCTCCAGAGTCATTCATATTTGTCACTTGTGCCGTATATACAATATTTGAGACATTCCATAAAAGACACAATATCAAAGCAATAATAATAAATTGTAAAATGCATAAAATAATTAATTGAAAAAAAAGACGAATGGATATTTATCAAGACGAAGTGTGGAGCTTAAACTACCTTACGGATACCAACCATGACTCTTGTTGATCAGGTAGGCTAATATGGGGAATAGAAAAGGAGACTGGATCAATATAATAAGTTTATTAAAAATAAATGAATGAGTAATCAATGCAAAGATTAGAAAGATGTCAAAACATCAAATATGAAGTGATTAAAAATCGTACTTATAGAAGGTTCAAAAAAATTCAAATAATTAAAAAAAGTTATCTATGAAAGAAAATTTTCAAATTAATCTTCCACTCAGCGAGGTGTATAATCTCCCAATTAAAATGCATTTTTAGCAGTATATCACTCATAGCAAAATTTCAAAAAAAGATACAGTCTACAAATTTGGTCTTAAAGAACTTCCCGTGTAGGCTGCAGAGGACAATTTACCGTCGGTATCATAGTAAATTTAATAGTCGTTGTAATTTTTGTCGTGTGTTTCATACTAGGATACATGCGAAAGACGAGAGACAGATGAACAGAAACATGCAATACAAACACAGAAGAATATGAGCTTTTATTACAAACGATGATCCCAGCATAGGACAGTAGGGGTGCGCTGCTTTCCATTCGAGAAGGGAATTCATTTCAAAGGAAAGTTCGACTTCTTTTCCCGAAGATACATCCATGCCTTATTCGGGATTCGAAACCGAACCCACTCGATTACAAGCCGAGTGTCATAATCACCATACTGAATGGGGCAGTAAATTTAATAGATAAATGAGTTTCTTAAGCCTAAATATATATATATATATGTATGTTCAAGATATCTTTATCTGCAAAAGTTTCCGAAAATTGGAATTTTCGACAATCTTATCGGCCTCATTATGATTCGATACAGCAAAGATATTTCTTTTATTTTCCTCATTTTTATAGAGTATTTTTATCTAGATCCTTAATTATTCCATTTTCTGAAGAGCAATAACAATTAAATGGATGCTAAAATCCAAATTTTGTTTCATTTTTATTACATCTTTCTCGGAACTTTAAATACAGATCTTCACCCTTTCGAAGAATCCCGATGAACAGAAGTTTCGAACTCCACGAAAGAAAACGCTAATGGTCGTCACCAGAATTTTTTTAACTGCTTTCTAGGGCAATAAATGAAATCGGAAGAAGGAAGTTCATTAAAAAGCATATTTTTGTAACCGTCTAAAAATAAAATAATTTCTGAGAAAGAGGTTGATAGATAATTAGATGTCGTGCGGATCTCTGGATTTCCTGAAATAGTAAGTAGCCTCTGTATCAAAGCAGCTACTGAATATCTCCGTTGGGAAATACGTGACTGTTAGCAAATAAATCTCATGCAATCATCTTTTTTTTAATAACGCAGTCGAATAACATTATCTTATACATTTCTTACGATAATCCTGTTTACTCCAGGAATGACAGTATATGGGATAAATAATTTAAGAAAAATATAAGAATTAATTTTATTTTTCAAAGTATGAAACTCGTACATGATCAATGAAATAAAAAAAAGAAAGAAAAATATAAAACTATTTGAAAAAAAACTATTAAAATGGAAAGGAACATTTAAAAAAACAATAACAGAGAGTTTTAAGTATTGTAAGTAAGCCAGTCTTTAAAATTGTTATTGGTGCACTTGTGTGTAATTCTCTCAGAATTAACAAACTTATAAAATCTATATATATGGGGATGTGTGTAATTATTTTATTTTATATTAACAACGCCACAAATAGGTTGGTACGAATTCCTATACTTACTAAATTTCAGTGAAATCATGTAAACAAATCACATTTAATTGTGATTGAAATATAAAATGCGATGCGTTTTGCATGACAATGAATTAATTAATAAGCATAAAATCTCCTAAAAAGACAATTCAAACACAAATATTATTTATTTATTTAATGTTTCTAATTTTTGCATTCAAATAGGATGAAAGTAAAAAATCATGAATCTATTTAATTTTTAGTATATAGGGTGGTCCTAAATTCATAGTACAGATTTTAATGGTAGATATAGGAGATTGTGTGTAACAATCTTTTATTGCATAGGAATGTATGGCCCCAAGAGACGCAGTGAGGCGCAAACAGGAGAAATAAAAGAAAAGAGAAATTGAGTTATGGGTTGCTTGCGTTTTCGATAAGGATCAGTAGATGTCTAACCACCGTTCAACATGATGCATCTCAGTAGAGGAAAGCCTTACTCGCAGTTGTGCTGACGTTTACGATGTAAGACTTTACGTATTCTGAAAAAGCAAACATGTATTACATGAACGGCCAAGCAAATGGTAACGACAGAGCTGCGCTACTAATACATCCAGCGCAGTTTCCTGATCAACGAATACAGAGTCACAGAGTTTTACAGTGACGTACGTACTTCCCTGAATACCACGTTTGGGGTTCGAAGGATTCGGAGTGGTGGACCAGCCCCTTAGCCACCCCGATCTCCCGATTTATCGAGTCTCGATTACTTTTTATGGGGACATCTGAAGAAGCTTGTTTATGCGACTCCACTTGGCTCAGATGAGGATCTTGTTACTCGAATACTTACACGAGTGCCTAAAATACCTGGCATCTTTGAACGTGTACGCCAGTTGCTCCACTGACGCTGTCAAGCATATACCACTACTGGTGAACAGTTATTGTAAACGTTAAACTTGTCAACGATGTTTTCAATAAAACATTCGTCTTTCCTTTCGTCTCTCCTTTTTTTTTTGTGTTTGTGCCTCACCGCGTTACTTGTTCTCATATTGTTGTAAATTAAATTCTTTAATATAGATGGCGCTGCAAGTCAGCGAAGAGTATGTATACTTTGTTTGGCTTGTAGAGGTAGTGCTGTTTACGTAATGTTCTTTGCAATCAATTAGATCTTCAATTTTATCTTCATCTTTTATTATACTTTCAAATTTTGTTATTAATTTAGTCGTTAAAGATCGAAGAGTTTTTCTTTCACTTTTAACGTCTTCTAGTGACTTTTCCATCTTTATAAAATATATATAATCACCTACCTAATTTCTGTAGATTCAACCTAGCTTAGAGCCCCACGTTGGGCACCAAATAATGTAGTTTTCCTAAAATCCTAATTTCTATGGGTCAGTTAGGCGATCATATCCAGTGATTTTATGTTTCTAGTAATTTGTCCAAGTTCATCTTTAGTTAGAATTTTTATAAGGAATGTTCTTTGTGTGATGTGTTCTATTGTGTTTCGTACAATAAACAAAATTAACTAAAGATGGACTTGGACAAACTACTAGAAACATAAAATCACTGGATATGATCGCCTAACTGACCCATGGAAATTAGGATTTAAGGAAAACTACATTACATACATTCCAATGCAATAAATGATTGTTTCAAAGTCCTGTACCTACCCTTAAAGTTTGTACCATTAATTCGGGATCACCCTGAATAAGAATATCTCACTAAAACCTATATAAATTTGATGAAAAAGATTAGATTTTTAAGCATTATGGTAATTATTTGTATTTATGTTTTTAAATATTCTCTTAAAAAGCTCAGTTTTTAATATGTGACATTTTTTCTTGTTCTCTCTTGTATTTTGTTCACGTTTAGAATGATTAAGTATCACTCCAGAGGTATTTTTGTTCAGTTCTGCAAAACTGAAATCATTAGTGTTTCCACACAGTTTTAATTTCAGAAGCAAATTAGTATAAAGCTGGAATCATAACTAGTTAAATAATTACTTTAAGAAATCCTTTATCGTTACGGAGCTTAATAACTTTGCTGAATTATGAACGTAAACTTTCAAACAAATCTATGTTCCAAGTTTAATTTGAATCCAGTCATTCTTTTTTCTGATATTGTTAGAATCCTATATGCTATATATATCGCCCTAATGATTTATAATTTACACTTTTTAAGTGGACCGATAATTTATCAATTTCCTTCCGTAAGTTTCGATAGGAGTTTAAAGATTTATATTTCAAGTTTTTATGATAGAAGGAACCCTACATTTTCAAGAAACCAGCCTCTTCCATCTAAAAATAGTATTAAATTCTTCTTATTTTTTTACTATAATATTATTTTTAGGTTGTTTTAGGTTCTTTGAATATATCATGCGTCGTAAAAATCTTTGGAAAGTGTTGAGTAAATGTAAAAAAATTTGAGCAACACATGTAACATTGGAAGATATATTATATTAACAAAATATAAGCTGTAAGGATGAATTTTACTATGTTTTTAGGTTTGTTTTATTTAAAACAGATAAAATAGTTCCTTTGCACCCTAAACATTGCACACAAATTTTATTAAGCTCAAAATAAAATCAATTAATTTGCAAACAATATGTGTATGACTTTACTGAAAACACAAGCTGGAAATATTTAGGAGAAATTAAAAGAAAGTTTGATATGAGGGAATCACATAAAAACAAACACTTTGCCTTTGTTTTACATTCTTTATTTACTACCCCTTAAAATATTCAAAAAATAAATAAATGAATAAAACATTATGTTTTGGTATCACTGATATGGAAAAAAATAAATAGCAAAGCGCTGCTGAGCAGCTACCTGCACTATCAATAATTAATGTCTTCTATTAATTACAATGATTGGCAACTCAACATTTACCTTTTTTCATAGTTCCTTCTAATTAAATAGAACCAAACTCAAAAATCAAACAAAAGTGTGAAGAATAAAAGAGAAATTAACTGGTTGGATTAATGGGTCTAGACAATTTTCAATGGACACAATTATAATTTAACTATAATAAATTATTGGAGCGGAAATATATTTTGGGGTTACTTTTTTTCAAATCTTAAAAGTTTAGCAATACATTTTTTTATTCAGAAATTCATTTTAAAAGTGGAATGTGTAATTCCCATAGTTTTCTTGGAAAAAAGTTTTGTTTCAAATTTTAGTTTAATATAGTTTAAATATCATCGTTTAATAACTATTTAGTTAATACGAATTTGAAATAATTTTGAAGAAATGAATATTTTTTGTTAGATATTACTTGAAACTTCAATATTGTTTATCTTTCAAGAGTCTTTAAAAAAAGAACTTTTGGAACTTTAATACAATACTCGAAACCTCTAATCTCTTTTCACAAACTATTTTCTCTCTTTCATATTTGGTGAAACCTTAAAATTAGGTCACAAATTTTTGTTATTTACCTAGATAAAGCTTCTAACTTGAAAAAACATGAGTTTTTTGGAATTGCTTACACAATTTTGAATGCTTAAGCATATTAAAAGAAATTAGAAGATTACGCTCATTGATGCGATACGAAAAGAATTACGTTAATTTCTTTAACTAAAGTTTCCGTTCTTTCAAATAGATAAATAGGTCTCGTTTCCTCATTTATGGAGTGAATAACCTTTTGGCGTATAATTTCTGATGGGCTTGAATGCTGCTTTTTATAGAACTTCTTTCAAGAGCAATTATTCTATTTAAAAAATAATAAGAATAAATATAAAAGTATTGATCTGTTTACTCTTTTTCATTATATTCAATAAAATATAATCAATATGTTTCAAAGATATACTCTTATCATTCAAAACCTGAAAAAAAATCCATTTATATTTATCATTATTATGGTTCTAATGGTTATCGTAAGCCTCAAAGTGAAAACTTGAGCAATTATTCATAGTTTTGATTTATTCATCGAGTAATGATTCCAAAAGAAATATATTTTAATACATTAATATAATTAGGCTCTAATATTCCTATTCCAGTTTTTTAAACAATTCTTACACAGCTTAGAAATAAATGCCTTAAATAATCATATATATGCATGGATTAAAGTAAAATATCCTCTCATCAAGTCTCTTATAGTACAGGTACACTACAAAAATATTAATTTTAAAAGTTATTGTTAATAGTGTTGTGTTAAAGCTTGGATACACATGTTCTGTGAGGCCCAGTGGTCAAGTGGTAGCGTATCGCGCTTCCACACCATAGGTCCGCGTTCTATTCCCGGTCTGGGCAAGGTTGACCCAGCCTTTCATCCCTACTGCAACAATGGGTCGATAAATGAGTTCCAAGCTTGCTTGGGGGCATGAACCCTGGGGGTCTCGTTTCAGACTGACCACCTGATCGAACATTTGTTCATGCACCTCAGCAACCAATGGTAACGTATATTGGAATGGGTACAGTAGGCCCTGGCCCTCATGGACTGCTGCGCCACTGAGTTTGAGTGTGATATATATTCTGTAGACTACTTTTACATTAAGAATTATATACATTACTTTTATTCATTTTAATATCTTTTGTTTCATTATAAATAGTATTTTAGAACTACAATTGTTTTACTTTGGATATTCCTCTTTCATCAACATGGTTATAGGCTAGAATACCACTTAAACTTTGAATAAAAATGGACAGAATTTTGTAAATAAATGAAAAAAAGTATCAAAAAATAAATGAAAATACTGGAGTAGTTAGCATATTTTTCAAAATATCTTGCGTCTAAAGAAGCTCTAGTACTACTATGATGCGCGCTAAATCTTTCGAGTATTAAAATTCTTACTTTGGTAAGATGTGCCGTGCTCGTTACTTTGCCATTATTCAGAATTACGAGATTCATCGAGAATATCCCTCGTCATGCTTCTGAGCACGCTGTTTATTATGCGTTGTAAGAAAAATCTTTTCCATTAACCCAGTATCTTGTAACTTAAGTATGTTTGGTGCATGTATAATTTATTTAAGGTTGGCCTAAATGAAAAGTGGACAAATTCAATAAAAATAATGATTGTATTGAAAATCAAAAGAAATCGCTCTGGGGGTTGTAACACATATCCCATCGTCACGGCAGCATGTATATGTCTTCACTCTAGAAATAACGTGGTTGATTCTTGAAGAAGTCCTGCACTGATTCCTTCCTTTCATGGTTTTAATTCAAACTTAATGCTGTCTTAAGTGACCTAAAGGCCTAAAAGTCACAGAGCGACAAATCTGGACTGTGCAGTGGGTGTTCTAACATTTCCCAACAGATTTTTATAAGGTTACCTTGATTTCATGGGAATCGGGGGAGGACATTGTCATGGAGATCCGATATTTTTTGCTGCCCTTCTAAAACACTTCCACACCAAATGTTCCAAGACTTTCGACCTAAACAGTGCTCACTATACGTTGTTCCGAAGTGTACGCATCCTTACAAGGCACGACTTTACTTTCGATTAATTTCCTCTACCACAAACAGGTTTCTCTGTTAAACATCGTATGCGGTGTACATTTCCTACCATCCTTCGTGTCCCTGTTTGATGGTTGTGCTATAGTTGCACTTATTGTGACGCAATCACATATGTTCACTTTTAATTTGGATAAACCTTATATCTAGGCATTTTTACTGACATAGCTACATTTAGCACAAAAGTGGCAAAGGACGACATTAACTAAAGAAGGTACATTATCAATGACCTGAATCATTATTATTTTTAATGTTATGTTTATTTTTCCTTTCAGAATAGATAACAATGACTAAAAATTTTTAAAAAATGTTATTCAACAATATTCCTATTATGTTCCTATGAAATAGATGGCACTGTTTCAACAACAGTACTATTCATTTGAATCACTAAAATATTGAGAATGATGAGATAGAATGTGATGTGAATTGTATGCAATGTCATATGAATAGTTTTAAAGTTTAGTTTTAGTGAATGTAAAATATTCTAAACTACTTTAAAGATAAATGGTTATTAGAAGTTGAAAGAAAGTGTTGATGTCTATATAATATTAGTAGAGGTGGGAGCCAATTAAGGAAAATGATTTTAAGATGTTCCACTCTATCTTTCTGAAATGGTATGTCATAGAAATATTTTAATCACATGAAAATACTTTAGTGATAAAATAGAACGAAGGATCGAGCGAATACACTTTAGATTAGCATTAAATACCCATGTGGTCTGCAATCTTAGCTATTTAAATAGAATTCTAAGCAAACGTCCATCAAACTGAAGATTACCTATATCCTCTAGGGTTTCTAATAAAGGGCTCGTTGGGTAAATAACTGCCAATATTCATTACAATAAGTGGATCTTAGATGAGATACTATCTTTACAAAATAAGTTATTGTATATTTAATGTATTTCAAAAGTATTTCTACTGTCATGTAAAATAATGTAATTGTTTTACTATCGATACCTTATTTATCGGAAATAAGGCTGCGGAAAAATAATATGCTCGTTACGAAAACAACAAATGGAATACAAATTATACTTACATTTTACGAAATTCAAAACGTTTCACTTACACATATAAGCTATTTAAAAATATTCAACTTTCCAATTTCTAAAATTTAGAATCTTCTAAGATTTAGTTATGAAATTAGGAAAAAGAAGCGCGTTTTTATAATTATTTTTACGACGAAAGAGAATTTATTATATATGCACGTTCAAAAATTTTAAATAAAAGAAATCTGTATATATATATCCCAAGTAACTCATTACTATTATTTGTAACGTTTTCAAAAACATGTATTTTACTTTCAAGAGACTATTAATCGTTTGTTTTGAAATCTAGAAATGGTTTACGTAGAATACGTGATATTAAAAGAACAAAAAACATTATTACAAAGAATTCTTCCATATAAGGTTATAAAGAAGGAAAATTTTAAAATATATTTATATATTTTTTATGCTTTTATTTGTTTTGTTTGAATTTCTCTGCATTTATTTTAGCAATCTTTGTATTTTATTCATTAAATTACCATTTGGAATTAAAAATTTGCTTTGCAATCCATATCACTTTGATACTTGAAACTAAAGAAATTTAAAGTTCATTACAGTCAAAAACTTGTGTTTTATCCAGAGAAATATTTTATTTATAATATACAATAAATACTTTAGAAAAACATTTATTTTCAATTACATAGTTAAAATGCTACTACTGTTGTTAGACTAATTAATTTAACAAAATATTCTTTAGAAATAAATAGTGAAAATTTTCATTTAAGTTTTAAATAAAAAACATTTTAGATGTTTATGGAGATTTTTGCATACAATTCCTTTTGGGTAATAGTGTTAAAGATAACACTAAAATAAATACTTTCATAATTCATTTTTAAAAATTAAAAATGTGCTAAGTTATTCACAACAAAGGATTTTTCGAATTAACTTTCAACTATTACAGACCCACAGTGTGGAACAGTTGATAGATTCAAAATCTCACTTTGGCGTCATATAGTAGTTCGGAAAGTTGGCAGGCAGAACAAGTGTTGACATCCTCAGTTGTTTAAATATCAAAAAACAATTACAGACCTTCATTCTCTTTCATTTTGCGTTCATATCATCCCTATTTTCTGCATTCTCTTTTATTAGTAGTAGTATCCTTTTCAGAGGCGTAACTATCGCCGCATCAATGATACGGGGCCCCCAAACTACATGGGCCGCAACATGCGTAACTACAGCCCCACTAACAGGGTTTCCTTATCTCAAAAAGTGCCCCGAATTAATTTCGATACAGGGCCCCCTCAGAGCTATCTACACCAGTGATCCTTTTGTATCTTACTTCTTTTGCAAGGACTTTTCTGTCTCATTGGTAAGACAGCATATATGTGTGTGTTTTTAAGTATTTAAGTTGTTATTTTTATTATCAATCACATTCCGGCACCCAATAAGGGGACACTTTTGTTAAGTACTTTAACTATATCTTATGTTATTCCCCCTATTATCAAGAATTTTGGGGAGGGTCCCTCATTCGTGACCATTTTATATATCTTTTTCTTTTAGTATATAAATTATCTTTATGAAGGTTCGGCTGTAGCAGCTCCAAACTTTTGGGTGAGCTTGGTTCTCCCAAGTAAGTAAGTCAATAACCCTTGTGTATCTTCAAAGTACAGCGTTAATAATCAATCAGTAAATCAATTTAATTAGTTTAACAAGTTCATTTAACATGTCTCTGTCAATATTTCGGTGCTCGACTTTAGTATAATCTTTGGTATATATTTCGATTTTGGCAATAAATCATTACTTTTATTAATAGCTACTTTATTAAATCAGTCATTCGAAGTCACCTACAAAAATATTATTCCTACTTCTAATATATGTATATATGTTAAAAAATCATGAAACTATCCCATCTTTCAGAAAATAATTTATCTTTTTCCTTTTTCTACTATCTCTTGCCCTTGTTTCTGTATGTTCTGAAAATTAATGATTCATACTATGCATTTTCCCCACAAATTCTGAAGAATCTTTTCCTGGATGATAAAAAGTAATTTACTTTGATAAATCGTATTAAATAAGTAAACAGTAAAACAAAAATTAAGTAAAAATTTAAAACAACAGCGTCATTTTTCTCTTTTTTTCCCTATATTATTTTTTGTACACAATCAAAAACTGTTGCGTCTAGCGACAAGACATATTTAATTTTAAACATCATTATTCCAAAAAATAAATAAAATATGAACGATGACGTCACTGTTTGGGATTACTTCAGACTGCGTGATGAATTCAAATGTACAACAAGTCGAATGATACATTAAATACTGACTAATTTTGTTGGCTTTGGGTATTATCACTGTTGCAGACATATATGCACCCCCCCCCCTTTTTTTTTTTCAAAAAAAATAGATTTATAAGATCCGTACTTTTTTCGGACCACAATATCTTACTAATATTTACTGGGTTAAAAACCATTAAAATGCGTAAATTTAGAATAACCTAGCAGATCGTTTTACTAAGATGAAAAGTATGAAAGTATGTACGAGTACTTAAAATTTCCCGCTGCTTCCACTTGTTGATTGGAGAAATACTGAATTTGAAATAACAATGAAATGTATATTAATCATAGCACCCGAAAGCAAGTCTAATTTATAAATCATTCAATAACACCAGATATAGTTCTTGACCAACCATGAACTTTTCTTACTGCCTTTGTATAATACTAATGTAAATGCAGCGTGCTAAATTATAGTTGTAACATGGAATTTTAACTTATAAGATTTACGTAAATAAATATTAAGAAACAGAGAATTGCTATATAATTTGTTGTCAATAATATTTAAATCTAAATCTAAAAATTCAATCTTGTTCGAGTTTAAATTTGTCTCTATCAATTTTAGGTATTCCGAATAAAACTCAATACTAGGTTTAAACTCCTTGTCGTGACCAATAAATATTAAATCATCTATATATCTTAATAAAATGCATTATGGATCATTTCTTCAATTTGATTCATCATGGTAAAAATACAAGTTAGCTAGTCTATTATTGGCAGGGTCACCCTGAGGCAAGCCCTTGATTTGTTAGTAAAGTTTGTCATAACAAATAATAAAGTTTTTTCCTTTATTACATATCTAATAAATGTATTGAACTTTTTTCAAAAAACCAATATAATTATTCAGACCATATTTCCCATATGCAACAGAAAGTATCTGAATTATATCTTCTATTTTGATGGATTTAAATCAGTCTTCAAAATCGAACCCATGAACTAGAAATACCTCTTGTGGCTCAACCTTCTTTATTACTTCATAGCTGTATTTTATTATAGAAGTATCTTTGTCTATTGTATCTTGTAATATATTTTGTAAAATTCATCCCGATTTGGATATATAAGTATTGAATCTATTTATTACACTGCGGAATTTGACTGAATTTTTATGCAATTTAGGAGTCAAAAATATATGGGGATATTTAATGTTATAGCTAGAAATATCAAATTGTTTACAAAATGCTAATAATCTGTTGTTAATTTCTTTCGCACGAAATTTGTTTACTTCATATGTATTATTATTTTGTTTATTATCATCTATTAATTTACTGTAGTAATATTTACATATTACTGCATAATCTATTACGACTTTATCCACACAGACTATATCACAAAGTGTTTTTGTAAGTTCCATATAGATCTTTTACTTTCTTTATAAGAAATATTATTTTTTGTTCTGAAATTAAAATTCCTCTTAGGACATATGCATATATATATATATAATAGAATATATATAGAAATCATTAAGTAAATCCTTGATCTAACTCTTGTTGAGAACCTATACAAGGAAAGATGAATTTGAGATTATTAAAATATTTTCGAAGATACTTTTCAATTTATTGTTAACATTAACACCAAAAGTGTTTATCTGTGTTTTTATTTATTGTACTTTTTCTACTCTTAAAAGTTTTTCCCAGACGATAATGAAGTAAAACCGTTAAAATTATTCTAAACTATATTTTTTTCTTCAAGGCGTAGACAAAAAGAGTATTTTCTAAAATGACTCCTAATGGACAGTTACGCGAGCCCTAACTACCACTGAGCGAGTAAGAGGGTCATCTGTTCAGGAATACCTTTTATTTGTTACAGACGGTTAAAGTATTAGGTAGTAAGAGAAATGGATACAATTACCTTAGATTGGCTAATCAATTAATCCTACTTTTCTCTCTTTCAAGAGAATCCTAAAGAAAGGTTTTTTTTTCTGCAGCTCAGATATTTTTTTCGGAAAACTTTGCTTTATATAAGGTACGGTTTATTTGTTATCTTAATGTATTAAAAGAAAGGTTATTCGAATTATATTGACGCAAGCCTTTTTTTTTTGTTTGCTTTAATAACATTTAAAATGTCACACAATTGCTATGTGATAATATCAACAGCCTATGACAAAAGAAAAGAAGACTGTGTATTTTTCAAAATGAATTTATTACCTTCTGAAATTAGTACCATATTAAGTTTATTGGTTAAGATAAAAGAAATAAAAAAATTAAGTCTTTCGTCTTCCTAAAGTACGGAACATTTTTTTATGTGGGACGATTATCTTAAGAAAATGCAAGAGGGAAAAAAAAACATATTGAAAGTGAAAGCTTGTACAACAGTATTTTTAAAACATTGAGCTCTTAATTGTTTCTCAAAGAAAAAAATTAAAAATAAATATACAAATATCATTTTAACAAAATGAATTAAGATAAGATGATGATCTTTTAGGAAAATGTTTAATTAAAAAGAGAATAATTTTTCAAGCAGTAAATTTTTACATTGAAACTTTAAATTAATACTTAGAAGATACAGACACTCAAATCTTACGTAAATTTGAACACTGTACACACTTTGCACTAAATATTTCTGACTCTGTTTTTGAACTTTACGCTTTCAAAATTTTCAGGTAAGTCCTTGAATTTATGCTCGCACATTTTAATTGCATATTTTTGCTATAATTTCCATTCTTATAAAATTTATTCAAAATATTTTTTTGCTTTGTTTTACACCTTACTGCTTGTTTACATGGGAACATTTTAAGCTTCAATGATTTTCAAACTTGGTTAATGTTTTTCAGTTTTTATCACTCTACTGTACATAATTCTTCCACTGAAGTGGAAGGTTAGGATCCTGTAAAATACGCTCAACCTTACTTTTCCATCCTAAGTCGATGACAGCTCTAGAAAGTATGAAATAGTTTTCCATTTTTTATCTATGAACATTTTTTACGAGAGCTAGTATTCTCGATTCTCCACTTCAGGATATATATATATATATATATATATATATGTGGGAATCCAACCGAAATCTTCCAAAAAGGTGGGATTCTTCAGATGGCGGGGTTTTTATGGCGTGGTGTCTAGGGGTTTTAAGGGTGTATTAATTAATTTTGAAATAAAATAGACAACATAGTTAAAGAAAGAAACTGGTTGAAAAGAAATAATTTATTATGAATTATAGGGGAGTATTTACATGGGGAATATTTCAAAAGAAGAGGAAAGTTAGATAGGCATATTTCAGAAGAATAGGAAAGTTAGATCACATTACTTTAAGGGAGGCAATTGAGATTAAATATAACTCATTATGGTGCTATTAAGACTTACCGCCTGGCGCGGACGAACGGCGCTAACTCGCGAAATACGACGTTTCTCGACTGGTATTAGTGGGCCTCTGCCGAAAAAGGTTGATGTCGGCGTTTTAAAAGGGACGCTAGATAGCATTGATGTGGAATACTGTTTTGATTAGAATTGCCGACCTCGGTAAAGGATATGATCTAACCTTTTACAAATGGGATATCCTACATATATATATATATATATATATAGATAGATAGATAGATAGATAGATAGATAGATAGATAGATAGATAGATATATAGATATATGTGTGTGTAATGACACTCACTATATTTATACTATATTCATCACTCTGGAAATAATCAACTAAAAGAATGGTAATTTTCAGATATCAAACACTAGTAAAACAAATTTTAAATAAAAAATAATTTTTTTTTACTGATATTTACTTCATGTTAATTTATATCTTTATATATAGTAATACTATGCCAACATCAAGTAATTATTTTAAATTATGTATTGTTTAAATCGTGTCCTACGAAACAGAAAAACGTATTAAAATTTCTTAAAAAGGTCTTTTTTATTTCTTTGAAATTCATTAAAAAATAATATTTTCCCTGATAATTTATTGAAATAATAATTTACCGTAAAATCCGGCGTATAACGCGCACCGGTGTATAACACACACCTGTACTTTCAAGCTGCATTTTTGAATTTTTAGGTATGTTCTTTGAATAACACGCACTCCCTTTTTTATGAAGAAATCTGAAATGTTAGCATAGAATGCTCTTATGTTTTTAAGTCATTTATTTGAGGTATTATTACAAACTTTAGAAAGAAATAGCATATTTCAAGAACTACAATCAATTTTAAGTTCATAAAAGTGTGTCACTTCTTTTAAATAAACAGTATTTCAATATGTATAGAAGTAATTTTTATTTATGCTCATCTCTTTTGTTTGTCTTAAAGATATCGTTTTTATACCCGACGTATAACGCGCACCCTTGAATTTCGATCTCTTTTTTTTTGTATTAAAAGTGCGCGTTATACGCCGGATTTTACGGTACTTGTTTTCTATAAAGACATCAGTGGTGTTGTTAATTAATAAGACTCAGTTTTTTTCTCTTAAATTTACACAGTAAACATTTTAAAATAATTTCTTATTAAATTTCAACAAATGTTATTTCCAAACTGTTTTCATCCCTTTTTTAGGTTTTTTCAGGTTTTCAGAATGTTATTATGTAAAATGTTTTTAAGAACTATTCTGTTGTAAATATCTTACATGTTTGTATACTTATTTTTTCTATATAGTTGTACGAATAGGTCTCATATTAAAAATAGTTCTTAATTAAATTCATTTTGAGATTTAAAATCCAGCGTTTAATTATTTATAAAAATTTAATATGAATTTTATTATTTTAATTATTATATAATATCACAACTATTTAAAATTATATTGAGTCATTTTGATGCATTTCTTTTCCCTCATTTTTGTACTTTTTCTACAAGTAATAGTACATTTTTTCCCCCATAACATTATTTTATTCAATGATTTTATCGTATTATTGTCTCGTTATTTAACTATACATATATTTATTATTTTCATTGTTTTTCAATTGTGAAGGGATTTTAAAATATTTTTTTATTCTTTTAGATTTTGATGGAAAGTACTGAAATTTCTTTTGCTTATTATGAAATTTAGAACTATACCTTATAATTTTAAACATAATTTTACTTATATTAAAATTTTTTTAAGGAAATTATTTTTTATCACATAATTTTGAAAGTTTTCTAGACACACACAGCTATGGTTACATTAAATTTTAAATTTAACCCTCTGACCGGAACATCAATTTTTTTGCCTCTCTTAGAAACATCCGTCTGACAGAAGGGTACGCAAATTTTTTTGAATTTTATTACTTTAAGGACAGTTTTAAATGTCCTTATCGCTCATGAAATTGAGTAGAATTTTTAATATTTAAGTCTTTATGAGTTATAGTGTAATATATAACTATATTAGTATATTTTTATCACAAGAATTGAGACTAGTAATTTCATAAAAACTGATTAGAAATTATTTATATTCATGTAAAAATAATTAAGGGGACACAATACGATTCAATTGACAAAACTTGGTAAAAATAATCAAATGTAATTTTTTTAGCCTAAATTATTCTTCATATATTTTTCTATACCCTCACAAAATTGGAAAGCTGTAAACTTAAGAAACGCAAAATTGTGATAGCTTTTACGTTCATTTTTATTCACATTCCTATGGCAAATAAAAACTTTAAATTGACTTATCTCAGAAAGATAAAATAACCAAATGTTCTTCATTTAAAATGCTAAGGCTTTTTTCTATTACGCCTAAAGCTTGGATTTTTTTATCTAGTGCTAATAGTACATGTAACCAAAGTTGGTAGGCATTTTTGAATCAAAGTAATACTTATCTTTTAAAAAATAATTGAACTCAGAATTTAAACATTTTTTAAGGAATTTTCAACAAGTCTTCATAAAAAGAAGCATTGTACGAATACCAATAATGTTACCGCAAAACCCGTAGCAACTTTTGTTATACGTGGTATGATGTACTTTTAAATCAAATTTCATGCCTGTACGTAAATGTTTGTTGAAGGAGTAGCATTTTAAAATCACTTCACAAATTTTAAATTTTTCCCCTAAAAAATTAAATAGTTAGCTTTTTTTGAAATTTTGAGCACAAAATCTGTTTAACATAGTACACGGTCATAGGAGGCAACCAAAAAATAAATTTGAAAACCCTTAAATAAAAATTTTTTGTGTAAATCGTACCATGTCCCCTTAAAAATAATAATACCGAAAAAAAAAAGGAATATTCGTATGATAGACGGTGATATATAAGAAATATCGTGATCATATCGTGAGTCTAAAAAAATCGCGAAGTACCACCTCGTGATTCTCTCACTAGGTAGAGTCCAACTGAAAATGTCAAGGCAGCCCACTTCAAAAATTACACCACATAGTTATCTACAGGCAACAAAGCAGATCATCCCGTCTGAGAGACGGATGCTCCGATCAGAGAGTTAAGAATGGAAACTAAACTAATTATTATACATCAAACAAATATGCGTAAGCCATTATTACAATATAAGTATACATATACATATACAGGGTGTTATCGAATTCGGTCGATAAACTTATAGAGGTGGATAATAAGCAGCGTGGAGATAATTCACCATAGAATCTGTGGTCGTAATCAATGAAGTTCTGGAGGGGTTCGACAATTTTTTTTAAAATTATTAATTATACTCTGAGAGAAAAAAAAAAGATCTGAAGTCGAATCATTCGATTGTTTTAAAGAAATAAACTAAGGGTATTCATGATACATTTAACGTATTCTTGAGTGGATAGATCGTAGTGTATAACATATAAGTAAAATTCTCATAAACTTATTTTATTGTTAGTGTTCCGCCAAATTTTGAAATTGTTAAAAGTTTACCACAATGAAAAAAAAGGTTGAGAATTACTGGTGTAAGCCAACATTTTTGAAAGGATGCAGTTTAACATCCGCGCTTTGTGGAACGCTCACTTTTGATAAAATTCTCGCCACTTTTATCTTTCCCAAACGAGTGAGAATTTTTCATACGGGGAGGTTTCTTCAACACTCTACCACACACACGGCGTTCGAAATCCCCGCTTTTGTTAGCCAAGCCTCTCGTCTGGTTCATCCTTTTCCCAACGGCCAATATAATCGCTCTTTTCACCGACTAAACGTGGTTTGAAGCCCCAGATCTTTGTTGATTTGACATCCCCAAACTGCCTACTACCACCACTTTTAATCTGTCGGTCGAATTTGGCAACACTCTAGGGATGGCGATTTTTTCCAAAAAAAGATCGATTTTTAAATCGATTCGAATCGTAATCTGATGAATCAATTTACAAAAAAATCGAGGTCTAAAAGATCGATTTCTAAGAAATCGATTTTTTTTCAAGTCTACATTTACAATGTAAATAGAAATCCATTTTATGAAAACAAGAAAGATACCATAATAAACGATGTCTTATGAGTAAAATCAGGGATTTTTTTAGTTCTGGGAATTCGGCAATTACAATTATTTTTAGTACCACGCCAAAGTATCAGGTATAAAAGAAGACATTTATTTTCTAATTGTATTTGTTACATTAAAAAGCTTAGAAAATAGATAATATAGCTAATAGTTCCCAATGCTTAGTATCTAAACTTTTTAAAAACATTAGTTTGTCAAGTCTGCTGTGATCCAATTGGTTCCGCTCATCACTTGCGATGTTGCCGGCTCTCACGAGGAACAAATGATCCCACTATACTTACAGAGATTTACTTACCCTTAAGGCTACACGGTACCCTTTTTCAAATTTTTTTTTAAAGACAGTTACAGTAAAAATAATTGATGTTTTATATTTAGATTATATTAGTAAGCTGGTTCTGTAAGTAAAAAGTCAGTTTGGTCAGCCATTATTTTACAATTTTAAAAATTTAAGAATTTTTGAAGTTTTTTCAAACTTTTATAAAATATACAATTTTTAAAATGTTTTAGTCATTTTAAGTTATTTATGTTTCTTAGGTTATTACAAACAAAAGCTAGTATGGATTTGAAAATCCATTCCCTTGTTGATTTTTAATAATTATTTTTCTAGAAAAACCTGGAAAAAACAAGAAAATTTTTAAAATATCAACTTTAGCATTTTTTACAAAAATAAGTAGAGATCTTAGCCCTAAATCCATAATAACTTTTATAGAACATACGTTTGGGAGTATATACAAAAAAATTCTAGGTTCTATCTTGAACAGGAAAAAAGCCTTAGGGATTAGAAAACACTTATACCTTTTCAAAATTGAAAGTCTGAGAAAAACGCCTTTAAAGTTTGTAAAGTCATAAAACAAGAAATTATAATGCCCGTAAATCTGTAATTTTTTAATGTGTTATTTTCCAATGTATATTCTGCATTAAAATACTATTTTAATTAAACATGACTGAAAATAATATGTTTATTTCAAAAACATATTTCTAGATGATATTGATAGCATTTGTTAAGACGTGAGTCTATTCAGCTTTATCTTAAGCTAATATTTTCACAAAAGTTTTGAAACACAAAGCATTTATGTACAAAATAATAATGATACTAACTTAAGCTAAAAATAGTCAGGTTTGCTCATAAAATTTAATTTTTTTCAGTTTTAAATTGGGGCAGCTTAGTAAGTTTTAGCTCTTGTCGTACGACTTTAAAGTACTAAAATATAGTACTGCAATATGTTTAGTATAATGCAGCTTCATACATTAAGGAAATATTCAGTTATTTCTGCAACATTTGAATTCAGAATACTTGTATTCTGAAGTCTAATTGCAGAATCAGCAGAGGACTGATTTTTTGATATATCATTTTTAGCAATATTCCATCTCTTCGAAATATTGTTTCACACAGCAACTAGAAAACGTATTTGCCATTGCATTTTCTCTACAGGAAAAATTTAATGATAAAACTTTTAAGTTATATAAACTATTTTAAAGCAAAAATTTGCCATGAAATTAATCTTAATTCATTAATTATGAAAACTCAAAAAACTCAAAACATAATCAAGCAGAAATGATTTTAGTAATGAAAATTAGAATTAATAACCATTTAAAACTAAAGGCTCAAAGATATTTTTAAATAATTCAAGATAGGAAAAATTCTGTAAAATTAAACCGAAACCAAAACTATAGCTCATAAGACTTCAAATATCTTAAAAACTTATTTGCTAACAGATTTAAAATTTCGTGACAAGCTTCTCAATTATATGAGCCACTAGAAAATGCAAAAAGAATTTTTCCGTAAAAATGAAATTTTTAGGGTACTGTGTAGCCTTAATTACTTATTATTCCGTAACAAACACTACATAAAATTAAACATTTATTTCGCTAATCCCCGTACATTACAACAGTCAGTCAATCAAGGCATAAATAATTGACGCATGCCCATGGGTATCCTGGTGGTTAGAGCATTGGACTCCAGACCGGAAGGCCTGGGTTTGATGCCCGATACCACCAAATACCCTCCGAGTACACACGGAGCACGAGCGCATTAAATCAGTACGTCCGAAAGTCCTGTGGGCAGAATAACAAGTGCAGGGGACTGGAGAATATTTCCCTCCCCTCCAGTCCCATGGCCAAAATGTGGAGGTGGAGATAGGTGGTGTCGCCATCTATCGTCTCGAACGGGGAATTTCACCCAGCTAATTAGTACTGTCACCTGTATGGTGCACAAGGCCTAGGCTAACGACAGGCGTACTTCTAGCCCCTTGCCACGATGAATTTCATGGTCCTCGTTCTGACTACGTCAGACAAGTGGCATTAGCCACAACACAATTGACGCAATATCAACAAATACAAAAATACAAAGATTACAAACGCAACTTTTTTTTATTTATTAAAGAGAGGCGAAGGAATCTAAGCACACAGGCATCTCTCGAGTTTTTGAGTAATTAAACTTTTAACCGTCAACAAGGGATTTAGAGATAGTACATTCAACAAAGTGTAAATAATATATTTTATGGTTTTTACCAAAACAGAAATAATAGAATGTTGAATTTTTAGGATGAAATATCGATTCACTGAATAGATTCAGTGCAACATATCGATTTTAAAAATCGATTTTTTTTTGCCCGAGAAATTCATTCTTCGATTAATCGATCTCAGATCGCCCCCATTCCTAATATACTCTCTCTCTCTCTCTCTCTCTATATATATATATATATACATATAATATATAATTTTATTTCTAATCCACAAATAGGTTTTTTTCTCAATTGATTACCCTGATATTTTTTGTACAGTCTCAAATGTTTATATAACTTTTGACAAAAAAAATGTGGAAAGAAATCGGGGGTAAGTTGATATACTAATTTGTTAACATTAAAGCCACCTATGATGTAAATACAAATAACAGGAAATATGAGGATGATATTTAAGAAAAAAGAACTGCAAAAGTGTAATCATTTCGGACACAAACTCGTAGTTTAAATCAAGAGTGCAATGCAATTGTTTTTATTCTGAAAATTATAAATAATGCTGGATGCGGCAGAGAAATTAATTGTGTCATGTAAATGCTCTTCATCTAGTTTTTGATAAAAATCTATAAAGTATTATTTAATATTATATATATAATTTGTGTTTCAATTGATTGTTATTCCTTTAGCAGTACAATATGTGTATAAGAATGTTTTATTTATAAAAAAAAGTACTAAAAGGTTACATTTCAATTCTTTTTAAAGAAAAATTTAACGTGAATAATGCCTTTTTCTCTTACAAAATCACATAATGCTTCATTAAAAAAAGGCGATTGAAACAGTTTAAATGCGCATGATCTCAAAGAAGACTGAAAAAAAAAACAATTTTCTAACTGTGAAATACTTTAATTTGCATATAATAGAACACTGAAAGAAAACTTAAAATCACATTTGCTTAAAATTGCATTCTCGATGTTAAAAAAGTCTTTCGGACAAATTCAATTAAGTGTAGACAATTGAAAAGAAATTACACTGTTCAAATTTTCCTGCTAAGAGTTATTGCTTTAGAAAAAAAAGTTTTCACAGCTGTTTTTTTCAAAGAATTCTATTATAAAGTGTTAGAAATCCATTTTATATTCAGATCCCTCTTAGTAATAAAATAAAAAGAAGCGAGATACTGTTCAAATTTTTTAATTTAAAATAAACGAAAAATATTAAATAGCACTAATAAATAAAGTTATGAAATAAACGGGGTATTGTTGTTAAATAACATAAAAAAAACACTGAATATAAGTGTAAAAGCCCAAACTTTTGTAACTGAATAAAGTTTGAATAAAATTTTTAAGTAAACCTATTATGATGGCATTTTCGAATTTTTTTAACCCTAAGGTAAGAACTACAGGGAATAAAAAAACAGATCTGAAAGAAACCATTTTCTGTAAAAATAAATCTTTCGATATTCATTGTTTAACGGAATTTTAATTCCCTTAAAATAGTTTTCATATAAATTATATTGGGTGGCCCTAAAATCTTAAAATATATAAAAATATATTTAATATTACCAAAAATATGATATTTCTTCCTTCTTGTGTATAAATATTTGCTATTTATTTAAAGTAAAGTAAGTACTTAAATTTTAAGGTATCCGACTACGTTCGTAACCGTGACTTTATAAAGGCGCATAAATGGATAATTTTCATGATATTTACTGTCACTTAGATAAGAATACATGTATAAAATTGTTTTAAGGACATTTTGACAAAAAAAAATATTTAAATACAATATTTCGGCTAAAAATTAACTTAGAATAATCTTTTTTCAAAATGTTCTCCTTTTGTGAAACATGCTTTTATTATTAGAATAGTTTGCCTGTATATAGCTCAGACCTCTGTACAGAGGCTCAACTATGAGTTTTGAAAAATTCACATTATTTTCAGAGTTACAACCATTTGAAATATATATCGGCGTTTTATTCATAAAATTCTCCCCTCTGTTGTCGTAAAACATGGATAAACCAAGTTCTAAGCTATATATTTCAAAAAAATTTGTTGAGCCTCTGTACAGAGGTGTGAGCTATATACGGGCAAAATATTATTATAATAGAAGCATTTTTCCCAAAAGGAAAATATTTTGAAAATGGGTCATTCTATGTTCATTTTTTGTCAAAATATTGTACTTAAATAATTTTTTATTGTAATACTGCTCTTAAAACAATTTTATATACATTTTCTAATCTAAGTGACACTAAATATCATAAATATTATCCATTTATACGCTTTTGCAAAATCACGGTTCCGAACGTAGGCGGATACCTTAAACTATATGAAATGAATTCTCCCAACCCATCGTTATTTGGCCAGGTTGGTTTAATTTATGCCATGTGAACGAACCGCACCTTAATCTGTTATTTTCCGAAGCTTGTTAAAGTAGTTCTGTGACGTAAAAAAGGTGGCTTTTCTTGAACAGCTTTGAACATCAAATTCTGCTAACGCTTATGTGAAACAACAATTGAGACCTTAGGAATCATAAGTAAGATGTATGGTGAAGTAAGTTGTATGGTATACCACATAGGGAGATACAAGCTTTACGAATGGCATTGGCTTTATAAAGAGGACTGATAATCCATCGAAGACGATGAACCCGTTGAACGACCTACTTCACGGAACTCGTAAAATGTTGCTTTGGTGTCTTAATGTGTTTGAAAAGAACGTCTTCAAACACTTGCACAAATTGCTGAAGATGCTCACTTGAAATGTCGTTTGATGGAATCCATTCGTTGTAAACGGCCTTAGTTCTGGCAGAGTGACGATTGGTAAGTTTAGCATGATAACGCACCAGTGCATCGATTTCAATTGGTAAAAGAGCTCCTCGCCAGAACTCGCACTAAAGTGCTTCCATATCCCTTCTTTCCAACAGATTTAACCCCGTGTGACTTTTACCTGTTCCCATCAATGAAAAAACATTTATGGGAACTCCGTTTTGTGTCATTAGATGAAGTGAAAGGAGCATCGCAAGATGCCTTATGGAAGGTTGTGAAAAATGGAATCCGTCTGCGCTTCCAGAAGTTATACGAACTCTGGCTGAAGTGTATCGTTGCCCAAAGGGACTACTTAAAAGGTAGATGAGCTTCGGTGCTCTGAATTGTTTAGGGTAACAATTTCTACTCATTTTCTCCGAACATTTGGATTATACTACGTAATACATTTAACTTTGTATCTTTGGTCAATTTAAGCTTTTATTCTTTTTTATTTCTTTCATTTCTTTTGATTTTATGTCAGTGCTTCTCAACCATTTAATATTTGCAACCCAATATTCAATCAAAATTTCCAACCCTCCCTCCCCTCTATACTATATTAATGCATTGAATTGGATAATAATATACTTTGACGCTAAAGCTGAAATATGACTTTTACATCTTACATAGTATATAAAAAGGTCTCGCTCAGCCAGTGCGTTGATTGCCCCGGAGTACGATCGCGGGCTGCATGGCAATAAATATACATTATTTTTTTTGTTTCGCTGATTCTGCCACGCACTACTGTGGATTTGTTGTAACAAGTTGATTTAATTTTATAATGAGCTATTCAATACAGTTAAATTAATTTTCGCTTATAATTCCGGAGAATTGAACTTAAGCATAAAACAGCATAATATTTTTAATTTTGCATTTTATTCTTCTCCTATTTTCGTATGGTATATCAGAAAGAAGGAAAGAATAATAATAGGGAAAGAATAATATTAGGAGAAATTTAAATATATATATATATATATATATATATATATATGGAACACAGAGGGATTTTTCAGATGTTAAAAAAATTTACGCAAGAGGATATTTTAAAGTAATATTTGAATGTTTCCGAGATATTTATAGATATCATTATTGGGATATTTTATATTATGGATTGTTAAATACTTGAATTTGTTGATATCTGAATGGAACCAACAAGTTCTAATACATTTCTGATTCAAAGTTTGTATTGTAAATAAGGAAAGAAAAAAAAAACGTTTTGTATAATGATAGAGAACAAACATACTTCGAAGAATATATTAAGAAAATTGTGAATTTTCTCGAAAATAAAGCATTAATTTTTTTAAAATCGTATTATTAACACGGAAACAAATATTGTCTCAAGTTTGAATTATACATAAAAACTATTCATTAGTTGTTTTCAAGAATATTGTTATAAATTTTCTCGCACAAGAGCTGTAAAGAGAGCGTTTTAAATGTCACTAACAAAATTCTAGTATAATTTGTTTATCTTATTCTCTTTTTTTTCAGTGTGCTTTCATAGTTTATGTAGGAACATAAGCTCATCAAAATTTAAACAAATTTAAAACCTAGGCAATATGGGAAAAAAACATGATAAAACTACAGCACTTCTAAGACTGAGAAGATGCGAAAATGAGCAACTAGAATTTTCTTAGAAAGAAATACCCCCCAAGTTGTCGAAAGATCATTAAGATTCTACATAATCTATGAAAACACGTTTCTCCTATTTGAATAGTGCCCTTTTGCATAAAATAAACCTATTTTTTCACCCACATTTTACCTACTGAAAGAAGACATGTATTAAATAAAAAGCATATGTACAAATAAAATGTAAATGATCGTATTGTTTACAATTTTATCAATGGCATGATTTCACAGAACTCTAATACAAGTCATTGTTTCATTTTGGTGAATAATGCTACAGTGAGTTAAAGATGTAATGTTAAGAATTTATTTGAGATCCGTCAATAAAGTGAAAGAAAGTAAATCGTCTTTACTTAATTTTACGTATGAAAATACCTTTTAAATAAATTTAATATTTATTTTCATACGTTCTAAAATTGGACCAAGGAATATAAGTGTTCGTTTGTAATTGCAAGGGGAAGGGGAAACTTTCAGAAAAGCAAGTCTGAGAAAACAGAGAGTGAATGAAATAATTGAAAGTCCTAACCGAGACGTAATAGCTTATGGCTGATCAATTTTATCTTTCCCTTTCATATTTGAATTATAAAGAAGTTTTTGAAAAAAATAAACTATTATGTGATGTTGTTCTGTTTTGATTTTTTGAAAGTATATATGCATTCGCGATAGCATTTTTCATTTAAGTAAACGTTCAAATTTAGCTTAGTTTTTAAAAAATTTTATGTATTTGTATTATAAATATTTTGAAAATAGGAATTATAAGACAATTCGTTGGAAAACAGTATTGTATTCTGTAAAAAGAGAATTCATGGCTATCGCTTTATTTAAAATAAATTTTTATTAATATTTTTAATATAGTAAAATACTGAAAAATAGATTCAAAATATTTATAACAAAACTACAAATAATGTTGAAATGCATTTATGATAAGCATTCATGGCAATAGTGAGGGTGGATAACTTTTTTGTACGATAATAGCAATGTGAATGATTACATACATGATTAATACTAAAAATTAAGTTTATACACTGCTTGACAATTGCTAAGAAATAGTTACGTTTCTAGGAATAATTAAGAATAGACATGATTGAAGAAAGGAAATTAAGCACATATTTAGTAGAGACAATGTGCATTTAAGTGCAAAATAATACAGATATTGCCCCATCAAGGAATTAAAAATTTTAAAATAAAAAAAAAAAAAGATGCTTCACATTTTTTTTTTCCAAACATCCACGAAAAATTGATCTTCAGGTCAGAATGACATGAGTGGCAGACGTGAGTACCTTACATGAGTTCAATAGGATTTAGTTCTGGAGAGTAAGTAGGCCATTGCATACGTAGAATATTCTCACTTAGCAGTGTGTCCGATACCTGAACGATTCTGTGTAGCAGGGCATTATAGTCCATAAACAGATGTTCTTGACGCCCCTAAGAATACGATCATGATCCAGAATAATCTCTATGCTGTACAGTTGCGTTGTAACGCTTCCTCGCTCAATTGATTGATTGAATATTAACGTCGCACTGTTCAGCTACACGAGGGCTTTTGGTAATGGACCACGTAATTTTGAACCATGGTCAAGTGACGTGGACGACACCTGAGCTGGTCCCCCCTCTCCGAACTACCACATCAACGGGAGGACGTTTCAGCTCCCTACAGATTTAACGTGCATCGCTGCCCTAAATGGTGGGTCTTTAGTGGTACTCTGGGCTCGAACCTCGTGACAAAGCAAGCCATGATCCGATACCTATACCACTCAGCTACCACGGCCACCTTCCTCGTTCAAAGATGTGAAGCAGTGTTCTGTCATTGTTCATGATCCCTGCTCACACCATCACACCTGGGACGTACCGATCATGTTCTCAAACATACTTTTGTGCAAAACGTGTTCCACGCTCTCTCCACATTAATTTGTGGCAAGAATCACTTGTCGCACTGAAACGAGATTCGTCGGAAAACATCACTCTAGACCAATTTTGGTGATCTCAAACAACGAATTCCGTACACCACCGCAATCACTCTCAACGATAGCGTGGTTGAAAAAGGGATGCCACGAACAGGCTTCCTTGAACAATCCTACTTGATTTAAACGCCGTGAGATGGTTCTTGCTGAAGCATGCTTCCCGCAGCCGTCACAAGGTTTGCAGTTATCGAGCCAGGAGTGAAATTTTTATTCCTTTTTGCCTCATAGGCTACATAGTGATTTTCTAAAGGTGTGGTGTTCTTACTACGACCTCTGGCATACTTTCGTAAAGCATTTACACCTTCAGCGGCTTTCTTTAATCGACACTCTTTGATACACCATTTGCAGCAGCTACAGTGGTAACAGTTTGACTTGCTTTCAGTTTTCCAACTGCTCGCCCATGATCAAAGTCACTCAAATTAAATCTTGCTGACATTTAGATCTTAATTATTGGAAGAACCAAACAGCAACATCAAACAGCATGAATTTTTGTATGAATCATGAGCTTGTATGCACTGCCTTTTTAACTGATAGCGAGTTATGATCTACCAAGCCCTCTGAAGTTGCATTTACTTTTATTGGTCTGTCTGAGATGCATTTTTGCATAAATCAGTTGTTCCTTAGAAAATGTCAATCAGTGTATCTTACTATCACTATGTTCCCCTATGTAAAATCTTTTAATATTTTAGTGTTATGTTTATTATTCTATACTTCCCTCAATGACCAAGTATTCGAATTTTCTTTTAAAATATTCAATTCATGTAATACAGTTCGTAGTAAACATTTAATAACTTTTAAAATGAATTCTAATTACTTTTAGTAGCAATGCTTGCATTTTTTCCTCAACAACATTTTTATTATTTTTTTTTATTTAATATAAGAAAAGAAAGGATTCATGATATTATTTTAAATCAAAAATGGGAAACAAGATTTTTTCCTCGTATTTATTCGATACATTAGAACAATGTGACATTTATGGTACATTAAACATTAACCAATTATGATCATTATGAAAATTATCTAATTAATTATATTAAATTTTCGTTCTCAATTTCTTTTTTCTTTTGTCTCTCACTTGTGGAAAAATTCTTTATAAATAAAAAACAAAATTAGTAGGTTTTTGTTCTTCATAAGTTTTGTTCTGTTTTCTTTTCTTGTGTGTTCTTCTTAATGGTGTGTATACTTCTGTATTAAATGCGTGTTTCTTAGCACATTGATTGCAAAAGCTCAATGCTTCAGGAAATCATCCTTACGAAAATTGTGTCTAAATTTAGAATCATATTAATGTAATTCCAATTAATTATTTATTTCAAAGGTTTTTCTTACTTGAAATTTTGTCTAACGTTAATTTTACATGAAATAAAAGCTGTTACTATTTTAATAACAAACAAAATATACGCAACATGAAAAATTTTGTTTTAGGAAAATTATGTTTTTAATATTAAATGTATTTTATGACATTCCTAATTCCCATTCTCTTATGAGTAATACATTTTACATTCTTTTTCTTTTTATCCAAACGATTTAAATTAAAACTCTTTTTTTAATATATATATATATATAATTTTCTTGAGAAAACTATGCAATCTGCTGATAAATAATAGGAATCATCGAATTTTCTATAACCCTTACCCAATTCCTTCTGCTTTTATTTGTAACTGATTCTGGCAGTCAATACTTTCTCATACACCCTACTTAGAATCTTCCCACCTTACAGTTCACAGCGTATGTTTTTGTCATCCGAGCACTATTGTTTAATGAATTTTCAGTTATGCGGATTCAGTTATGCATTGTGTCATTAATGATTTATTAGTCTACATGGTTCATTAATTTAATTATTTTAATTTGACACTGGACAAATTTTCTCAGCTGATACACATTTAGTAACAATAAATTTAACAGTTATATTAACAGCCAAATAAGAGATCTTAAGGAAAAAGCGGTATTTTTATAAGACAAGTACAATGCAAAAGAAAACAATCTGGAAAGAAAGAATTTTGAGGAAAAACATGAACAACTAGAAAACTTTGCAAGATACCCTTTTGTCAGAAGCCAGTATCTCATAGAAAATAACAAGGGTTTCGATTGGTCGATCCCACCATTTCTGGGATCTGGGAATTGTTTTTGCACTACTCTACACCCCACTTCAAGGGAGGAGTGCAGGTGGGGTCGTGCTCTGCGTTGTATCGATCATTTTATTCTTCTTTCTGCTTTTTTCTCGATATTTAAGGCTCACTTCTTCTTAAATCCGCTTGTGCGTGGCAAGTTTTTGCGTTAACACGACTTTTAAAATTTTTTTTGACTGTATCCCTTTTTCCGAAAAAATAATCCTTAAATATGCTGTAATCTAAGAGTCTGAAAATTTATCGAAAACCTTTAACTAAAATAAAACACACATTTTGTATACAAAAAATGTGTTTTTTTATGCAATTTTAGAGTTACAGTAGATTTGATTTGTTATGATGTTCACATGAGCTCATAACTAGCAATATTTGATTGAGCCGCTTGTTTGAATCTGTGATTTCAATACTTATTCTTTGTGAAATGAACGAGGAACACTCTAAACCTTTCGGGGTTCATAGGCTTTACATTGGTAGAGTGTGGAAGTTAGAAGGATAGATGCCAGAGAGCGAGAACGAGAAACCATTTTATTGATGTGTAACATCTTTTTTTTCGGTTGCTGGATATCTGTAGGAGTGATTTCGTGAATAGGGATGGAAATGAGTAACAGGAATTCGCGGGGAAGAGCGCTATTTGATTTAACCAATGATCTCGCTTGATGGTGCCTCTTCGCTACACTCGCATCGGGGTCCAAATCTAGTAGTTTTTTTATGATATTAAATTTAGCATTTAAAAATATTTGAATTCAAAAACTCGGTTTCGTTTTCTTGATTCTAAATCCACTTTGAAAATACCAGCAAGTCTTATTAGACTTATTCAGGATAAACTTACGATTCTTACGCTCAATTGCCAAAGTCTCCAGGACTCGTTGTATACGAAATCTGAGGTCATATTTATATGTGAAAACTATTTTAATAATTACATATATTGTTAAGCGTCTGACATAGTTCTTCATTCTTAAAAATTACGAGTAATTTGGTATCATTTGAATAAATAATTTACTGCGTATCTTTTTCATACTTTGAAGATAATTCCTGTCACTGTTAATAAAATATTTTTAATAGAGATTAAAAAAGAGTTTTCTCGATTAAAAAAACTAACTAATTAATTACACGGATAATTTTGATTTTCTTTAATATTTCTAATTTTTAAACATTCACCAAGCTAATTAAATGTTCATGATTTTGTGATTTGCAGAGATGGGTAAATCCAGAGCAGAATATATGCGAAACTATCGTCAAAAGAAACGTGAAATTAAATTAAAAACTGGAGGAATACAGTCGAAAAAAATTGCACGTAATTCAACTCAACACAGCAGAGATTTTCTGGCACGTGCAGCGAACACAATTCTGTCACAAACATCAACGGCTGACCCAACTGCTGCCTTATCAAATCTCTTTGTTAGTCACGCAACTTTACGATTGACATCATTGCTATTATTTCATGTTCCGTCTGCATCAACAGCGTCTGTTTCTAATACAGTCCCTGCAGAAATTCACCTGCTCCCTGCCAGTGCCGAACAATAAAGAGTGGTTAGAGGAGACGCTGAACAAGTGGAAAATGTTGCAAATAACTAGTTAGTTTGTCAGTAGCACAATTATCAAAAATTTAGCACCGTTCATGATGAGTTTAAATCTAAATGTTTAGAAAATAATTTTAGTGCAGTATGCAGCGTTTGTGATAGTCAATGGCCCGAAAATAATATAAAAATATTACTTCTACGTGCAAAAGAACTTTTCTATGTTGAATTTTCAGATGTCAACTTTGAAACTGCTTCCCTATGCGCAGTGTATCATTTAGTACTCAGTAAAAATAAAATTCCGACATCATCAAAGTCTAATGCAGCGTTTCTCAAACTGTGGGGCGTGACAACTCTACGAGGGGGGCGCGAGCATATTGAAAAGTCAAACACAAAAAATTTTAAAAAAAAGATTAATTTACTGAAAGTAAACAAACAAAATACATTCTGACTTAATAAAAAATAAGATACACATTTACACTGATATATTATACTTATAAATGTATCAGTGCTACACATTGTATTTTATAATTAATTTAATAATTCTATTTTAAGAAAAAGTGTACTAATTACCAGTGACTTCATGGGCTTATCATATAAGTAATTAAAAACAAAAATTAGAAATCTTGATAATTTGTCGGGTTTATAATTTTTCCCTTAACTGTCGATTACAAGTTAAGCGATTCGCTTCTCAATGCCATCCGTTTTCTACGTAGGCACGCATATGTGATGTATTGAGGGGTGGGGGAGGAATAAAGGAGAGCAAATAATCTGAAATAAGTAAATCCTTCGTAAACATTGCCAAGGTCCTTGTATTGCATTCCAAAGCCTTCGGAATAATTTTATGGATAGCACTACACAGAAAAGATCATACTTTATAAAGACATCTATATACTTCCGAGGAAATAAACGCTTTGGCTTAGCGAGACGTTTATGTACGCCGGGGATTCTTAAGAGGTTAAAATCGTATTGCAGTTTTAGGGTCAAAGTATAAATATTATTGAATTCAATATATAGTTATTGCATGAGGGGGGCGCGAAGAAAATTATGATTGAATATTAGGTCACGTATATTGTAACTTTGAGAAGCACTGGTCTAATGGCTTTAAATATCCATCCAAGTCACTTCACTTGCCAGAACTTGATTTCGGAGTGTCTCACTCGCAACGATCGCCATTTATGACGATCAGGAGACTTCGACACAGAAATGGTCAGTATGGAATTCTGGGGCAGGTAATATCAACGTACCAGTATATGTGCATAATATGATCAAAACTCTTCCGCGTGATCTTGACGATGACTATGCAATCAATGTTTATATTCGGCGTTAAAAAGTACAGAAATCTAGTTATCTAATGCGGTACGTCAAAAAGCGCGTTGTAAAAAAATTCGGCTCGAATATTTAATTAACCTTTATAATTTTTATCTATAATGCTGAAGATCCTCATACAGATCAGATAGATCGTGATCAATTCAGTGAAGTCAATGAAATTGCAGAAAGCTTAACAGCACAACAACAAACTTTACTTTGGGATGAAAATAAATATCTCTGACTTGCTCCTGGTAAGAATACCTTGCATATTTTATTTGATAAACATTGTGAAGAGCTGTCATTTCCTTCGATCTATTTTGGATAATTCAGAGCCTTTAAGGGGGAGATGAAAGTTACCCCATCTATAATTGCAACGAATGAATTACGGCACTCCGATTGGTGAGGAGTTACTCCCACGCATTTATTGTTTGGCCATGAAAATTCTGCGAATGCGTACACGTGATACCTTGCAAGTAGCTTTCAAATTCATTAGAAAAGATATCACAATTACAAGAGCGCAATTAGAATCTACCGATTATATTAATAATTGCATTGACAACAATTTTGCATTTTTATCTCATATTACAAAATCAGCATATTATTGTACAGCGCGTAAAAACGATCTGTTTGCAATGATAAGACAGCTCGGAAAACCAACATTTTTTTTAACAATGAGGGCAAACGGGATTGATTGATCAAACTTAACAAAATTACTTTACAAGCTGAAGAATGACGATGTTAAGATCAAGGATGATACCTTGGCCAGTCTTCGCTTCAACTCAAAAGCTACACTTATGAATGAAGATCCCGTCACATGTGCGATTCATTTCAATAAACTTGTAGACACAATTATGGAAATGGTATTAATGATGATCAAAATGTCACAATAAATCTCATCGATAGTCTTGTGTCTGTATCAAAAGAAAATATGTATATCCGGCCATGAAAAACTTCAAGAGCACATACATACGTTTATATGCTATCAGAAAATAGGTAATGCTGCAAACCAAAAATGCCGTTTTGGGGCACCGTTCATGCCAAGTCGATCTACTGTTATCCTTGTTCCTATGCCTGCAGATGATCCTTGACAAATGCCCTTGCAAACTTCTACATTTGTTTGTGGAAATCACTCGCAGAAAAGGATTACAGAAATATAGATAATTTTTTCGAGGCAAACAGTATTTAATCTAAAGGTTTCTACCTTGATGAGCTGAAAGCTGGCATAAACAGGCCAATGGTTTTTCTCAAGTGGCAAACAACTGAAAAATGGACCAATGCATTCAATCCATTTATTTTGAATGTTCTTGGTGACAATATGGATTTTCAGTTCGTAATTCAGGAGTACTCGTGTGCTGCATTCGTCATCGAATATGTTAACAAAACCACAACCGAGGTATCAATAATCTTCAGCGCAAAATTATTGAAGTCATGGATGAACATCCTGAGTTTAAAAGTACTGAAATTACTCGCAAACTTAGCAGGGACCTGAACAATGCCGTGGAAATGACGTCAGGAAGCTGCTTGGTTCCTACTGCGTTTGCCAATATCATCCAGTTCCGAGAAAGACATTTATATAGCCACTGTTTGACCAATTGAAAGACAACGCGGTAAAAATAATTTTTTGAGCAATTGAATGCAGTGGAAATTGACAATGACTCGACTAATTTATGGCAAAATATTATTTTCACAGTACGAAAGAAGACCAGTATATATAGAACTGGAGGATCTTACTTTAGCTTAAGCAACTGCTTACTATTTGGTGACAAACTATGAATGGAAAAAACGTCAAGTGGGACCACGAATAATTCGATATCGCAATTATGATATGGCCGCTGAACTAGAAGAGTATAAACGCGAAATGGTAACATGTATTTACCATTTCGCAATGAATGGACTGAAATTTCGGCTAAGCAAAAATATATACAAATGTATCATGACAATTAAATTGCTATAGTGAAGACTAGAAAAAGAGATTGAGTCAAATCTATATAGACAATGCTAAAACAATGACAATTTGCCGTCAGATGGGTATGGTAAATGAGAAAACCAATCAGAAGGATGTTGAAAAGCTGGTTGCTCGTGCTCCTGCAACAGACCCATTTGCTGATTTTCACGCGGCTGAAAATACCGAAATGAATGCTGACGTGCAGATGGCATTGCTCAGTCGACTTGGACCCGTTGTCAGGGAACGTGGAAATCTTATGCCCAAAGAAGTTTTTTATAACTTGATGCGAATGATAACACTGAGCAAAAGTCATTACTAATGCTCGTCATAAGTACGCTTCTCGATAATGAGTCTCAGCCCATATAAATCTTGTTCACAGGACCTGCAGATTGCGGTAAAACATTCGTAATTAAATTACTCATGTAAATTTACAACCGATTTACCGAAACCGATGGATATTGTAATGGATATAACACATGTGCCTCAACGGGCTCAGCTGTTGCAATTAATGGCCTTACTATCCACACTGCATTGAAAATTTCCATTAACAAAACTTTACCGCCCTCTAATGAGGTTGTCCAACAATTTCAAACGTTGTTAAAGTACGTATGTTGCAATATTATCGATACATTTAACATTATGTTGGCGGAATTTTTACATCAAGTTGATGCCAGATTGAAGCAGATAACGGGAAATTATGATCGAGCCTTCTGTGGAAAAGACATATATTTAATTGGAGATTTGAGACAGTTGCCGCCAGTCCGTGTGACTCCGATATTTAACCAAATTAAAATGTCTCTAGCTGGTCTAATGCTTTGGCGAGGTCTTCAAATGTTTCAATTGACTCAAGTCATGAGGAAATCGAATGCAATTTTATCAAGCTCGAAATGAACACAAATCAAAATGTTTTGACAACTGACAGTGGTACTGTTATTAACGCTGTTTTTCAGCGGTTTTTAAATACTTTGAAATCACAAGTATATGTGTCATATTTTAGTTATCATAAGTCTATTGTCTCAGCTCTTCCCCAAAGTCAACAATAACAATTATTTTTGATAAAAAGTTGCATTAGTCCTTGTTTTAAATGAATAAAATTTTCATTTAAGTTATAACTATTCGATAGAAAATTATTTCCAATCATACCCGATTCTTTTTTTTCAAGAGTTAAGTTACTATTGCTTATTTACCACGATAACATGTCAGATGTTGCACTTCATATGTGACTACTGTAAGGCTCGTTTCTTTTTTTCCCCTACTTTCTTTACCATAGTGCAAAATTACGAAATCTGTAGTCATTAGTTCTGATGTTGAATCTAGTGACGTAAATAACGTTAAAAGAAAAAATCAATCAATAAATACGAAGTTTCGTTTGTTTTGTTTTGTTACATAAAAGTAATATTGTTTGCAAACATTTGAAGATTTTCCATCTCTAAATATATTCACTAAAATATAATTTAATCATAAAACCTTATAATTTTTTTGATCAAGAAAGTCTAGCATATATTATATTAACTTAAAATATATAAATGCACTCAATATGCAATATCATGTAAAATATAAATTGAAAACTCATTAAATGTTTCTGAATTTACTTAAATGAATTGAAAAAATATTATAGAAACGTAAGGATAAAATGAATAAAGTTCCTAATATAATACAATAAATAAAAACTGAAATACACGCATAGAATACAAAGCAATACAGATATATATTTAGATCTAAAACGAAAAGGGAATAATAAATAAAATAACTATGCATTGTAATACTATTTCTTACTTTATTAGTTATAAGCTAAAAGTGCTAATACTAAAAGTGCTTTCGCAGCTAAAGGCAAGAATTTTTACGCTTGTCGTTAGCCTTAGCTTTAAGCGCCATGCAGGTGACAGTACGATTTTGCTCGGCTCCACCCCAATTTACAGGAAGAAAACCCTGGGGGTGGCCAGAGGCCTCCCACTTCTCTTCCACGTCCACCAGCCACACGAGAGGACTTGCAGCTCGACGACTTTTTAGAGTACCCCAATGCCGCAAATGCACTATACATTTAGAAACTTCCACGTCTTCTCCGGGATTCGAACCCAGTCCCTACGGCACCACAGTCAACGTCGCTAACAATATATATATATATATATATATATATATATATATATATATATATATATATATATATATATATATATATATATATATATATATATATATATATATATATATATATATATATATATATA
>BMAV01017191.1:127892-152605 GCA_019973955.1 Trichonephila inaurata madagascariensis | reverse complement strand
CTCAACGGGCTCAGCTGTTGCAATTAATGGCCTTACTATCCACACTGCATTGAAAATTTCCATTAACAAAACTTTACCGCCCTCTAATGAGGTTGTCCAACAATTTCAAACGTTGTTGAAGTACGTATGTTGCAATATTATCGATACATTTAACATTATGTTGGCGGAATTTTTACATCAAGTTGATGCCAGATTGAAGCAGATAACGGGAAATTATGATCGAGCCTTCGGTGGAACAGACATATATTTAATTAAAGATTTGAGACAGTTGCCGCCAGTCCGTGCGACTCCGGTATTTAACCAAATTAAAATGTCTCTAGCTGGTCTAATGCTTTGGCGAGGCCTTCAAATGTTTCAATTGACTCAAGTCATGAGGCAATCGAATGCAATTTTCTCAAGCTCGAAATGAACACAAATCAAAATGTTTTGACAACTGACAGTGGTACTGTTATTAACGCTGTTTTTCAGCGGTTTTTAAATACTTTGAAATCACAAGTATATGTGTCATATTTTAGTTATCAGAAGTCTATTGTCTCAGCTCTTCCCCAAAGTCAACAATAACAATTATTTTTGATAAAAAATTGCATTAGTCCTTGTTTTAAATGAAATAAATTTTCATTTAAGATATAACTCTATTCGATAGAAAATTATTTCCAATCATACCCGATTTTTTCATATTTTTTTCGGGAAAAAGTTAACATTGCGTATTTATCACGATAACATGTCCGATGTTACACATCATTTGCGACTACTGTAAGACTCGTTTCTTTTATTCCCTACTTCCTTTACCATAGTGCAAAATTACGAATTATGTAGTCATTAGTTCTGATGTTGAATCTAGTGACGTAATTAATGTTAAAGAAAAAATCAATCAATAAATAAGAAGTTTCATTTGTTTTGTTTTGTTACCTAAAAGTAATATTGTTTGCAAACATTTGAAGATTTTCCATCTCTAAATATATTCACTAAAATATAATTTAATCATAAAATCTTATAAACTTTGATCAAGAAAATCTTGCATATATTATATTAACTTAAAATACATAAATGCACTCATTATGCAATAACATGTAAAATATAAATTGTAAATTCATTAAATGTTTCTTTATAAACGTAAAGAAATTGAAAAAATATTATAGAAACGTAAGGATAAAATATATAAAGTTCCTAAAATAATACAATAAATAAAAACTGAAATACACGCATCGAATACAAAAAAATACAGATATATATTTAGATCTAAAACGAAAAGGGAATAATAAATTAAATAACTATGCATTGTAATAATGTTTCTTACTTTATTAGTTATAAGCAAAAAGTGCTAATACTATAGTGTTTAATGTATCCGACTACGTTCGGAACCGTGATTTTGCAAAAGCTTGTAAATGGATAATATTTATGATTTTTAGAGTCTCTTAGATTAGATACGTATAAAATTGTTTTATATAAGGACATTATCACAAAAAAAAATTATTTAAATACAATATTTTGGCAAAAAATTAACTTAGAATAATCTTTTTTCCAAATGTTCTCCTTTTGTAAAAAATGCTTCTATTGTATTAATATTTTGCCTGTATTCAGCTCAAACCTCTGTACAGAGGCTCAACTAGATTTTTTGAAATGCATAACTTGGAAGTCGTTTTATCCATGTTTTACGAAAACAGAAGGGAGAAATTTTAAGAAAGTACGCCGATCATTATTTAAAATGGTTGTAACTCTGAAAATAATGTGAATTTTTCAAAAATCATAGTTGAGCCTCTGTACAGAGGTCTGAGATATATACAGGCAAAATATTAATACAATAGAAGCATTTTTTACAAAAGGAGAACATTGGAGAACATTTTTTTTATTATAAGTTTATTTTTTGCCAAAATATTGTAATTAAACAAATTTTTTTTGTCATAATGTCTTTAAAACAATTTTATACATGTATTCTAATCTAAGTGACACTAAATATCATGGAAATTATACATTTATGCGCTTTTTTAAAATCATGGTTCCGAATGTAGTCGGATACCTTAAGTAACACGAAAAATAACTCAGTAATCTATAAATTCAAACATAAATAGGCGCGAAGCAGCCCAAATGATTACATGGACTGTGACTGTGACTAATGACACCTACCTGACGAAGTCAGATCGAGGCCAGCGAAATTCCTCGCAGCTAAGTGCAAGAATTTTTACGCTTGTCGTTAGTCTTATCTTTGAGCACCATGCAGGTGACAGTAAGATTTTGCTCGGCTCCACCCCAATTTAGAGGAAGAAAACCCTGGGCATTGTCAGGGGCCTCCTGCCTCTCTTCTTCCACTTCCACCAACCACACGAGAGGACTTGTAGCTGGACGGCGTTTTAGAGTACCCCAATGCCGCAAAGGCACTATACATTTAGCAACATCCACGTCTTCTCCGGGATTCGAACCCAGTCCCTACAGCACCTCAGTCAGCGTCGCTAACAATATATATATATATATATACACACAGAGAGAGAGATATATATAGATACATTTTTCTATGGATGTATCAAACTAATAGTCTCATTAGAATTCAACTGAAATATCACTTGCAATTTGCCTACTGGACATAAAATATTAATAAAATTTTAAAACTCATTTAGAATTAATTACAACTCTGTATGTGGAACTTGAATTTTTTTGTTAGAAGTAGTTTTTGACTCTCAATTTCAGTTTTATTTTAAACTCTCTTTAATACTTATATATATTTATTCTTAAAGGTAACTACAGCAATCCTTGAAGACGACCAAAGAATTAGAAATAAATCTGCTTTAAAACTTTCTGTAAATAAATGGAGAATAAAAATCCATTCTCGATTTCTACTCAGTCATAAAAGTTAAAGATTTGTTTTCTGCCTTTCTCTTATTTTATTTATATATATAATACTTTATGCTATACATCCATCTGCTTTAAAAAAAAGATTGTGTGGAATACTTGAAACTATAATTTTTTTGAAGTTATATTTATAAGAAGGGGATAAGAAGATTTAGAAAGATGATGCTTTCCATTTAAGTATAAAAGTTTATAGTTTTTTAAATTAAATTTAACTCGGAAACTTACCTTTTTTAAGAGAGATATTTAATGCCAAAATCAAATGGAATGAAAATTATTTCTTTGTATTGAATATATTTTATAAAGAGTATTATATATAAGAGCATTTTTTCCCCTTTATATTACATATGAATATAAAATATTATTATTGAGATTGTAAAAGAGAGTAATTACTTGATGAAGTGCTCTTTACTACCGAAAAGTTGCAATTAATTTTTTTTTCTGTTATAGTCGAACCTCTATATTGCAAATTTTTCTGTAAAGCGAACTTTTTTCTGGAATCAAGAACATTTCACGATTTTCTTCGTAAAATAACCTCACTATTGCCAAGTGCATTTTCTACATTACGAACTTTTTTTTCTTGTGATTAAATTTTATTTACTCCCAATTTTTAAAGTAGTTCTGGACATTTCAAGTTATTCTCAATGGTTATAAAGCTTGAACTGTTTTTATTAAATGCCTAACATGCCGCGAGCAATAGAATTCTGGGAATTTCATCCAAGAAGTACGACCTTTAACCCCCATTGTGCAGTTCACTAGAAACATCTCCGATTTTTCCTTTCACCGTCAGAGGAGTTCTAGTTATAAAATTACTTGTATGCTTTAAATTAGAGAGAGAAAATGTCTTTGAAATTCATTAATTTTAATATGAAATTATTTTCTTATTGTTGAAATTACTGTGTATTCTACGAAATTCTTTTTTTTTCCCCTTGCAGTTTTTTTTTTGATGGGCAAGACATATAAAAAAATAGGTATTAATTTACAAAAAAGTGTGAATAATTACTTTTTTTATAATATAGTGTTTATAAAGTTAAAATTTGTTTTATGTGGTTTAAAAAGTATATTGAAAGATGAACCTCTATATAATGAATTTTCCATATAACGAACTTCAGGATTTAACGTCTTCGTTATATAGAGGTCCGACTGTATTTAGGTTCGTTTCTTATAAGCTAAATTTAATATACAAGGCATGTCCCGAAACAAACAACCGTTTCATTCTTTGGCAACTGTACCATTAGTGTAGGAATTCTACTTTTGGGAATATGTATTTCTGGTTGGCTGTCAGTTTATAGTGATTCCATTATAGCCAGATTATTTTATTTTTATACGTGTTAGTGAGCGTTCAAAATGTTTAAGATGATCACCAATTCCTCCCTCCTTGACTCCTTGACAGTAAAGTGCGTCCTTTAATCCGTTATTGAAAGTAAGGAACGTTAAACCATTTAAAATTCATTGAAAGCATGTAGGGGGTTAAGATGAAAATGTAATGAGTGATGTTATAGTGAGAAAATGTATTCTACAATTCCATAATGGGCGTATCAATATTCATGACGAAGCACGGGTTAAGGTACCTTCAGTTGTCAATGATGCATTGGTTGAAGAAATGAATTAGAAAATTCTTGAAAACACACACACACACACAGACGGTTTACAAAGAGATTGTTTTGTAATGAGTTTCCAGAAAAAGCTGTTCGCAATAGCTCTTTTCAGTGGTGACATTTTCTTTGAAGAGAATGGCAAGTTGGTTTCCCTATATGACAAATGTCTGAACAATGGTGGTACTATGTAGAAAAACAGTCTGTAACAGGCTCTTTAGAATAAAAATAAATTTTGTTTTGAAAAAAGAATTCCAAGCAAGTTTTTCCTATTGTGTACTTAGTTTCCAGACATGTCTCGTACATCACTTATTTATCATAAAACAGGGCACTACTTTTCTTATTATTTTTATAATTTCTTTTGACATGTTTTACAAAAATATGGTGTATATCAGTGCTTCTCAAACTTTCAATACTCGTCACACAATATTCAATCATCATTTTCATCACGCCCCCCCCTCCATACAATAACAATGTATTGAATTCAATAATACTATACTTTTACACTAAAGCTACAATATGACTTTAATCTCTTTAACCGACGTATATAAACGTCTCTCTCAACCAAAGCATTAATTTTCTGTACGTATATATACGTCTTACCGAAGTACGATCTTTTCTGTGCACTGCTATCCATAAAATTTTTCCCAAGGCTTTGGAATGCAATAAAAGGACCTTGACAGTGTTTGCGAAGGATTTACTTATTTCATATAGGATTTGTTTATTTATTCTCTTTTTCTCCTCCCCACAAAAACATCAAAATATGCGCGTCTACGTTGTAAACGGTGGCATTGTGGAGGGAACCGTGTAACTTTTAATCCGCTGTTAAGGAATTAATTATAAACCGTACAAATTAAGATAAGTGTTAATAGAAAAACGTTGGGTCACTGGTAGTTATCAAACTTTGTTCTTAACTTAGTATTGTTAAATAAATCATAAAATACATTGAACAATACTGGTACTTTTACAAGTGTATTATATCTGTGTAAATGTGTATTTTATATTTTATTATGTCGTAAAGTATTTTGTTTGTTTACTTTCAGTAAATTAATAATTTTTTGATTAATCTTTAGATTTCAACTTTTCAAAAAGCTCGCGCCCCTCAAGGGGGGGCGCGCCCCACACTTTGAGAAACGCTGGTGTATATGTATGTGCACTTGAAATATTGAACTATGAAAACTTTGATTTTTATGTTCGATCGTAAAACTAAGTTCTTGAAAAATTGAAAAAAAATACCCAATGAATACAAAAATGTTCATTTTGCGAATTAAAATAAAAATCAATTAAACATTTAATTGCTGCTTTTTGATTCTGTACTATTCAATATAGCACAAGAGTGAAAAAAATTAAGTTGAATATTTTTTTATAACCTTCAAATAGAAGTATATAATACTATATTGAAAGATAACCACTAAATGTGCGTATGTTTGTGTATGATAGAGCCATACAGTGCTAGTGAATCAGTTTTAGATAAAACTGAAATAGATTTAATGTGGAAATGAGCTATAACTTTCGAATTCCCATTATTCCTAGAGTTAGGTAATCATTGCATCTTGATCTAATTTCTAACGAAAAAAAATATTCAAAGAACTACAGAAAAAGAATGTCAGGAAAAAAATATGATACATTATTTGCCCTCCTGAAGTCTGCTACAAAAATATTTTAACATCATTCATAAAAAAATTTAATCACGTGCTTGTAATATTTTTTCTGGATACTGGGTGTGCCCCCAAAATAGCGCCCACACTCAATACAGCTAGATTCCTCTTTGGAGTACATAAAAAAATCCAAAAGAACTGTACTGCACTAGAATACAAAAAACAAAGTATGACGTCACAGCTTTATTGGACGCATCAACAGCAGTATGCGCTAATATGTATAAAGGCAGATGTTCAAAGTGTTTACCTTGCAGATAGAGGCAGGCCTGAGCATGGCGTGGAATGGATGAGTGTGCATGTTGTACATGTCCAATTTAGCGGCCGGAGTATACCATATCCAGCCAATCACGTACATGAACACAGAAATGCGCCTAAGGGTGTGCGAAGAATGAAAGCAGAACCAGAAACGTCCATCATCACAATTATTTATTGAGTCAAACAACTTAACTCTAACAACAATCTATTCACTAAGTGAATGTATAATGAGTAGCACGGAGAAAGCAATGCTTATTTAAGTAAATATGCAGGACCAAGTTAGTTAGCTCAACCTAATCTATCGCTGATTCCTAACTTCAAATCTACTAATTCAACACAGTGGCGAAACACCACTCTTAATCTTTGTTTGCGAAAGTAACCTTATTCCTTATTCAATCTCACCTGCATAGCGAATGTAGCTGCTTCCTACCTCCTTCTTTAGAATTACCAAAACTCTGACGTTATATAGTCGAACTAATCTGAATATCACGTTTCTTCTTGAGAGGGATGGCTGTGAATTAAACGCAAATTCTAGCCCAAAGATTTCTCAAGAGGTTTAGTGAGACGACGCGTATAGATTTGTCACAATCCATTAACTGGTTTGTCTGTACACTGTACAGCTAGCGTACGCTGTACGCACATTGATATATTCTTCTTTCGACCCTTGATTTGCTGATATTTTTATTTCTTACACTGAAATTTTTAATCCTAGTGCTAAGTAGTGCTAATTTAGTGTTAAGTGTTAGACATTATTTAGAGTGTTTAATATTAGACATTTATAGTGTTTAATGTTAGAGATGTTTTTTAAGAGATGTAGTTTATTCGTGGTACAGAAATACTCTTCATGCTGGATTTTTTTCTGGTAAAGGACCAAATTTTTCATTGAAAACAAGAATTAATATTCTTAAAAATATTCGATAAATAACAAGGATTGGCAAGGGAATGTGTAAATTGTTGTTTGAGAAGAAATGAAAATGGAAAGATAATCAAAAAGAAAAAAACGATATTATCTCTGTATGTGTTACAATAGAAGACTTACTATTACATCATGCTTTAAATTGTTTGTGCATATATATATATATATATATATATATATATATATATACATGCTCACATTCAAAAAACCCTCAAACATTGGAAAAAGAGGCACGAACATTAAATTTTTTGTAGTAGGAGTTAATTTATTTTAAGATATGTGAAACGTTCTTCAGGGCATACGAAGTGTACTTATAAAAAGCAAACACTTAGATGTTGTTGGTATTCCTTAATTTTATAAAATAAAAATTAATGTGCAAACTTTAAATGTGAAAATTAAAATAGATGTCTTCTATTTTCGTATTCTGTGAAGGTTGTCTTCGGCTAACATCAAGGAATAGGACCCAAATTGGGAATATTTTTTCAGATATAAATATACTCAAACATTAATATTATATTTTAGCTTCACCTTTCTGTAGGGAGGCAATTATTTTATCGTACTACTCATTTTTATCTGACTTGACATACTTTTCTTTTATAAAATGTGTTTCGCAATTTATCTCCTATAAGGTAATTCTGAATGAGCTATCATTTTATATGTTTAAAGGAAAAACTAATTATTTATGAAATATTTTGAAATTTCAGAAACACTATAGTATAAACAAATGCATAATTTACAATATTACAAAAATTTTGTAAAAATTGAGATAAGTTTCTGTTTGAAAATGAGCTCCTCGTTAAGTCCAGACTGTCGTACATATGGCGAAAACGTCCTTAAGTATTATGTTTAGTTACATACAATAAAAAAAATGTGCCTTTTTTTGGAACACTTTAGGCAAAAAAAAAAGACTACTTAAGAAGTTATAAGAATAAACCCACCTAAACTGGGGGGAGGTATTTCTCTTTTTCTTGCACCTTCAATTTTCGAAAATATCACTAATTTAGTTGGGTTTTATTCATTATATCTATATAAATAGTTATCCTAGCCATCTATTTTGGATAGCCCTTATAATTGTGACAATATGTAGTTTTTTGAATTTGTAAATTACATAATTGCATTGGATTCTATAGACACGCATAACATTTTGCGTAATGACACCTTAGGTCTTTCGGAGTATTTTCCTCTCAAAAATCAGCAGTTTATATTTTTTTAGATTTAATATATGACCAACACTCGCTGCCATACAAACCAATTGGTCTAATCGAGGGTTTTTTAAGCAGAGTTTTGTTTTGACCTTAATAAATTAATGTCTTCATCACGTAAAAAGCAATCAGATTGTTTACAGAGAATTTAAAAAAGGGAAAATTATTTTCTCAGGAATTTTAAAACTAGGGGTTATTCTATATTTGTTCTGGTAAAGAAACATAAAATAACACATTGAGGATACGGTAATTCCCTCTTTTCATAGTGATATAATATTTTTTTTTTGCATTTTTAATTAGTTTTAATATATTGAATTAGATGCTTTGTATATAAATATTTTGAAGGTAATAATAAGTTTGAGATTTGTTCGTTATTTAAACTAATTCGATAACTTAAGCATTTTTAACATGACTGAAATTCTTTTTTTGTGCAAAGAAAGTATTTTTTTATATATATTTTCCTTTAAATATTTAAATAAACTAGAATGTGTTCACTGAATGCTTTATTCAAGTAGAGATTCAGGAATATCCTGCAAAAGTTTCTTAGTTATGTTAACTATTGAATGTCAGATAACATACATTTTATTTAAAAGTATTTTATAAATATAGACATAAACACGCAATATAACAACTTGAAAGAAAGTCCCGTACAAAAATGGATACAAGCAAAACCTTACAGTAAGGTTGTGGCTGACTTAAGATTGGATTAAGATGTACATACAACAAACAGTAACCGATTAAATTGTGGAATTTATTTAAAATTGTAGCTCTTAATTTTCAGAGATATGAAATTTGAGAGATAAATAATGCTTGAGAAAGCCCTGATGATTTATGATAACAAAACATTCATTTCTCGTTCACTCTTTCGTTTTAAATTATCTAACATAAATTTTCTTAACAACTTAATCAGAGTTCGATTCTGCAGTAAAATCTTGAACTGAGCTTATTATTCTGCAGCAAAAGTTCTAACCACTTCCAAATACATCGAATAATCAATATATTTCATTAGTCGTAAATGAGGGAATGGCAACTCATCCATTGTCGTTTGCTCTTTTTGTCTTCCAATCAAATTAGATCCAACACAGAAAGAAATTAGATAAGTAAAGAAAATGAAGGCAAAAGACTTCGTAATTTGTATCCTTTGTCTTCTTGTTCCCTATTGAATAGGGTAAACGCAGATAATTAAATCTTAAAATAATTTTATTGTGATGGGCGCGAAGAAATTAAAAAATTTATTTTTAAAAATGTATAAACATATTTATTACATTTTTATGCGAAAAAGTGTACAAAAAAATAGGAATACATGAGTTGGAGTTTTATATTCGAAATTAGTACTCTTAATTAAATTATTGAAATTAACTTTAACAAATCGTAAAACTACTTGTAAATAATGTTTAAACTTCATTATATTTATTTTATAAAAAAAAAATAAGATTTCTTATTTCCCTTTTGCTAGTTAATATTGCTGATTGAATTGAGCACAGGAAAAAAAGTAGCTAAAAAAAATCTTAAAACTATTTTTAGTATATATGTATCTCAGAATATAATTTTTTGTAACACTTCATAATATGATTCTAATAAAAAAAATGTATGAAGTGCTTTTTCCGTGCATTTGTTATTTCAAAGGAGTAATATACATTTTTTGACTCAGCCTTGCATCCCTTCAGTGGGTCAATAAGTGAGTACCAAGCTTGTGTGCCAACTTAATACTGGGGGTTTCCCATCATACTGACCACCTGATCGAACATCTGTTCATGCACCTCAGGGCACAAGGTCACATATGATGATAAGGGCACAGTAGGCCTTGGCCCTCATAGGTTGTTGCGCCACTGAGTTAATACACCTTTATATTAATCAGTCCTATTCTACAAGATTTGTTATTTATAAAATTTCATCCCAAAACATGATTTAGGATTCAGGATATCTCTTAAGTATTATGTTTGAGTTATTCATAAACGTTTAACGAAATATATCAGAGGGAAAAGTAGTTCAATCTTTTAAATAGAGTAATTTTTTTTCAATTTCTGTAATTTATGAATTTATTGATACTCGTATATCTATGCATGTACTTGCCAATGAATATTACAAAAACAAAAAAAAGAGTAACATTCAAAAAAAGTATAAGAAATCTATAATGGAATAAAAAAAAAAAAGGAAAAGTATTCTCCTATTAACAAATTCCAAAGGAAAAGAAACGGAACAAAAAAAGAAATTGCATATTTATTACTTATTTTTTTTAATACTTCTTTCGAAAATGTAATTTATTTTAATAATTTACGCTTTTTTTAAATAGCGTACAATTTCAAAAACATAATGTCTCATTCCAATGTTTTTTTTCTCTATGAAATTTTATTAATGTTAATATAAAGAAATAACATTGCCCGAAGTGATTTCTGATAAACAAGCATAAAATAATAAAATTGAAAAGTTTAATTTTTTTTAATTAAAAACTTATTTTTTAATTATTTTTTTTAAAAGTTCGCTTCAGAAATTTTGTCTAATAAATAGACATGATTTATTTATTTGCAATCTACTTCTTCTTCAGAAAAACAAAACTCATTTTCTAGCTATAAGAATTATTTTCTACTATTAAAGGAAGGAAGCTTGAAAGTTCAAGGAATGGTTTCACATAATATTATTGGTTTTCTTTCAAAAAATATCTTAAACAAATTTACTTTATAGTTCTTGAGATAAATATTTATCTTAGGGGAAATGTACTAAATTTTTAGTTTTTTAATTGGATAGAATTATATTTCAGAAATTCATTACCAAAATTCCCCTTTTTCATAATTTTTTTTACATATATATATATATATATGTAACTTCTAACCTAAACATTTGCTAAATCATTATCTTTAGAATTGCACTAACTTCTCTGTTTTTCAAACCTTCGGTAAAATTAATCTATTTTCAAAAAGTTTGTATCTTACACTTTAGATAAACAAACCGTAGAGCGCAACAAAACTTAAGCGAGGGTGCAATTTATAGAGAGTTTTGAATCATTGTTTTTTTAAATCAGTTAAAAAGCTATTATCGCGTTGAATTTATCATAATTCATTCTGTCTAAAAACGTTTATTTTTTTTATTATATTAAAAGTTTTTGGTTGAATACATGTACATTGTTTCATTAGGAGTAAGTAATAAGATAATGCTCTGTGTTTTTGAGATTTGATTTTAATTATACTTCTAGTAATCGGAAATTTGTATTTTATTTTTTAAGTTAATTTTACTCAAATTCAATTCTTCGTTAAATTATATGTTTTACAATATTGTGTTTTGTTGAGTATTTGGAAGTACTACATTACTATATTCTGGAACGTGGTTCTACTCTATATATTTATAAATAAATATTTCTTTCTGTCTTATTATAATTTTTCTATTTTTGTTCTTTTTATTTTTTTTTACTATGTGAACAAATTTGATTTCTAGCCCTAATTCTTATTTTTAAGCTTATATATGGAATTTATTTTGTTGAGAGATTTACCGGGAATTTGAGCATTATATATATATATATATAACATAAATTAAAAGCTTTCTAAGGACCCTATATATAAGAGAGAACAATTTATATACGAGAATACGGATATAACCCCTATTTTTAGTTCAAAAGTTTATATTTGAAACAAACAGGCTACTAAATATTAGTCTTAAATAACATAAGATATGTGTAGTAGGGGTGTACTTTTTCTCTTAATATGCAAATATATTTATTATGCATGAAATGCATTACTCTTACACAGAACTGAAATCCAGCCATAAAAATTAACAGGCATTTGAAGTCAACGCCATAACCACAAAAATATTTATGAGAACATGTTAAGTATTAATATAGTAATATCCAAAGATTTTTATTCATAATATCTTTAAAAAAATTTTAAATAAAAAAGCTGAATATTTTCAAGCAAAATGAAGGTGCAACTTATCCAAAAAATTATCTTTTTTATTCAGATTTAAAACTATTGGCAGCAAAGAAAACGTCACTCATAAATATAAATGCTTATTTACAAATTTTTTGTTCATGTTAATATTTAAACGTGAAATACTTTTTAGAGATGAATTTTGTGAAACTTAAATACAACTTCATGTGACATAAATTGCTCAGAGTAGCGTATTGCTATGTTTGGTTTGAAATATTTGAAATAAAATTTCTCAGCTGCATAAAATTTCATCTTTGTGTGTTTCACTTTCATCTGAATCCAGCATATTGATAAAAAATATTTTCTTACATCGCATAAAATAAGTAAAGTTACAAAAAATGCTATACTTGGTTAAAGATAACTTGTTCGATCAATTCATCATTTTCACTCATAGACAAAAAAATTAGCGCACTACGAAATAATTGCGGGATAGTAACAAAACTTGACATGAAGATACATGTCGGAAATATATGCAAATGATTACGAATGCAGAGTGATTGCGCATTACGTGTAGCCTGGAGAGGGCATTTAAATCGTTCTCCGTGGAGTATAAAACAGGTAACCTAAGCTTGTTTGAGTGTGCTGAATCGTTTACAAAGCAAGAGCTGAGGTAGACATGACAGTACGCCGTTTTCGAAGACAATATGAGCAGCTGTAGCAGTTTGAGAAAGGGGAGAATAATCGGAATGATGGAAGCTGGGTGGTCAACTAGGTGGGTAGCTCGTCAATTAGGCCGCTCTGATTGTGTTGTGAGCAGGTGTTGGGACCAGTGGATCCGAGAAATGTCATTTACACGAAGACCGTGTTTAGGACGCCCTCGACAGACGAATCGTCGTGAAAACCACCACATCGTTAGAAATGCACGCGTACATCCAACTGCTTCATCGGCGGCAATCCAGGCAGGTACGGGTGGCACCTTTACTAGGGACCCCTGTGTCTTCTTGAAGCATAGGAAGACGCCTAGCTGAAGGACATCGCGGTGCCCATTACGTGTGCTGTACTTAACGCACACCCATAGATGCCTCCGTTTGGAGAGGTGCCTCGCACGAGGAAACTGGACTGCAGCGGAATGGAACCAGGTCATCTTTAGCGACGAATCCAGAATCAATCTCAGCAGTGATGACAATCGTGTTCGTGTGTGGAGACCCTGTGGTGAAAGCCTTAATCCTGCCTTTGGTTACAGTGACACACCATTTCCACAGCTGGTGTGATGGTATGGGGTGCCATTGCCTGCAATACACGGTCACCCCTAGTATTGATCCGTGGCACTAGGACAGCCGAGCGGTATGTCCATGACATCCTGCAACCACACGTGTTGTCGTCACTCATACAACAGCTACCAAGAACCATTTTTCAACAAGACAATGCTCGGTCTCCTATGTAAAGGGTGTCACAAGACTGTCTCCGCACTGTTACTACCCTTCCTTGGCCTGTCCGATCCCCAGATTTGTCTCCAATCGAGCATATCAGGGATCATTTGGGACGGCGAGCTGGGCATCCTACGAGTTTATCAAATCAGAGGCAAGGTTACATTAAATATGGAACAAAATGTTTCAAGACATCATACAGAACTTGTATGCCTCAATGCCCGATCGTATCGCATCGTGCATTCGCGCTAGAGGGGCCTCAACAGGGTATTAAATCCTCCTTCCTTTTGCCTTTTTCTCTGAAATAAAGGATCCTTTTTCTTTGATTTTCTAATCATTTACTTATATCAAAGTAGCCATTACGTATGTAAAATTTCGTTTCATTTTGATGACTCCTACTTGGTGCACTAATTTTTTTGTCCGTGAGTGTAATTTTTAAGATGTAACATATGAAATGTCCGATTTCCACCAGTGTGTTTTGGAGATTTTTTTTAAAATAAAACTTTTTGATATTTTCTTATTTTGTATATCATTTTAAAAAGCTAAACCTTTGCTCTATCTCATCTGATATATTTTAATTAAAAATATTGCAGGTTTTTTATTATTTTATTTGGTAATCATAAGATGAATTATCAAGATTTTAATGAATTATTTTTTTTTTGTATAAGTGGAAGAGAGATCATAGTACTGCGTCAACTACCCTTAACATTAATGCCGCATTTAGAGACAGCTCAGTAAATAAACGAACCGTTTGACGTTGGTAAGAAAGTTCGAATTTGGTAACGAGAGTCTCACGAATGATGACCGGGGCATGCCGGAGACAGATGCGGACAACGTCCTACGTGTGATAGTAGAACAAAATCATGGCAATACTGTTAGAAACTACGCAGAAGAACTAGGTGTAGCTCTTACAACCATTTCACGTCACCTAAAATAATTGGCCGAGTTTAAAAAACGGATAGATGGATTTCTCTCATGAATATAATGAGAATAACAGGAAATTAAAAAAAAATGAAGTCAATTCTTAATAAGATCAACAAAGGAAATTTTTATTTTAGCTACTTTTTATTAAATAGTTACAATTAATATAAATATGTATACACATATGACAGAATCACAACGTTAAGTAGTAATTAATTTTTATTAATTATCATATAAGTATCATATTGTCATCCAAAATAATGGTGTATATAAAATTTCAGTTCAACTGAATGCTTTAAAACGTGAGAAAAAAATCTTTTTAAGTGTTGACACAAGTCGCTAAAAATGATGCCAATGTATCTGTGTTTGTACTTTAAATAATTAGTTTTAATCTATTAATTTTTATTAATTATAGTTAAATTACTGTATTGTCATCCAAAATAATCATGCATATAAAATTTCAGATAAATTGAGCGGTTTAATATGCGTTTTATTCACGATCGAAGATTCCACGAAAATAAATAAATAAATAAATATATAGAGAGTGTGAGCTAATAGTAGGAATTGAAAAAAATAAGAATAAATAAACGTTTTGAAACTTCTTCTGCCCTTCTCTTTCACAACCAAAACGATCCGTTTCTCAAATTGTGACATGTGACGAAATTTGGATATTATCAGTGATGTTCAATACAGTGGCTGTATGCTGAGCAAGCTACAGAACTTGGTAGCCTCGATCCAGTTTGATCCACCACAGCTTCCTGAAACCATGTGGAACCATTACAGAGGATAAGTTTGACGAATTGGTCCAGAAATTTGCTCATAAACAGCCGGAATTAATCTACAGGAAAAGCCCAATTCTTCTCCAAGATAATGCAAGTAGCGTGTTTCAATGATCACTCGTCAAAAGTTGCACTCGTTGGATTACAAAATCTTACGCCACCCACCATATTCGCCTGACCTCTCTTCAACGGATTATCAATTTTCAGCTTTCTACAGAAGAAATGATTCAGAAATCCAAGGTATACTGAAACGGCATTCAATGAGTTTGTCGCCTCCAGAACTGCTGAATTTTAAGATATGGGCATAAAAAAAAAGTTTTCCGTAACCTAAAGTGTGTTGTCTAAAGGTTCTTATTTTGATTTTAAAAATTGTACTGTAAAACGATTTTATCTTATTTGAAGTAGACTCTTAAAATTAGACATTTTATATGCTACAGCATGATAATAATTTTTTCAAACAGAGGAAGTAGATGTTTATAACAGAGTAATCCTAAAAGTATAGTATTTACAATATTTAGAAATGTGAAGGTGTAAAATTTAGGAGAAATACTCCAATAAAACCAAATTTAACATAGTATAATGAAGATAATAATCCAAATAGGCAAAAAAAACTTTGAGAGGGAGAGATTTTTAAATTAACATTTACAGAAACTATTCAGTAATGAAAGACAAGTACTAAAATGATATTATAAGGGTGTGCAAATACCACATTTTGCTATCCAAATTATATGCCATTTAGTTATATTTATAACAATGCAAATATATCTTACACACACAGACACACACACACACACACACACACACAGACACAGAGAGAGAGTTTAACTCCTTAACTCTCTCTCTCTCTGTGTGTCAATTAAAAGTTATGCGATTCGCTCCCCAGTGCCACAGTTTTTAGTTTAAGCGGGTGTATGCGTTGTATTAGGAGGGAAAGAAAAGACAAATGAGCAAATTCTTATCCGAAATAAGTATTCCTTTGCAAACACTTTCAAGGTCATTTTATTGCATTCAAAAGAATTCGGAATAGTTTTAATGATAGCAGCACAAAGAAAATAATCGTATTCCTGAAAGAAATATGTATACTTCTGGAGGACTTAAGGCACTGGTTGAGCGAGACGTATATATACGCTGGTGGCAGGTAAGGGGTTAATCTAAGAAAATTATTATGCAGAAGAATTTGAATATTTCATTCTTATTATTTGAGTGATATAAAAGAGAAATTCTTCACATGACCTCTTTTTATGAATATTTATTTATCTCTATTAAATTACTAATAATAAATCAAGTGAGATGTATAAAAATATACGTAAACTATTTCAACAAAAGGAAAGTTGAGGATATCTTTCAAGTTGATCATTTTTAAAAATGGAACTAAAAACCACCTTTTATTCCGAAAATCTAAAGTGAAAAGGAAATCAAATGTCAAAGTGGAATTTTTGAAGTGAAAATGAAATCATAAAAGTTTTCAAGACACTTGGAATCATTGGTGTCGAAGAAATTTGTGACGTTTTCTAGGAAGGTATTAACAAGAATCAATGCTGCAGTGAAAAAGACACAAAAACAACTCCAGAGCCCTTGAGAGGTTATATTAGTTTTACATTGACCAAAGTAAATTGTGGTGCAACTGAATCTATAATCCCTTCTTTGAGTATGTATTTAATATAAACAATGTTATTTCCTTAATTTTACTGCAGAAAGCCATGAATCATCCTTGTCTTACTCGCACTGGTCAAGGGGTTGGTTGAATGGAGCATGTTCTGCTGGAGTTAAATTTGTTCCTTGGTATCCCTTGAGCGTAAACAAACAGCCATGAGATCCCTAGATATATTGCTAGATCAAGTGCACCCTACAATTTTGCATTTTTATTCTGATGGTGAAGGATACTTCATGGACGTTAATGCAAATTTGGTCCACTGAGCATCAGTCTGGCTGCCCACATCCTTCCTGGCCACCGCATATCCCGAATCTTAGGCACATAGAAAATTTGGGAGGGGGAGGGGAACATTGTGGAAATACACATCCGACAGCACTATTCTCGTCTCTCTAATTTAAAAAATATAAAAGACTGCATGGCCAATCCATGGTATTCTGGAAGAAAATGCACTTCAGAAGTATGTAGATACAATGACCAAAAGAATCAAAAAAGTTTACCGTGCAAAAAGTTTTTCAATAAAATATTGAAATGCCTCTAATTCATTAGCCAATGTGTGTATATGCAGATGTCATATCATGAGAGATATACAATTAACCTTTATATAGAAATAAATTTTATGTGCAGAGTGTATAAGTATCGATTAGTTTTATTACAAGGATGCAACATGTTAGCTATATTTACGCCTTCTAGATTGCATTTTACAACAATTATTAATTTATTAATTCCACACAAGAGTTCTTAAAAAAAGTAAGAATTAAAACAATTACGTTATTCTCTTACAATGAAAAGTTAAAAACAATTCAAGGTCAATTCTTCAAAGAAACTTCATTTTAATGTCAGATGCTACATTATATAATAAATTTCGTAGACAGTCTTCCGATTTCAAACTACGTCCTCCATCTTGGTCAATACCAGATTCTGCAATTCAACACAAAATATGTAGCTGATGTGATATAAGGAAATTAGATACATTGATATTTAGCTTTAAGTAGCTTTGTACTCATTTTGCACATTACTAAGATCAGGAATATAGAGAGTTACAGAAAACATGAAATCCCTGCTGTGTGAGGGAATGAGAGTCTCTTTAACGTTTCACTATGAAGCTACACAAGGGCTATTGGTGACTGACCTCAAAATTCTGAACCTCGGCCATGTGACGACGACGATACCTGAGTTCCCACACCCTTCTCTAAACTACCTTTCAATACCCAAAGGATGACTCTTTGCTTGACAGATTTAACAGGAATCAGCCTCTTCTACACGACGAATCTTCAATGGCACTAGAGTTTCCTGTTGCATAAGTATAAATATTAACTGATATTTTCTGACATTGTTCATGTCGTAGCTGCGATTTGTCTGAGTAGCGAGCTCGCGGTTGGAGATGCTTCTAATGAGTGGTTGGTTCGAGTCTTGTCGCAACTAGAGACTCTCCGTGTAGAAGGGTCTACGAATGCTACATATGACGGTGTATTGCCCTTGCTTGATGTAAAACTTTAGAGATTGGGGAACAAGCTAACTTTTAACTTCGTCACTTGACCGTGGTCCAAAATTACGACATAGGCGCTAATAATCCTCATGCGGATTCTGAGTGCTACGAAAAAAAAAATCACTCAATCCTGTGCTTGGATTGAACAGCTAAATTCTAACAATTTTATATAAAACAATACAAAAAAGGTTCTCAAACAGGTGGTTGACATATATTGTTAGGAAATACCGATTAAAAAGAAGCTCCTAGTGAAGGCGCAACATGTGCCTAGATGGCGGCCGATGAAGCAGTGAGCTGTAAGCGTGAATTTCTTACGATGTGGCGGTCTTCTCGACGACTGGTCTGTTGAGGGCGTCCTGAACCTGGTCTTCATGTAAATCACATCTCTCAGATCCACTGGTTCCAACACCTACTCACAACACAATCAGAGCGGACTAATTGATGAGCTACTCGCCTAGTTGATCACCCAGCTCCCATCATGATGTGATGATTCTTCACCTCTCAAACTGTGACAGCTGCTCATATTGTTTTCGAAAACGGCGTAATTGCATGCCTACCTCAGCTCTTCCTTTGTAAATGATTCAGCACACTCAAACAAGCTTTGGTTACCTGTTTTATACTCCACGGAGAACGACTTTAAACGCCCTGTACTGGCTATACGTAATGCGCAATCACTCTGCATTTCTAATCATTTGCATATCTTTCCGACATGTACCCTCATGCCAAGTTTCGTTATTTTCTGTTGCGCTAATTTTTTTGTCCATGAGTGTGTATATACCTATTTATAAACATACGTATAAACGCAAATAAGTTTTTAACACATGGTGTATTTTAGTTAATCTTATATTATTAATATAAACGCGTTTTTATTTCGGAATCAATTGATACGAATTACCAATAATAATATTGAATTATACTTTGGTAGAAAATGTAAAACTTGACTTTAACATATGAATGCAATTCAATTTCTCTGAAAATTTTGACTTGAAACGCAGAAAACTTTTAAATTAATTATTATTATTTTTTTTTTCATTTTTACTTTCATTCTATTTTGTTTTATCTTTTTGCATTAGAAGGATTTATTATTTAAGTCTCGTAAAATTTAAAAATCTTATTTCCAGCATGATTTAATTAATACATTAATTCTACCCCATCACTGAGAATTGGAGAAAATTCAATTTACTACTATTTTAAATGGACATAAATTTAATGAACATAATGTCGTTCCTACAAAATGCATAACATTCATAATTTATTACTCATAACATTTATAATTTATATTTTCCTTTATAATCCATATCAAATGTTTATCTTCTACAAAGATGTGTCACTTCTCACAAACAATTGAATAAATATAAGAATTGAGTAGTCAATATTAAAAATAAGGTATAGATTATTTTTGCCTTCTTCGAAATAAATGTCCATCAAATAAGAGATTAAAGACAACTTTACAGGTAAACCGTTCTCTTCATCATAACAAATGAATTTCGGGAAACATACTGTCACTCAAATGAATGTATTTCCTCACATAAATAATATGTGTTTGAACTATGTTTATAGCTCCTTGGAGAAAATTGTCGCTTACAAATATTTCATATCTTATTTGTCAAAGTACATGAAATTGCATAAATGTCATCATAATGATAAACAAGAATCACAAATAAATAAATAAAATTAAAAAAAAAATACGTAAAATGCCATGAAAGTTTAAAGCTATTTGCTTTATGGACTTTATATTCGAAGCTAAATTATGTTAACGGGATACACATTCTGTTTAATTACAAATACTAACGGAATAAAAAAAGCGTTTGCATATATATATATATATACCCATAATATACAACCCATTGAAATAATTATCGTCGCTTTTTTCTTAAAATTTCTTCCCTCTGTTGTCGTAAAACATGGATAAACCCACTTCTAAGTTATACATTTCAAAATTTCTAGTTGAGCCTCTGCACAGAGGTCTGAGCTACAGACAGGCAAAATACTATTATAATAGAAGGATTTTTAACAAAAGGAGAATATTTTGAAAATGGGTCCTTCTATGTTCATTTTTTGTCAAAATATCGTACTTAAATAATTTTTTATTGTAATACTATTCTTAAAACAATTTTATATACATTTTCTAATCTAAGCGACACTAAAAATATCATAAATATTATCCAGTTATACGCTTTTGCAAAATCACGGTTCCGAACGTTACCTTAAACACTGGGGGCCTCACTTCAGACTGGCCATCTCTGATCCCGACAGCTGTTGATGCACTTCAGCGCCCAATGGCTACGTATAGTGGGATGGGCACAGTAGGCCCTGGCCCTCATGGGTTGTAGCGCCACTTAGTGAGTTTTGAGTATAAAGGTTTTAGGTGTAATATTTTGAAATTTTCGTTCTGTTACAGTAATAAGCTATATATACAGAAATAAAGTGCCCAGCTATTTGCAGTTTAATTGTTATCCAGAAAACAAAAAAACTGTTAATTTCTTTAAAAAATATAAGATAAGTCTTAGAGCAGGATTGCTGTATTGATTTCTTAAATTGAAAGTTTGAAATAAGTTTAACCCGCGGTCACTCGCGCCTTTTTTTGCTACCGTCGTTACTCGCGGGGTGTAGAGAACACCCCAAACTTTTAACACGTCTATTTAAATATGAAAATAAAATTAAGTCATTATGTTACATATTTACAAAGCACAAGATGTTCTTTGTATTATACAAATAAAATTATTAAATGTATTGCATACAAATGAGACTAACATTAATTTAAACTAAACATACAAAATTTTTATTTTAAAATACATAATTTCATATTTTTTCATAAACCAGTAAAACGTATATACCAGTAATAAATATACTTTGTAATTAAGGAGATAATGATTGTAGAAAGTAGAAAAATAATATTTTAATCATTTTCCAAACATTCAGGGCAGACTGTATACATATGCTCAACTTCTCGCGGGAGTTCTCAGCCCCCCAGATAAACTTTTGAAGGTCATTACATTCCAATCGTTCGAGAAAGAAGGATTGCATCAGGCTTGAAGGCTAAATGACCTAAAATGTGCAGCTACAGAAAAAATCGTGGTTCTGCGCGTTCTTTTTAGAATCCTGGGTGGATTTTCTTGTTGCTGAGGTGTACAGAACAACCCGCGCGAGGGATCGCGGGTTAACAGGAGTTGAAAAATATAAAATTTAGTATAATTTATTTACTTTATTTAACTATATAGATATCTTTACCATTTCAATTGTTTGAGAACTATTTAAATATTTTTTTACTAGTGTTCAACTTTTATTTTTTTAAGTTTTCCTTTTTAAAAAGTATTTAAATAGGAAATATAATTATATAATTGTGATGTGTAATATGTTGTTGATTCCATTAAAGACTGCCGTGATGTGTTACAGAGATGTGTTTTCAATTCATGTTGCTTCCTTTTAGTACGTGGCTTCTTTTCATTTCTCGAATTATTTTTAGCGGTACATGTTCTTCTAAATTTTACTTCTGCTCACCAGCATGGGTTAATGAAAATGAATGTTTGCGTCTTGAAACGATTTTAATGTCTTAGTTTACAACCTCAAGGTTTGCTTATATACTACTGAGGCTAACTTACTTCTTCTATTACTGCTATTGATGATTGATATCTTTATTTAAGATTGACTTCAAATTCATTTTTGTACTTTTGTTATAATTAAGATATTTCACATTTTTTTACCATATTTGGTCTTCTAAATTTTATTTTTACCCTGTAAAATGTAAAATAAATGGAAAGATTGACACTTTAAAACGTTGTTTAACCATTTTGTCTTAGTCTTAAGACTTGTATATTACTTTGAGCTTAACTATTTTTTCTTGATATTTTACTTTTATATATTCATGGCGAAGTAGGACAATGTTACAATATATATGTATATATGTCAGTGTTTGCGCACTAACGTGATAAAAAGGTACCCGGAATTTTGTTATAAAATAAAGGGTTTTAATTTATTCGTCAAAAAGTATTATATTGCATTCGAAGTAATATTGTATGAAGTTTAACGTACTGCTAATGCACAAAACGCGCCTTTAACTCGGATTTTGTGAAATACCTTCAGTATTTAAATTGAAATTTCTTTTATTGCACCAATGTGGATTCATCACGGGCAACGAAAAGGCAGTTTCAGTAAAAAAAAAAGTCACACAGTGATATGTTGGGTGAATACAGAGCTTTCGTAACCGTATTGATTAGATGTTACTCCAAGAAACCACGAATATTAATAAAATTATGATGAGAACTTAAATGATGTGTGGAAAACCCACGAATTCTGTCGTCACAATTCAGGTCAGTTTTGAGAAATTACTGCTTGAAAACGGCGGAAAACATTCAAATAAAAATAATCATTGACCATGGGGTTTGGTGCGAGAGATGTATACAATTTGAGGAAAATCAACGTTTGGAAAATGCCAGGGCTTCGAACCGTAACTGAGAGGAAAACCGGAAAAAATTGTTATTTTGGTCGGAACGAAAACCGGAACTGAACCGAAAAAAATATCGGTTAATGTTCAGTTATTTGTTACTGTAATTAACTTGTCAATATTTTCTAACTTAACGTCAGCCATATAATTAGCATCATTACGCGCACATTGCTTCTTCATTTCCTGTTTTGATGCTTACTAGTACTTTTCTATTTTAGTTTCTCTTGAAACTACTTGTAATCTTCGAAATTTTGACAGAGATAAATTTTTTGCTTAAGATAGAATCATATTTTTAGCACAAATAAACATATAGATAAAATAAAATTAATCATTTGGAACTGAACCCAAAACCGCTATTTTTGGCAGAGCGCGAAAACCGGAAATTAACCGATAAATATTTTAAAATTAAACTGGAATGAAAAACATTATGGTTTTTGAAGCCCTGAAAAATAGTTTTTTCATTAAAAACACTCTCAATTTCAAACCGTAGAATGAAATAAATTCCTGAGTATTGCCCCTCATGTTTATACAGGATATCCTCGAATGTCGTATGCAAACTTGGAGGGGAGGTAGAGAACATCCTGAGGAGCCATAATTACATAGGAAAGCATGGGGGGGGGGAATATAACCCTAACGATATAAAGAGAAGCAAAGATTTTAAGGCCAAAATGCAGAATGCAGTGTAAAACTCTTTATTACAAAAACGAAAAGAATAATAAATTAAAAGTCCCAGGAGGTCTTTGAATTTGTTGCCATTAGCATGTATGCAGACACGACACCGACGTGACATGGATTGGCAGAATTGTTCCAAAATATCAGGTATTTTATGGAACGTAGCAGCAGCGATGGATATTCATGCCACCAAGTCTATTTCAGAAATAGTGTCTCTAAAAGATCCATATTCCACCAGGTTCTGACGCACGCGAGTGAGCGTTTGATGATCCGGTTGCCGCCCCTCGTTGGATTTCTCGCCCCATACAACCAAACATCAAATCCTCCATTTCTATTGGTTAGGCCATAGATGAAGTGATTATCCGCTAACTCGGCGTTCTTATGACGAATCATGTTCATTGCACGGTGTCCATGTCTGAAATGACGAAACCACATGTTCCGACCTAGCAAGCTCACGTACATCTCCACTTATCGCTTTCAGCCCATGCTTTGATATGTATTTATGGCTCTTCATGATGTTCTCTGTCTCCTCTCCAAGTTTGTACATGGCATTCGGGGATACCCTGTATAAGGCTAAAAAGCAATTGAAAAAATTTTGAATCTGAAATACTATACATGCACTTCCGGATCTTTTATAACCATAATATGACATATATGACATAGTTTTAATATAAAGGTCTTTATTTGATCAAAGTTAGACATCATCTGAAGCAAGATGCAGAAAGAGAAAAAGAACGCCACCGAATAATCTTAAGTGGGTTAAACACTTAAAACACCGATCGCGGTGTCCATGAGTGCTCTTGAAAGTAAATCCTGACATATAGGGCTATTAAATATAATGATCTGGACTTAGACATGTTTATTGGCTAGGCCATATGTTCGGAATAAATAAATGGGTCATTAGTTTGATACTTGAAGAGGTGAGGCGGTAATATAAAAGTGAATTACTAGATAGAGAATTTAATTTTTAATCTAATTTAATTATCCTTACACACACACACACACA
>BMAV01017191.1:105699-122892 GCA_019973955.1 Trichonephila inaurata madagascariensis | reverse complement strand
TTTTTTTTCAATGCACTTGCACATTTTGTGTGGAATTTGCATAAAATTATTTTTATAACTGCTTTATTAAGAATATTGATCAAACTAAATGTGTAAAAATGTTAAGTTCTATTTATAACTTGAAGTATATTATTTTATAAATGTGAGAAATTATTACACTTTTTAAATATAATAAGGAAGAAAGTCACATTCAATTTTTTTTAGCTAAAATTCAAATTTCAATAAATAGTTTTGCTGCATAAAATTAAGATTAATAATTTGTATTAGAAAATTTATATTTGCATAGCCATCTAAATTTCTAGTTATATTTATTTCTTGCATACTGTTAAATTTAAGTGTTCAAAGTATTATTTATTTATTTTTGAATGTTGTTTAAAAACACAACTTAAAATTTCATTCAGTTAAATTCTAATGTTCGATTTAGTAACAGTAATTTAATTTAGTTAGGTATAAAAAAGCGCAATTTATAATGCTATATAATATCGTGCAGCTCAGTTTCATGCAATATTAAGTGTACATATGAATACTATATCATGCGATTTTTATTCATTCATTTCTTTCGATTAAAAATAAATACATTTATTTAATATTTAACAGCTAGTTAAGAATATCAGCTTCAATAGAGTTATTTCGACAGTATTACTATATGTTTTCCTAATTCCATATTAGCTGCAAAATAAAATGATTTGCAATATATATATATATGTATGCATCTTATGATATATTTATTGCAGTTCTTTTTTGACGCTAATAAATATTTCATGCCACGTTATTACGTTGAATGATGTGTCATTAACCGACACTTTGATCGATTGATGATAAGTTCGGTTAATGACGTTTTTATAGATGGTACATAGATCCTGTCTATGCATGATATAGGGGAATTATTTCACATGAATTTTGAAAATCTGTGTAATACCAATATATTTTCTCAGTTCTGTAACTACGTGCAGATTATGTTTATAAATGATAAAATTTAATATATTCAATATTTTACAAAAACTAGCTATTTCCATTTGCTTATCATTACAAGAAATTGACTGAGCTGTTTTAAAAAATTCCTTTTAGAGCTATACAAGGAAGTGCAATACAAAACATGAAATAATTTTGCATACGGAATTTAATCAGTTGGTGAAAATTACAGATAATTTATAGCTCCATACTATCTATAGCTAATTTTGCATTAGTTCAATATTGCATCCTTTCACTTGTGTGTAGACTCCCTAATACAGTGCTTCTCAAACTTTCAATATTCGTGACCCAATATTCAATCATTATTTTCATCGCCCCCCCCCATACAATAACGATGCATTGAATTCAATAATACTATATTTGGAAGCTAAACCTACAGTTAGACTTTTAACTCTTTAGTGCCATCGGCGTATATAAACGTTTCACTCAGCCAGTGTGTTAATTTCCCCAAACGTATATATACGTCTTTCCAAAGTACGATATTTTCTGTGCACTGCTATTCATACATTTATTCCTAAGTTTTTGGAATGCAATATAAAGAGTTTGATTGTCTTTGCGAAGGATTTACATGTTTCAGATTATTTGTATTCTTTATTCCTTTAACCTCCCCCTTCCCAATACAACAGATACGCTCGTTTGCGTCTAAAAAGTGGCATTGGGGAGCGAATCATGTAATTTTTAACAGGCATTTAAGGGATTAATTATAAACCATATTAATTATCAAGATAAGTGTTATTTTTTGTTTTTAATTTTATATATGACAAGCCCATGGGGTCACTGATAGTTATTAAACTTATTCTTAACGCAGTATCTTTGTGTGAAATGGTTATAAAATTCATTGCGCTGTACTGATATATTTATAAGTGTAAATGCGTATTTCATTTTTTATTTGTTTGCTTTTAGTATATCAATAGTTTTTTAAACAATCTTTTGTTTTCTACTTTTAAATATGCTCGCCCCCCCCTTTTAGGGTTATTACGCCCCCTTAGGGGGGCGCGCCCCACAGTTTGAGAAACACACTGCCCTAATAGATTTATCATTTGAATTGAATTTTAATAATGTGATTAGAAAGCGACGTAAGTAATTCGGAAGCATTTATCTGTATTTGTATCCCAGCTCACAGTTAAAGATAATAAACAACCATAGTACTCGTATCTTAGAAAAACTTTTGTTTGTCATGATTTATATTATTTAAGGCTATACTCGTTCTAAGTATGTCCTTACTAGCTTCGAAGAAATTTTAACTCTATTATAAATGAAAACAAAATCATGCGTATTGTAATATCTAGATAATTTTTTATGCCTTTCAAGTCTGTTGTGAAAATTCCTGTTGGAGATAGTTATGAATATAATTGTATGCTCGTATTGCTCCTATTTTATCGCTGATGTATAACCCTAGATATAAGAAGTTGGAAGCTCTACATTTGGAATATTTTAAAAATAAGCAAAGGAACATTTAAAATGTATTACAGCAGTTATGCTTTAAAAAACTGTATTAATTGAACGGTACATTGTATAGTTTAGAAAGTAATCTAGCTTTATTGATCAAGAGTCCTATGAATCAGAACGGGGTTTGAAAATTTCTTGTAATTAATTAATCAGATTTTTTTGATTACTAAACATTAGAACAAAATTTTACTTATAAAAATGGTATATTGCAACCATTTTTTATTTATTTCTTCATTTCATCAAATGATAAATGTTCCATCATATTCTTTAACTTTATTTCCGACTAGTTTGTAGGTGTTTGATGTTAGGGCCATTAAAAAAAAATTCAAGCATTGAGGAAGAAGGGATAATATATAAAACTGGAGAGCTTTAATTTGTTTCTATAACATTTAGTTTAACTAATTTATAATAATTTATTTATTTATTTTTTGAAGAATGAAATTTTCATGACAATTTGTACTCACAAAGTAGGAAATCTCCAAAACAATAAAATACAATTCAAGGAAATTTATAACACTTAAGTTACGAGCCTTTTAGAGTGTAATTAACATCTTTTTTATGATAGTTACATTTAATCGCACTTTACAGCTTTTTTTTTTATATTAGAACATAAAGTAATTTTGAGGAAAAATCATCAACATCAAAAATGAATGCTCATAAAATATTTGTTTCTTAAAATATTTTTTACTTTGCGGTTTCTGGCATTTTAGATGGATCAAGAAGTATAGCACTGAATTTTTTTTTTTTTTTTTAAACTTCCTTATATCCAATGTATTTTTATTTAATGTGTTCTTATTAATATTGAAAAATTCGCCAAAATTTTATAAAAATAATATTTTTTCTTCAAACAAAAAGTGATGATAAACATAATTAATTAATAATAATAAATCTTTAATGGTATATATGTTCTTTAAAGTATCCAACTACGTTTGGAGCCATGTTTGTGAAAATACGCATAAATGAATATGGTTTTTGATATTTTGTGTCACTGAATTTGAATAAGAATATAAAATTGCCGTAAAAATATTACCACAATAAAAAAAATTACTTAAATGCAACTTTTTGATCAAAAATGAAGAAATGTACAAAGTATTTTCAAAACATTCTCCTTTTATGGAAATTACTTCTATAATAATAATATTTGTTTATATATAGGAGAGACTTCTCTACGGATCACGAACTAGGTTTTTTTGAAAAATTTACATTATTTTCAGAGTTAGGATTAATTGAAGTAATAACCGATGTTTTTTGTTAAAATTTTTCTATTCTGATGTATAAAAATATGAATAAATACACTTTTAAATAATATATTTCAAAAATCGCAGTTCAGACTCTATATAGAAGTCTCAGGTACAGACACAATATTATTATTACAGCAGTATTTTCCATAAAAGAAAAATGTTTTGTCAATGTGTTAATTATATTTTTGCCAAAAAATTGTAATAATATTCTTAAATCAACTTTATATGTATATTTTAGTTCAACTGACACTAAATATAAAAAGATAAGTTCATTTCTACACTTTTTCAAAATCGCGTTACGAATGTTGTCGGGCACCCTAAGACAAAATTTTTCTGAAATCAATTTTTGAAAAATTGGTCTTCGAATCTAGTCGAATACCTTAAAATCTTGACGTTAGACATAGCAAAGATTTGTTGTGCAAACATTTTAATTAAGTCAATTGTTACTTAGTTCCATTTCAGATAGTTACAATTAATGGAAAAATACTTTAACACACATTCTTAATCCTAACTTTAATTAAAAATTAAATTAACTCAATCGTTTTTTGCATAGTAATTCTATTCATCTGAAAAACCTAAGACTTTATTCAACTTAATGTAAGAAACTCTTAATATCATGGGAATTATATGTTTATTTCTAATAAATTTTTTTAAATAAAGCTTAAATAGAGATAACCTTAAAAAGTAAATTTGAGCATGCATTTAATTCAAATTTACTAGTGTTGCTACAATAATCTTAATTAACAATGACATTTAACATTTAAGAAAATTGAAGTAATTAGGAGTTTTTTTTTAGTTAAAAAACCACGATTTTCATATTGAATTACGAATTCAGGAAATTAAAAAGAAGTTTTCTAACAAAGAAATAAAATAGAAATATAAATAAAACATAAAATTAAATCTTTCATTTAAGCAAATGTGCAAAAAATTCGTTAGTTAAAGAAAATGTGTTTGAAAGTACACATGCATCAAAAAAGTGATTTTAGGTAAGTTCAATTAAAAAGACTACGTACCTGGCTCCTTTTTGGGATTTAGAGTTACAGAAAAGTTTTCATTATGACCTTTTGTAAGAAATATTAGATAGTTTGAAGATTCAAACTTAAAACGAAATTATTTTAACTTTCTGAGGAGAATTAGCAACAGTTCAAGCGTTAAATTTAAAATCAAATAGTTTAAATATAAGAAAGGAATTTCTTTTTAAAGAGAAGGTATTAGAGACAGAGACCTTATTTAAATGACATGGAAAATTTACTTAGTGTATTTTTTAGAAAAGTTCTTAAAATTGGCAAAAGAAGTTAATGGAATCTTCTGAAAATCCACTTTTAAAAGTATAAAACTTTATTTATTTCGAGTATATATTAGGATAGAATTGCTAAGAAAGTATTTCTTGTGAGAGTTAGGACTGTTTCATGAAATTCATATTTGAAAAAACAAATATTTTTTCAAGATAATTTTGAACAAAAATCATAATAAAGATTTATATTTTAAAAATTATTAAAAAGAATGGGGGGTTTTACATCATATTTTTTCAGTATAATGGCAGAACTTTCATCATTTTCATTTTAAATACCTGCTATAATACGTTTCTTCTAGAGTAAGATTTTTTCATCAATGCAATTTTTGTACAGTACCTTAAAAGTTATTTTTTGAAACTGTATTTTATATTATTTTGTTTTCCTTTTTAAAGAAACAATAACAAATAAAAAAAGATAGATTACTGGAACTTTGAAAGTTTGAAAATGTTGTTCATTAGGATATTAAACTGTGTATAAAACCTACAGATTACAAAAGTTTTTTGTTTAAGTTTTGGCATTAATGTTTCCTTTTTATGCATTTTTTAACAACTTTTTTCTGAACAATTTAAAAGTTTTCAAAATTATAAATAACACCTGTGACGGGCTCACGCGTCTTTTTTGTAACATAACCTCTGAGTTCTTTGACGGCCAAGATTAAGGGCAAATCTTTTCCAACCCAAATCCAAGAAGTGAAATGCAATTGTGAAATGCAAATAAGATAGCTTTTAAAAGAACAGAAGTTTCAGTAAGCAGAATGGCAATTTTGGGTAAAGTTATGTTTGGAAGAGATACAAATGTGAATTAACGGCCTATCATAAAGTTACCAAGAATTCTAGCCATTACTACAAGGTGCATACCATTGCACGCGCTCCCAGGAGCTTCGTACCGTGATAGAACCTTAGCTTGAGTTAAGGTAGGACTGATTATTTGATATTCGGACTTGTAATATTATCAGAATTGAAAGTAGGCGGATAATATAATTATTTAGATAAGTGATCTAAGTTACGCGATCAGGTTTAACATTTGCTGTGTGTTTGGTTTATTCTCACTTAATTTAAGTTTATCTAATTTATTAGAAATTTAAGTTATATTCTTAATAAAGTCATATTAAGAATTTTAAAATGTCGATTCATTTCGAGAATCCCACACCTCTAATTCGCGCTGACAATCAAAGATATGATCACCATAGAACGACCATATCACACACTGAGTAAGGTTGTTTCCAGTACACAATCTTGCTTATATAAGCTTCCAATGTCTGAACAGTTTTTATATAAATATTTCGAGAATAAGAAATGCTTAGAAATACTTAAATCACGTAATGTTGTAGAATGCACTTGAAAACTTTAGTCATCTACAAGTAAGATATGACAGATTACAAAGATTTGCAACTAACATTCTACATATGGTTTACTTAAGCATATATTTATGCATTTTAACTAAAACTGGAAAACAATATTTAAAAAAAATGCATCACGTCCAGTGTTTTCTTGTAGTTCAGCTTTTAGTTAGAAATTTCAATTGGGTTTAAAATCTAGCATTCAATTTTTGATTTTTAAAATATCCATAAAAACATGGCTTTTAGGTTAATTAATTTATTTTTGGTGGTTTCTACGATGAACTAGAAAAAAGAGTGAAAATAATGGTTGGGGAAGCGAAGTGGCAGAGAAAGAAAAATCAATATAGGTTTAGAGTTAAAGTCGACAGAGATCAGATGACCCTGTCCAGACAGGTTAAATTAGTCCATAGCCAATATGATGATTACTATTATCTGCATTAGATATCATTTAACATGTTCTCTGAAATACCAAGAATAAGTTTTAATAAGATTAAGTATAAACAAGACTTCTCTCTGTCAGATTAAATCATGTTTCATCAAGCTAAATAAATTCAGTATTCAGATTTCAAAACTCTGACGTATTCATATTTATACATTTTTGAAATATGTCTTCAAGAGGTTGAATTGTACCTCTAAAAATCTTTTTGTTTTATTTGTGTAAAAACAAGATAAGAAGTCTACAAAAAAACTGAGTAACATTGTGACGGCAGCTTTATTTTGCTTACTTCAAATTCAAACCTGGGGATCATTAAGATTCTGGGTCTCAGCAGAATGGTACTTTCCAGTTCGGTTGATATTTTGGAAGCGTTAAAGGGTGGAAACACTACTTTCCACTATGAATCTAGCACAGATTTTTTGTTGTTGTTGAGAGACCTCAATTTATTTTTTCAAAGTGAGCTCAATAGACTAGTTAGAGATTTAGTTCTTCCTAAAGATGCAGCCAGTTTGTCAGGATAATGGCTAAAACACAAGAACTCACTATCACCTGAGACATTATTTTTGTGGTACAAGTATCAAGAGAAAAAAATTTACTCTGTTTTTCTTCAAAGAGTGGGAAATCTAGGTTTATTGTGCGATGTTTAAGGGTTCATTTAGTGCTTTGAACTAGAATAGGAATAAACTAAGTGACGTCTATTCATTAATTCCTTCAAAATTATACTCAAGGAATTTTTGTTGCATAGTAGAAAAATAAAAACAAATAGAAATATATTTGCATCTCTTGCTAGGGATCACTTATTGCATATGAAAAAAAATAATAGTAATAAAATGTCATGATCTTGAAAAAAAAATTAATTATCAAAAATTTCAATGGGTGTTTTATGGTCACTTCAAAACAATAACCATGTTAATGGGTCAACAAGCAAATTATACAAAATACTTCTTTTTTCGATATTTATGGGGCACCGAGCCAAAGAGCTGCATCGGTCAAAAACTGACTGACTAAACCTTGCCACTTAAGCTGCTGGCGATAAGCACTCATACTCAATATGATCTTGGTTTCATCAGAAAAGGTTTAATTATATACCTCCTTTTCACCCTAAACTGGTCTTACGAAAAATTTTGATGAATCACTGACGAAAGACGGGAAATGTTGCACCTACTTGAGTTTCAAGTTCTCTAAACTGTATGAAGCCAATTTGAAAGAGATTTACTGGCCCCGGTATACGAAAACTTTTAATTGATGTCTTTTTTTAGAAAGCAAGCTCTCCAACAATAAAGGTTGCACTTACAAACGAATTTATGAATGTAGAAAGATTCTCAAAGCTACGGCTGATTCAATTGTTTGGCAGTGGATTCCTGCTCATTCTCTCATCGAGAGAAACAAACGAGCCAATTTTCTGGCAAAGAAGAAAACGGCAATTCTACAAATCACTAATAACCATATGACTTTTAATTCTACAAAGCTCATATTTGTATTAGAATTTAAGAGGAGGTTTGCCTCCTACCTTTCAAATGAAGTTAAGGGAAAGGCCTGGGATCGTCTCACTAGTACAAAGCCAGTCATTCCAGATTTTTCTCTCCCTGTATCCGTGGAGTTATTTAGACTTTTGACTGGGCATGGTTGTTTGAATGCCCTTCATTTTAAAATTCGACTAAAGGACACTTCAGCATGTATTCTTTGTAACTCTGGACAGTCCAATTATAAGGACAATTTTGATGAATGCACTTAATTATTATTCTTAAATATTAGGAATCGAGATTAATGGCTGAGTGGCTAAATATTGGGCATTTGTATAAATAAATTTTAGAAGCAAACGGAGGAAAGGAAAAAATAAGTTTGGGACTCTAAGGTTTCCGAAGACGTTCGGAACCGTAATTTAAAAAAACTCATAAATGGATCATTTTCATGCTATTTAGTGTCACTTAGATTAGAATATATGTATAAAATTCTTTTAAGGACATTTGGACAAAAAAAAATTTATTTAAATACAATATTTCAGCAATAAATTAACTTAGAATAACATTTTTTCAAAATGTTTTCCTTTTGTGAAAAATGCTTCTATTATAATAATATTTTGCCTGTATAAAGATCAGATCTCTGTACAACTATGATTTTTGAAAAATTCACATTATTTTCAGAGTTACAACCCATTGAAATATAATTATCGGCGTTTTTTTCTTAAAGTTTCTCCCCTCTGTTGTCGTAAAACATGGATAAACCCACTTCTAAGTTACATATTTCAAAAATTCTGGTTGAGTTTCTGTACAGAGGTCTGAGCTACATACAGAAAAAATATTATTATAATAGAAGCATTTTTCGCAAAAGGAGAATATTTTGAAAATGGGTCATTCTATGTTCATTTTTTGTCACACTATTGTACTTAAATAATTTTTTATTGTAATACTATTCTTAAAACAATTTTATATACATTTTCTAATCTAAGTGACACTAAATATCATAAATATTATCCATTTATACGCTTTTGCAAAATCACGGTTCCGAACGTAGTCGGATACCTTAAAGAATGTAGTGCACAAGATTTGGGGGAATACTAAAACCTAATTGTAAACCCATTGTACAGCGCATGCAACTTTAATATAAAGCTCATGGATTCAAGGTAAACTCTTACTCTTTTTAGGTAACTCTTCACTCTCTTTTTACAACAATTCCATAATGACTATCTCCAAGAACACTTAGCAGCCGATAATTAAGTACAAAATGACATATTTGAGAAGAATATCTGTAATATCGAGTGACGCTATCTAAAGAGGATGGAACATCAAAACGTAATTTGACAACTACTGGATATTCGAATGAGGAAAATAACTTGAAAAACAAGTTCATAGAAGCATCAAAAGTAAAGAAGAAAAACGTTACTTAAGAATGGGGTTAATATACATCACAAAAAAGAACTTTGAAATTATTATAAAAAGTAAAAGGTTCTCTTTGAAAAAAAAATGTTATTTTTTAAAAAATTTATTTACAAAATAAAAGGGTGGGGGGGGGGGGGGGGTTCATGTAGGGAGAGTGAAGGCCATTTTTTTATTCAGAGCACTTTACAATACATAACTCAGCAAAAATATCTTATGCAGCAAACAATAAAAAAATAATTGCAGATTTGTGTAATCGTATAATTCACTATCCGACATAATAAAGAAATAGTTATAATTTCATCGTCAAGAGGCCAGAGGAAAAACATTTAGATCAGTAACATATCGTATGGTGAGTAATGAAACAAAATATTCATTGTCTCCTCAAAAATTGTCCAACGATTCCAAATTAGAATTTCAGAAATATTGAGGAATAAAAATCACTATTTTTTAAAATGTATTTTAAGATATTTTGGCATATATATCTTAATCGGATGTTATTAAACTTCCAGATTTTAAAAAAACCTGTAACTTTATTTCTAAGAAATCATGTAATCGTCTTTAAGATTTCACCGTATAGGTAATTCATTAGGTTAAGATCCTACATTCGTGTATGTTTTTTTTTATAATTTTGATCATTTTTGTATAAATAAATAAATTATTATTATTTCTGAATAAAATTTTTTTTTTGTAAGCTATGAGTTTTCCCCCACTTTTACTGCAATTTTTTAAAAAAATTTAAAACATTATACAACATTCTGTTGCTTGAAAATATTCCAATATTTTCGATTTTGTATACTCCCAACTATTTTTACAGTTTTGATCCTTTTTGTGTAAATAAATAAATCATTATTATTTTTTTTAAAAAAAGTTTTTTATAACCGATGAGTTTTACCCCCGTTTTCACAGAACATTTTTAAATAAAATAAAATACTATACAACATTTTTTTCTTGCTTGGTAGTATCCCAATATTTTGCATTTTATGTACTCTCAACTCTTTTTTTTTTTTTACACGTTCTTTTTTTACTCGATTTTGAAATAGCACGCATACGCTTTTACTCGAATTTTTGTTCTAGCACGAATCCCAAAACTATTTGGTGATTCATGACCTATCGATGAGGACGATTAGATAGAATTTATATTTGTTTATGCTGATAAAGAAGTCGAAGGTGATGTTTAGCTATCAACAGCTGATTTAATACACGAGGACTTGAACTTTACTACAAGTATCGAACAACTTTCTTACTGATGACACACACACACACACACACACACACTGTATATTAAAATTTCACTGAATCATAAGTTTTGCGTAGCACATAGATCTCCAACCTTTTTTAAATTGGTGCCCCTTTTTCTATTGAATATTTCGATACCACTCCCTCGCAATTATGATAAATTGGAGGAAAATATTCTATTACTAATAGAATATATTTATTATTTTTTTTTTCGAAAGCCCCCAATTTTTTTTTATTTGCGAATCTGAAATAGCTTTTGCCACAAATATATTTAACTGTGTAATATTATATTTTTTTAGCTTTAGATAGACTATTGTTGGAATTGAAACACTATTGAATTTCTTCTCTATTTAAGGTATCCGACTACGTTCGGAACCGTGATTTAAAAAAAAAAAACGTATAAATGGATAATTTTCATGATATTTAGTCTCACTTTGATTAGAATACATGTATAAAATTGTTTTAAGGACATTTTGACAAACAAATTACTTAAATACAATATTTTGGTAAAAAAATTAACTTAGAATAATCTTTTTTCAAAATGTCCTCCTTTTGTGAAAAAAGCTTCTATTATAATAATATTTTTCCTGTATATAGCCCAAACCTCTGTACAGAGGCTTCAACTAGGATTTTCGAAAAATTCACATTTTTTTCAGAGTTACAACCATGGATAAACCCACTTCTAAGTTATATATTTCAAAAATTCTAGTTGAGCCTCTGTAGAGAGGTCTGAGCTATATACAAGCAAAATATTATAATAGAAGCATTTTTCACAAAAGGAGAACATTTGGAAAAAAAAAAAATATTCTAAGCTAATTTTTTGCCGAAATATTGTATTTAAATAATTTGTTTTGTCAGAATGTCCTTAAAACAATTGTATACATGTATTCTAATCTACGTGACACTAAATATCATGAAAATTATCCATTTATTCGCTTTTGCAAAATCACGGTTCCGAATGTATTCGGATACCTTAAAAGAGTGAAATAAAAGTTTTATCTTATACCTATTATAAATACGCTTTGGAAAGAAAGTTTTGATGATATGAAGTAATTCACAATAAACTATTGTTTTGAAAATTTTTTTAAAAAAATTGATAGTTTCAACCTTTAAGGAATCACGTTAATTCCTGGTTATTTATATTTCTTGGTTAATATACGTAATGAAATGCAGCGGACAAAACAATTTTCGTACTGCTCGCAGACAAAGCCAACATGTATACTAGAGAAATATAAATTTTCTATATCATTAATTGAATGTAATGTAATCTTTAAAAATATGGGAATTTTCGTACTCGTGATAGAAATGATTTAAATACATACGAAGCAACATAAGGTAACCAGTATCAAAGTTTATTTTTGTTAGTACATAATTAGCGTGTTTTTTAGTCATTTTAGTCTGTATTTGGTTAATCTGCCGAAGCCCCTCTGTGCCATCTCAGTGCCCCCTAATTTTCTCTGGTCTGGTCTCTGTGCCCCCCTGAAATCGTCAAACGCCCACATGGAGGCGTTATCGCTCACGTAGAGAACCTATGGTGTAGAAAGATATCAAGAATTACATAAGCAACTTGAGAAACCCAAAAAAAAAAAAAAAAGCCATCGCTAATAACAGATTTTGTAAGCCAAGAAATAAAATAAAATAAAAAAAATACGGGGGTAAGTTGAAAAAAATAAGTTTCCCCTGTCGACTGTGGTCAGAGTTGTGTATGAAACTCAAAAAATAGAATGAGACATTAAAAATATGACATACCTTTATTTTATTATTCTCATACGAGTACGTTGAGACATTTGTCATATCGCTTGATAAGCTTCAAAAAGTCCTCCAAGAAAAAATCAGGGCTTTGCATATGGAAGAAGCGTTGAACGGCTATGGGCGAAAGGCGGCACAGCAGGAAAACGCGCAAGTCACCGATACACCATTGGGTAGAGGTCGCTGCAAATCAAGCAGATGGCGCTATTGCAGTGCCTGCGCAAATCGGAGACCAGCCTCTCATTTGAACCCCGGTAGGTATAGAGAGAAGGTGCGTTTTGAATTCGTGGTCAAAGGAGGAAGTGAGAGTGGTTATCCGCTATGAATGGGCATGTGGAGTATCAGGAACAAAAATTCATAACCGCCTCGTGGAAGTCTATGGGCCAGGTGTGATGTCGAAGCAAATGGTGCGGAGATGGTGTCTCACATACAGTGATGGACGTCAGCAAGTGGAGGACATACCGAGAGCTGGACGGACACTCACGGCCACTACAGATGCAAATGACGGGAAGGTGGATGATATGATTAGAGAAAACCGGCGTATCACCATCGATGAAGTAGCGGAAGAACTTGGAATCTCAAAACATCACCCACGACATTCTTCGATACAGAAAAGTGTCAGCACGATGGGTGACCCGACAATTGACCTCGACACACCAGGAACAACGCATGGCGGTCAGCCTGGAACATCTCGTGCGTTACCATGAAGATGGCAATGACTTTCTGTTTTGGATTGTGTTGGGGGATGAAACGTGGGTCCACCATTTCAAGCCAGAATTGAAGGCCGCATCTATGGAGTGGAAACATCCGTCATCACCTGTCTAAATGAAGTTCAAGACAACTCCCTCTGCAGGTAAAGTGCTCCTCACAGTTTTCTGGGACGCCCAAGGAGTTTTGTTGCTGGACTTTTTGGAGGTTGGAACCATCAATGCTACGCGCTACTGTGACACCCTGTCGAAATTGAAAGAGGCGATTCGGAAAAAGCGGCCTGGCCTTCTTACATCTGGCGTTCTGCTGTTGGATGACAAAGCCAGACCACATTCGGCGACGGCAACGCAAAACCATATTGCAACTCTTGGTTGGGAGCGCCTACACCATCCGCCATATAGTCCTGATCTCGCACCAAGTGACTCCCATCTGTTTCCGGCTTTGAAGAAAAATCTCGGGGGAAGGCGCTTTGGAAGTAATACTGAAGTGAAACAAGCCGTTCAACGCTTTTTCCATATGCAAAGCCCTGAATTTTTCCTGGAGGGCTTTTTGAAGCTTATTAAGCGATATGACAAATGTCTCAATGTACTTGGTTCCTATGTGGAAAAATAAAGGTATGTCATATCTTTAATGTCTCATTCTATTTTTTGACTTCCATACACAACTCTGACCACAGTCGACAGGGAAAACTTATTTTTCAACTTACCCTCGTATATATAACAAAAAAAAAAATACTGAAGCCATTAATAACTTTATTTCAATCAAAACCGACAGCAGTGCTAGACAAATCTGACACTTCTACTGATGACAGCATTTTTGTGATGAAGTTCATAATAAACGTGCATGCTTGTTACCAAGTAGTGATGAATAGTTGGTAGTATTTTTATTCCTAATTTCAATTTGAATTTTTATAAGTTATCTGTACTTATAAACTAAATTTTCACTGCACGCTAATTCAAGCTTTATTTTATTTTATTTTTTTTATTTTTTGTAATAAAAATTAGTTGTGTGTTTTGTTTTTATAAATCTGTAACATGGATTTTATTGTTAATTTTTTGCACGGTTTTTGTTCATTGGAAAGTATTTAGAGTTTATTCACCTTACACGATTTTTTAAGGTTATAAAACTTATCCCCAAAATTACCATTAGTCGCATGTATTTTTTGTACGGAATTCTAAGGAAGGTATCTACCATGTAAAAAGGAGAGTTGGGTGTAATATAAACACACTATGATATTCAAGACATATTAAAAGAAAAGTTAAAATAAATATGTGAAAGTCAATAAATTATTTAACCCTTTCTTAAGCAGTTACAAGCAATTAAAACTGGGGCTAGTGAAACAAATTTGAATTCGAGAGAAGTGAGTTTATCTTGAGAATATAGACATATCAGAAAGCAGACGTACATTTGAGGGAATATAAAAAAAAAATTATACTAATGAATGTGCACCAGAACGTGTATAAAGTAAAGAAAAAAGAAAAACTTATGAAAAACTTTACAAAGAATTGCTTAGAAATAACGCACATTGAAAGTTTTTATAAAAAAAAATGAAGAAATAATATTTCAAATAAAAATAAATAAATTTCTTCAACCACACATGTTTTTATTTTTCTACTTCTTTTTATAAAGCAACCAGTGCATGGATGTAATTATATATATCCCAATGGAATAAAAGTAAAACAAGATAACTCAAAACCTTATGTAAATGTTGATGCTGTTTAGATAATCTCATTTTCGCCTTTTGTTATTATACGTTTCGGGTAAGAACATAAATTTGCGTGTTGAAGGTAATTATCGTATCTGGTCAAACGGACTGTTGATGACAGGTAGTAATGCCATTCCTATCTAAAAACTAAAGCACTTTTTTATGTAAGACATGAATATTCCTAATGAGATTTATCGATTATTATCGCTGTATTATTATGTAGCAAATTTCACAGCTTCATTTTGAGTTATAATGCTACCATTTTAATATATATACTTTTTTTAATGTATATATAAACTTAACAGCTTATTTGTTCTTCAACTGTTTTTAAATTCTTTTTTTTTTAGTTTCTTTTTCCTTCTAAAAGGTAACATTTTCATGGAACCAAACATACATTGTTATTTTTGCTTCGTTCAGTTTAATACAAAAGGATGGAATTTTAAATGATCATGCATCTAGCTTCCTTTTTAGTAAAATATACAATGGTTGTCTAGTTAAAAATACTTAACTAGAAGCAAAAACTAAAATTGTTTGTTCATTTAAATAAACGCTCTCATAGATTTTTGGTGAAACTAAAGTAAATAATACTTTTAGTTAACTAAAAACCTGAGAAGATAAAGAATTTTCCAGGTGGGTTACAAATAAATGAATAATGCAACTAGGAATTTTACTCATACATTTGAAGTTTAAATAGTTTCAATTATTGTTAAATAAGCGTGTAACTCAAAGTAGTGGTAAGTGATATTTGTCTTAATATAAAAGCTGTAACAATAAAGTATTCACGAGGTCTATCTTTAAATCGTTTTTTTTTCATTCAACCAAATTGGCAATTTGAGCTAAAACAGCTCAACTCCACAAATAATCTTCACTTCTAAATAGCATATAAATATTCAGTGTGGTAGTGAATTGTTATGCAGACAATATTGCCACTGTATACTGCATGAATTATAGTTGCTCTTAGCAGAATTTGGAAGATTTCTCGATGGCGAGTTTTTGAGGTTGCATCTCATTAGAGATAGGAATCTCCTATCTCTTACTAGCTACAGTGCTGGCCACACAAATTGCAACGCCAAGAAGGACCACAGATATCACAGTGATATTTATTGGGCATATAACATCCTGTACAAAGGTCAAACAATTAAAGTTACAGCCTCTTGTGACGTGGGGATGATGACAAAGTCAGTAGTCAGTGTAGCTGTCATTGTTGGTTATAATCGCTGCCACACTCCTCAGCATAGAATTAAAGAGGCTGTGGATGTACACTTAATTTAAAGCAGTCCATATTGCCCACATATGGCTTCCACATATTGCCAAAGTTAATCTAGTACAGCAGCGGGTGGTGTATCCTGGGGCGGTCAGCGTACAAACATGGACCATACGTTTTCGGTTGTCGATAGATTGGAAGTACAAGCAGGCCATGAAGCAATTCAATCTCATGGGTAAAGAACTTTTGAGCATTGCGTACCACGTGTGGTCGCGCACAGTCCTGTTGGAATATGGCTGATGGCAAGCTCTGAATGTATGGGTTGACCACGGGTTCCAACATTTCAGAGATGCAGTGCTGGCTGTTCAGTGTACCGGCAATGCGTAGTAGATGGATGTGGCAGGGAAATCCAATACCACCTCAAACCATGATACTGGGTACAAGACCAGTGTGGTGATGTATAACGTAACAGTATAGCCGCCTCTCCCCTAGATGTCTCCAAACTCGAATCTGACCATTATGATGTTGCAGGCGGAAGCAGGATTCGTCAGTAAACACAATGTCGTTCCATTTAGTTGTCTATTACCGCCGTTCATCGCACCAATGCAGGCGCAAAAACCTATGGTTTCCAGTCAAGAGTAAATGAAGCAATGAATACCTTGCGGGCATTCCACTCTGCTGCAAACGGCGTCGAATGGTATGAGCGGCACCAAACGATGCTTAACAGGGAATCGGATGTGCTACAGTTCGTTCTGTGACTGCTCGATCCATCACTGCTGCTTGGTGTCGTCGAACAAGTTGACCGATTTTCTTTGAAGGGCAATCCACAATCCTTATAGGCTAAATGTCTATGTCGGTCTTTCTCAGTATAATTCAAAAAATTGGTCAAAAGATGCTCCACGTCTTTCACGAGGCATAGGTAAACGCCTTACACAAAAAATGCATGATAAAACAATTGCCGTACTTCAAATCACCAATTT
>BMAV01017191.1:85728-97196 GCA_019973955.1 Trichonephila inaurata madagascariensis | reverse complement strand
TGTTGAGAACAATACTACCTTAATGTGATTATTTAAAGTATATGCGACACGAATGTATTCCTTAGTGAGTTTTATCTGTTTAACTTATTTAGCACCTTAAGGAATTTATTCCTTTGAGAGGATTTCAAGGACCAAAAGAATCGAAAATATTTAAACAGATATAAGTTTTGAAGGAAATAATATTTACTCTTTAAAGTTCACGCAATCTATGTTTGAAAAGCATCGATGTCAACATATTTGATGCTGCCTATTCTGAAGAGTGTTTTGAATATTGAAAGTTAAAAATTGAGAAAATATTTCAAGTAAATCGTTATAGGATTCACTAAGATATATATTTCTAATAATTGTTAGTAAACCGTAATTAAACGCAAATATTGTATATTTTCAGATGATACATTGCCTTTAAACTTATTTATCAGATCTACTAATACATATAACGTGTGTGTGTATTATGAAATTATTCTAATGCTTAAATTAAAGACTTGAGAGTAAACAACATTAAAAATGAATGATTTTAAAATGAATTTGCATAACAGTTAGATATAATGTCTTTGTAAATTTTGTAAGATGAGGTTAAAACAGTTGTATTTTTCTCAAAAGTTCATTATAATCTCCATTTTTTCAATTCCTATTTAGACCTATGAGTTAACTTATAGCAAGAAATTTTAATTATTCCAATGTTAGTAATTTAATATTAGTGATTACGTTTGTGACTACATTATTGTTTTGTTCAGAATACGTTTCTATTTAAATTGATGTTGCGTAAAAAAAATTACTCGTGTAAAAAAAGAAAAAAAAACATGTTTAATCCCCAAATAGCGAATATTTTTATTTCAATTTTCTATAAAATATATTTGAATTCTTAAATTTATTGCATCAATATTCTGTATATGCTATAAAATGCATGTGGGTTACAAGAATATATAAACATAATTTTAAAAAGATACATATATTAGTTTCATAAATATATTGGAATTTTTTATTTAGACTTTGTATCTAATCCTTAGATTACATTCCTAGGTGAAAATTATATAGCATAATAAAATGAAAAGAATGGAGGAATCATGCATTGTAATCCCCTCATAAAAATAAATACTTCTTCTGTATTTCTAAATAAATAAGGTGCCACAGACTAAAAGTTTAAAAGTTCTATCACAAAATATTTGTGAATTAAAGAAGGGTAGTTAAAATTTATATCGACTATACGATCACTCTGGGGATGAAAGTTTTTCAAAATATTTTCTGCAGCGTAAAAGAAAAGATATGTTCACACACACAACGAGCATCTTTTATAGATCTTGATTTTTACCATCAAAAACTTAGAATTTTCTCTCTTCCAGTATTCCTTACATATTTTATTTATAATGTTTCATGATTTACAATTCTTGATGTGGAATGTGTTGAAACAACGAAAAGAGTTCGAAGCTTAAGTCATATAAGCTACAATACTGTGATTTATTGATGCAGCGCCTTATCAAAATTCCAAAGTTTTCAATTGTCTGAATTTAATTTTTCCAATATTTTCTAGTTTCAATTTGAAATTTAGACAAAGGAAACTTTTATACCTTTTTTTCTGATTTCAGCTTTATTTTTTGTTATTATATGGAAGATATTTTTAAGGAATACTACACATCAATGATTATTGTACTTTCATAGTGTAACTATTTAAAAAATCATCAATATTAGTGGTATTTCTCCCATCTTTTCATAAATCACATCAAAATATTTCTTCGGTACTTCAAGAAGTTTAGAATAAGCTTTTATCACACAGACATAACCTTGTGCTAGCTGTCTCTCTCTCTCTGTTAATGATTTACTTATACGAATATCAATACCAGAAGGTAACCGGTATGCAAAAATATAAGACCAGTTTTGGTTATTGTTTGTTCAATAAAAATCTATTCAGAAAGTACAGCATTGTTATTTCGATGTCATAAATCTAGAAAATACTTGAAGAATTTATTTTTTCTCATACATTTGCACTATTATTGTTCTTTTGTGTTTACATTTTGTTAATTAATATTAAAGGGAATCAAATTATATACTATATATTTTTTATTATAGAAATATCCAGAAAAATACACGCTTAAGAAGACTGCCTACTTTCGGACCCATTTTTTTTTATAAAAACAAATTTTTGAAACAAATTAAGATTTTTAGAAAGAAAAATAAAAAAAAATGTAAATGAATAAATTGTTTTAATAAATATTATACTTTTAGAAAAATTGGTTGTTTTCAAGGAAATTTTACCAAATTTTTACTAAAACGGGTAACACTGTATAAAAAATTCTAATACATTTATCAAACTTTTCTTTATAGACAACATACATATTATGATGCTCTTCAAAATGAACCAAAATCTAAGTGAAATATTAAAATACAAAAAAGTTACAGACAATTATACATAATAATATGAAAATTTTGATATTTTTAAAGTTTTTTCTTTATAAAAACTACCCTAAATGAAAAAAATATTTAACCTACAGCAAAACTTATGGTCCACTTTATGAAAAATAGTGTAATTAATATTCCCAAAAAATTTCAAAACGTTATCTGGTTTAGTTCTTAAGATATCATGTATCTGGTAAAGAGTTTCTTTCGATAACATAATTTTGAGAAAAACTCATTTAAAGTTTTATCTTACTACCCTTTTGCATAGAGTGATGTTTTATAAAATCGCTATAACTTTATTTCTGTTTCACGTAAAGGAGAAAGAAAAACTGTTTTGGAAAGAAAAATGGTTAAACTATAAGATTTTGAAATAAAAAAATGCCTTATGTAGACGAAAAACAACATTTTCACGGTAGGCATTCACCTTAATATTAAAATATTATTTTTCTTTTTCCATAACTTATAGTTATTTTCTGTATATTTGATTTCGTTTAGCTGGTTCGTTTTTTATAACTGTGGTCTTGTTTTGTTTGAATCTAGGAATTGAGGTTCTTCTCACCGGGGCCTTTGCTGTGGAAAAATAAATGTTTTTACTCGTTAAATTCAGCACAGACTCAGTATTCTTAAATTACACAGTAAATAGAAAATGGAGGAGCCATTTTTCGTAGGAACCTCATATTAAGTGCCTATAATATACTGCATGATGAATCACTTTGATGTTTATAATATTTTTTTAAATGCAAATAATATGTTATTTAACTAAAATACATTCATTGGTCATTTTGCTACCCTTTTTTAAAGTGAGAATTCATTTAAAAATTAAAAAAAAAAACTTCTTTTTCCTGGTTTGAAGAATTTTATGCAACCCAAGTTAATTTTTTAATTTTTTTTTTTAATTTCCAATTATTGACTGAATTGACTTTTCAGTTTACACAGATGCGTACTACTGGTGCGTGAGGGTAAAAAGTAGGACGACCACAGGCTTAACAATATGTTTATATTAAAATTAGCAATACGATTAGAAGTCTTTCAAATTGTAAATTTATACAAATAAAATAAAAAAGAGATGATGTGTTTTAGAGATGTAGCGCAAAAACAGTAAGAGCATGAAGCGGGACATTTGGTACGGAAAATGACGATATTTTGTTCTTCAAAAATAGCTTTCTCAAAAAAACTTTATAATTTTGGTTTCAAAACTTATTTTAAAGCAATTCTTTGTAGATCTGAGAGTATTGCGTGATATGACATTACCCCTTTATTTGAACAAAACAAATTATTTTTTCATGTATTGTTTTTAATATAGATATTGATTTTTAATGATGTTGTAATCATTATCATCATACTTATTTCTTTGCTATTTTTTATTTATTTGTTTTTAGAGGTAAAATTAAACTTTTTTGTAATAAGTCATTGTAAAAAAAGTATTTCTTTCATTTTATTTTTAAAAACACATTTTAAGTCTATAACTTTGATTCACGCTTTTCATGTAATTCAATAGAAATTAACTCTTCCTTATCTTTTTCAGAAATTATAAGTTAAATTATGATTTTATTTATATGTTTTAGTTAGTTTTAACTAAAATTAATGTTTAATTATTTTAATTTTCTTCCTGATTTATGTCTCCACGCTGTTGATTACAGTTTGATTAAAGATCATTATCCTTAATCGTATCGGACAGATTTTTAAATTTCAATAAATGTTCATATTATGTTTTTCAATTTATTTTTGACTTAAATTGGCTAAAAACGTTTGTTTTGGACATGCTAACTTTAAAGCGGGTAGTCCAGCGAGGATTCCACCTTGAAATGAAGTAGGGTAATTTAATTTTAAGTTTTACTGAATGTTTAACTGCCAGCTCCTTATAGCAGAAACGAGATATGCAGATTAGTTTTGGTATATAAAGTGAGAATTTTGAGTGGGAAAAGAGAGTTAGCTGAGATTTATGCTAATGGTATGAGCTTTCATTTATTCAATCAGCTAGTTGGCATTTCCTCACCTAAATTCAAGCGTTTATCTCCTATTCAAGTAATTATCATTATGAGAGATTCTCCGCCTAAATTTAATTGTAGGTCAGATTCGATTTGTTTTTTCAACAATGTAACTTCATCCATTTATAGGAAATGTCAAAGTGCCTGTATAAATTTAGAGCTTACAACTCAGTGTGTATTTTGATTATTTAATATATTATTTGATTTTCATTTAGAACTTGGTGTTCACGTGGGAATTAATACATTGAGATTATTTGTGTTTGTGATAATTTCTATAAGTGTTATATGTCATATCAAATTATATGTCATATATCATATATGTGTCCTTTTTAACGTCAGTCTGAGATCGAGTTATAATCTTTCAAATATGAATCCTTCGGAGTTAGTTGGTTGAACTTTGATGAGACTGCTACAGTTTTAGTTAATGCTGAACTTTAAATGTTCTTTTTCCAGACTCTCTTTTCATGTATACTATTTATGACAAGATTCTATTTTCCAAAAAAAATTTTTCACTCCTTTATTTCTCATCAATTTTGTGAATTCCTTTGACTTACATTGTATGGAAATCCAACCCAGAAACACAACCTGTTGGCAAATTTTTTCTTGCTAGAAGTGGGACTTAACTAAAATTTACCCCGAACTGTGTTTAATAAAATTTTAACTTAAATTTTATAAAATTACCAGCCGTTAACACACACACACACACATATATATATTGTTACACTTTCTGGTAAACTAGCCCAAGCTTTAGCAAAGCAAGCAGTGAAATTTTTGTGTCGAGGAGGCATAAAGATAAAAGCAGTTTCTTAAAAGTGACTTTTAATAATAATCAAAGATAAAGTTAATGTGCTCGTCAAGTTGACTAAAAAATCTTGGTTAAAAAAATCAACTTTACCAGACATCCGATTCGAACCGTCTTCTTACACAGTCTAATATTAAAAACGAATTTATTATCTTAAAATGGTGATGCAACATACAGTTGAATAGCCAACCAGCCGCTCTCTATTTAAGAGCTAAAACACACTTGAATATTTCCTTTCTTTCTCCCTAAAAAAAAAAAAAACTAACACGAGCCGAGTTTAAATAGTCGATCGATTTGCATTGCAGTTGCTGCCAACTTCAAATCACGAAACTTGCAAGAAGGTCGGGTTCGAATCGGTATGTTTACTTTCATTGAGATCATGGAACGGGATTGGAAAAACACCACAAGGAGACAATAAAAATTCGGATCCGAAAAATATTTCGCATGTTTTTTTTTATTTTATTTGGTTTTTCCTACCGAGTTGCAAAGGGGGAAGGTTGGCGCCTTCAAACTGGTTTAACCCCACCTATTCGGTCCTAAGTCCGAAATTGCATTCTGACTCGCTAGGTTCTTTTTTATAGTTCCTTTTTTGTATTTTTTCGATCTTCATGTTTTGCTTTTATACTTTTATTACGTTATTTCTTGTTATGTTCATTATCTATTATTTCTGGTTTTTGAAATATTAAACAAATTTCTTATATATATATATATATAGATAGATATAAATTTTTGATATCTAAATTCTAGCATTAACAATTCGATTGTATGGAAAAATATACTTGTACCTGCAACTCTCGCCTCTTGATATCTTGGACTGAACTTCTAATTAATAATTTCTAGTAATCTCTAAAACCGAAGAAGAAGAATTTTATGCGCTCTCGTAACCCAATAACCAAGTGGATTCCCACGAGTTAGTTCTCGTTGGATCTCTGCATCGTAAAATAAACATGCATGTCACATTTCAAGAATGAATTTAGTTGAGCAAGAACAGGACTTTTATTATCAATTTAAATTTTTTGATTTATATTTCCTATGAGAGTCGATTTCAAAAAGATACTTTCTAACGGAATTGTTCTTAAACGGGAATTTTTTTTTGTCAATACGCCCTAGTAATCCCATGCTCCCCTAGGCGTCTATTTCCGTAAAATGTTTTACTATCTCTATTAAAAAAAGAAACATGATTTACAAATTTCAAGTATGTGTGTCTAACAATTTAAAAACAAAATTTTTTTTCTATAGCTTTTCTTAAACCTATCTCAATCCCTTGGGGGTCGAATTTCCCAAAACTCTTTGTTAGAGGAACTCGCTTCAATGAAAATAACATGCGTATCCATTTTCAAGCAGGTAGGTCTAATAGTTTAAAATCGGAGTTATTTTTCTCTTACACGCCTTAATCCCCCCAATGAACTTCGGGGGTTGACAGGCGATTGGTAGTGCGGCCCTATATAGGCAATTGTTATCCACCTATATGGTGCAGCTCTAAAAAGAGGTACCAACTCTCGGGGAATTTGCTAGGTCTGCAATGGTAAAACACCAATCCGCAGCCCATTAGAAATAAAAAAAAACATAAAGAAATAATCTTGTTCTTTATTTTCCTTTTCAACGCTTTAATAACAATTTCTTTCCCAGCTGATTAAAAAAATTGTGATTGGTTTATCAGAGTAGAAAAACGACGTTTAATAAAACTACACTTTTAAAAAATGATATTGTAGGTGAATAATAATATATATATGTATTTGTTAGTATAAAACGCTTTAATGGTTTGATTTATAATAACACGATTAAAATTCATTTTATGTATCTATTCATATTTGTATCACTGATTTTTCAAAGGAAATGTCTGATAATTGTGATGCATGAAGAAAAAGATGGAAACTTTGCGCAAATTTTTATATATTATTAAGAGTACATTTTCTTAAGAACACTTTGCATGATTTTTCTTTTAAAATGCTAGAAAAATATAATAAAGCAAAATGTACATTAAAAAATATCTTTAAATATTTTTCTGTTCTACAGTAGAGTGCCTTAGATGCTTAAAATTAGGTACATCGTAGGCTTTCTGTAAATAAAATTGAAGATAAATACACAAATAGAGAATGTCTTCATAATTAAAGAGGGTAGGAGGTGACAAGAAACTTAAAACACAATGAAGAAAATTAAGGTGCGTCACAGAAAGTAGGACATTCTCTTGTGATATTATTCAATTAGTGTGCCAATAGTATCCAGGAACCCTTTTGTATTCAGCCATCTTTCAGAACTCATTCTTCGTTTGTGGTTGGAGTATATTAAGCTAATGACAACCATTCACGTTCTGGAGATCAGGTGACATTAAACTGAAAAGAAGAAATATGGCTCAAGGATTGTTTGCTGATGAATTCCACGAGTGGGTGCATGTTGTCATTCCAGAAAGCACCATTTTACAGCCGCTCAATATAATGTAGCAATAGGCCACATTAATTCATCAATGTACTTTCGAGCACTTATTTTGTGTCTGAATATACTGGTGCCGCGGATCGATTCGCGTTCTTCCTACTAATAATCCTCTTGGACATAAATAGGTCTTTAAATATTATTCTATTAAAATATTTCCTCCGAAGAAGAAGAGGACGTGATTATTTAAATTAAGGCTTGTATTTAAAGCTTAACTTTCAATTTCGAGCGAGAGAGGTTAGTAGCTAATAGCATATCAAGTAGCGATTAATGTAAGGCTAGGTGAGAATTCTTCGTACTTTAGAGAGAAATTATCTTCAAATATAAGAAGATTTATTGCCTGGACGTGCTAAGTGTAAGTGATCTGATTTATTATTATATCTCCAATTATCTTATTTACCTCGCTATTGTTCCCATACTTATCAATTGGTGCATTTCTTAACTTGGGTTGTTGAATTTGTGACGTTGTTCAGCAATGATAATAAATAGAGTTTGTGTTGACTATAGCTAATCTTCCTTCTGAGCCTCTTACACTAATGGATGGGATAGCCCCTCCATTACACTGGACTGACTATAATCTAAGGTTGCCGTTGAAAAATGACGCGTACGGTTGTACGTTGTCCAACATCTATTTCCCTAGTGCCTTCAGATTTTTCCTCGGTGACTAAGACCAGGAAAGACAAAATGGGACTAGTCACTGAACCACACAAAGAGTCATTAAGTTGCCCAAGTAGCCCCAGTATGGTCTATGTGCAGGTTGATTGGTCTTTGGCGATGATTTGCATTTCGTTCTTCGATTCATCTGATCTAAAGTATGCCTTTGGTGGAGGCATCTGCATCCACTAAGACGCATATTAGAACAAACATAACTAGTTACTTCTAATTTAGTATTTGATGGTATTTTTGTAAGTTGCCTAAATGATCGAGGCAGTCAAATACTTTTGTAGTTCTTACGGTTTTAATCCGGAGTTTATGAGAGGTATTTCAACTTTGGATAATTATTTTATTTCGTCAGTTTCTTAAGTTCCCCCTGCATTCTCTTGTTTCTTTCACTAAGTAATTAGTTACTCAGTTTGAGATTTATTTCTGCTATTCATCCCATTTTGAATGCCACCCTAACTAGTCAAATAGAAGAACTATTCTTTTAAACATTAAACACTGCACTTTTAATCTTTGACTGGTTATAACTCGATTATTATTTAACACAGTTCAAACAAATACGCGTATAGACCTCATATATTAAAAACTGAAAACTGTGTCTTTTAAAAGGTTTATCAGAAAAATATATTTTATTCCACTCAAAATATAACACCCAGAAGATAATTCAATCAGTTTCTTTCTTAACAATATTAAAACAAGCTTTCGGAATATTTTCCTTTCTACTAATATTCTAAAACGGCCTAAAATTAGATGGTGGTTGTTGGGAAGATTATAGACTAACATCGTAAAGTAAGCTAAACTGCTAGGAATATGGACTCCACTGAACGTAATTACTCCCTGTACTAAAAATTTATTCCTTCATTAGTTAAATCCCTCCCGCGCTGACTTAATGGATCAGTTTAAAAAGAACTTATCTAATATTGACGTGTGGATCTTATAAAGTTCAGCCCAATTATTTTGTCATTTTCTACAAAATTTTATTAAAAGTGAAACTAAGTTCATAAATAAAGTTACTAGCTTACAGAAAATAAATATTTTATAAGCTAAACTTGTTTCGTAAATTATGTCCTTTTAAACTATAATAAAAGTTGTTTACCAAGAATGAAATAATTTTACGAATTTTGTATAAAACTTTGGTCGCTGCGCTATGCATAAGACATTACTTGCTCCATTCATTTAGAATTCAATTAAATTTTATAAGTAATTCATATCACACAAGATACTTAAACTCTCTAATCGCGTTAATTATTAAACTTGAATTAACTAAAGTATTTTACTTACAGCGAAATCGATCCGTAGAATTCTTTAAAATGATTAATAAATTATATCAGAGTTTAGTCCCAGCATTTATTACTTTAAATTAATGAAATTTCATTCTTCAAGAGGACATGGTACAATTAATATAAAAAAGCCTTTGATTTAATGGTTTTTATAATGTTTTTGCTTGTAACCAACGTATATATATTACGTAAGACAGTGTTTGTGCTCAAAATACCATGAAAAGCTAACTATTTGTTTTTGTAGAGAAAAATATTAAAACTCAGGAAGAGAATTTTCAAAATGTTATTCCTTCTACAATAATTGGCGTGCACGCATGAAATTAGATTTACAAGTACGTCAAACTATGTATAACAAAACTTGGTAGGGGTATTTAGCTATCGTAAATGATATTAGTAAAATACTTTTTTTTTTAATTCAACTATTTTTTTAAAAAGTAAGTATTTCTTTGACTCAAAAATGCAATCAGATTTTTTGATGTATTACTGGCAATAGGAAAAAAAAAATATCAAAGTAGTTGGACTTGACCTTATCATTTTAAATGAAGATAAGTTAGTTATATTTTTTTCTTTCTGAGATAAATCAGTTTAAAATTTTTATTTGCTACTGGAATGTGAGTAAAAGTGAATACAAAAGTTACCATAAGTCAGTCTTTTTCTCAACGTAGAGCTTTCAAATTTTGTGAGATTATAGAAAATTATACGAAGAACAATTTAGACTAAAACATTTTATTTGCATTTTTGAAGAAGTTTGTCAATAAGGAAATGATAATTTTGAATATTTGTGAGCAAGTGTTTATTAGCGTAGCAGTCTAAAACAACAGGAAAGGTGTTGGGGACGAAGTTCAAAATTTTGAATCATTAAGAAGTGATGAGGATGGCACGCGTGAGCTGACTAATCTACCCTTATTACACTAACATTAGGATTTTGAGGCCCGATAGATTTATCACACATCATCCCCTCTACGCGGATGGTCTTTAGATGCACATGGACTAAATCCCTCGATTCCACAACACCTGACTCAAGTTCTTAAATATGACCATTTGCTTACAATAGCTACTTAATATCACTCAGAAAAGGTGTAACAAGTTCGTTTCGTTTTCCTTTCACTTAAATTTAAGAATATAAAAAACAAGTTTTCAAGCTTTTCGTTAACTTTTAATTGGGAATTATTTATTTTCAAAGTCTAAAGAATGCATTTATATTACGGGGAACATAAAGTAATATCATTTCTCCGCATGTCGATATTAGTTAGTAATTTATCAGCTCATTGTGCACTCCAAAGTCGTGCCAAAGACCAGAACTCGTTTACTCGTAAATATTTATATCTATGGACAGCCAAATACCAAAACACGAGCAAACCCTGAATTGTGTGCTTTTTGAGTTTCACAAGTGTAGTAACGAAATGGTTAATATCAAACTATTTTGCGATTTTAATCTAAACGCATTAGGCATTCGAAAGTGCATAAGTAGGGTTTTTAAGCTAAAATTGAGTATTTCGATCTTTCCGACTTGTACTCTTCAAGAAAACCAGCAGCTTCAGATATTCTCATACTAAGGGTTGAAGTGAAGGCAAATCTATGTGTCAGACAATCTACGAACTGTCAAACAGTATTCACCAACTTGGTAGATCATACAAGAGTATTTGAAACAGATTGGTAAAGTGAAAGTAGAGCAGGGGTTTAAATCCTGTATAATCTATCCGAAGGAAACAAAGCTGACCGATCTTCCTCATGCAACTTATTGCTTCAGTGGCACACCACAGAATTGTATTTTGGTTTCTTGATCACTGGAGATGAAAATTCAGTCCTCTATGGTAATAGGAAACGCAAAAGGCAGTGGTTTTCTCCCAAAGTGCACGTCTATGTGTTTGTTGGAGAATTGGTGGAGTCGTTCATTTTGAAGGGCTGAAATCTGGG
>BMAV01017191.1:72946-85215 GCA_019973955.1 Trichonephila inaurata madagascariensis | reverse complement strand
TTTTAGCTTTAAATTTATAATTGTTTTTTATTCATATCAAAATAATTCTTTTTTATAACTAATATACAAAAAATATTTTAAATATTAAATATTAATCATTAAAAAAGGGCAATTTGAAAGCACTTTGATGGAGTTGAAGTTTTGGAAGAAATTAGTGTTCCCAGACCACCAAACTACAGCGACATATAATTTATGTCGCATATTTCAATATTTATGGGCATATATTAAAATTATACTATATAAAAACATTTGAATTTGATAATGCTTCTAAATAAATTTTTTGATAAATGAAATCTATATGATGATTTTTTCCTTTCATAACATAATTATTTCTCTTATGATTTTAATGCTGTAAAAAACATCAGCAAGAAATTTGCATATAAAATATTACTCTGAGACATAGTTGGTTAGAAACAAGAAAGGTTTTAAGAAACTATCCCCATTCATTTAATAAAACAGCGCTTTTTTCATTTCTATTGAAAAAAAATAATATAACAAACGTTATTTGTGATTTAACCTGATCTTTATAAAGTAAGAAATATTATTTCAAGACAAAGGTTTTTATTTTATATCTTAAATGTTCGAAAAGTTTTATTTAGATACAAAGCCACCTTCAATTTAACATGTCAAATAAATAGTGATTAAGATGTTATTTATGTTCACGTTTCTTTTCCTTAATAATGGTATTCTTTTTCTGTAAATTTTTCCTTACTTAGCACTGTTTTCACAAAATTCGCGTTTAAGGAAATGTACTATAATTTAACTTCTATGAAAGATTTAAAGTTGCATGGGAAAAAACAGAATAATGTATAAAGATGAATTTACATATTTGATTCTTTCGCTCAAAAGTAAGATAGATAAAAAATCATTATTTTTATAGAAAGGAAATATATATATATATATATATATATATATATATATAAGCGGTTATCGAAAAATAGAAACACCTGTGAATAAAAGTGACATTTTTTTAATGTGCTTCGAAAGCTTTGAAATACAAGTATAATGATAAATAATAGCTACAAGCTTTTTTTATAAATATACATGTATGTATTTTGATAGTATATGCTAGCTATATATTGAAGCTCCGTAAGTCTTTAAATTTTTTCGAGCGTTAAATATCGAACCTTTGAGATTTTTAGAGAGGCAAAATTGTAGGAGGCCGTCTAGCTGGAGTAAGTATGAGCATAACATCCCAAATCTTAGGCATCTATAGAGGAACGGTGTCTATATAAAATCATGATAGCAAATATGGGTCGCGGCAGACAAGCCCGTCAAAGCAAAACAGTGGACGGAAATTAAATTTCTGTGAAAGAAACCGATAGGTATTGAAGCGGATTTAATGTATAAAAACCGAACACCTACAAAAAAATTGACCGCGGAGTTCAATCCGTATCTGGATTCTTCACTATCAATGACTACAGTTAGAAGGCACTTTCATAAACAAAACATTTACGACGAATCAGCAATTTCCAAGCTATTTTTCACACATGTTAATGTCAAACGTCGTCTACAATGGTGCAACACTGACAAAACCTGATAGATTTATTAGCAGAAGAAATTAATATGGTTAGACGAATTGTCTTTCACTATTTTCGTAAAATCGGACGGATGCACGTTTGGTGTACACTTGCACAAACATGTGATCATGATTGTTTTTTTAAATGTTAGGCACGGAGATGGATATGTCATGACATAGACAGCCGTGTCGTGGGTTTCTGCTAGACCAATCGTAACCCTGAATGAAGGAATCACTTGCGAGAAGCATAGGGTTTCCACTAGCTGACCAGGTCCATCCTTCGATGCAATTTTGTTTCCAACCGGATATATATTTTTCCAGGATGGTATTGCACCTCTCCATGTGGCAAAACTTATCCAATCGTGGTTTTCTGAACACTAAATGTATACCTTTAACCCCACAGTCACCCATCTGATCGAAATGTACTTGAACAGTTATGGTCTACTTTAGAGTGTCAATATATTCTACCCCGGTATATCTCCCAGAACCGGTATCTCTCACAATATCTCCATAAAGATTGATACAATACGCCTCTAAATACAAATCAGCACTTGTATAAATCGATTCGTAGTTGAATCCAAGCTGTATTATATGCCAAAGAAGGTCCTACACCATACTAATAAAGGATTCTTTATAAACCTAAGGTGTTTCCATTATTTTGAAAACCATCTGCATATACACTTCTTGACAATTACTATGTAGCGTGTGATTTATGCAAAATTGCGTCTCAGACAGCTGACCAATAAAGGTTAATTCAAATTAAGGGGAAGGGGTGGATCAGGACTCGTTATCTGTGTAAAAGAGAGTGAGCATATAAGCTCATAATTCATACGAAAATTCATGCTGTTTGAGGTTTGACGAAAATAATGCTGGGTGTTATAAAAGTTTGTTCTCTGAAATTCTGTTTGGTTCTTGCAATAATTAAGAACAAAATGTCAGCAAGATATCGTTTGAACGCCAATGATTGTGTACGAGCAATTGGATGACTGAAAGCAAGTCAAAGTGTCAAAATAGTAGCTGCTGCAATGATTGTATCAAAAAGTATCATCACGTGATTACAGAAGGCCGTTGAAGATGAAAATGCTTTGCGAAAGCATGTCGGGGGGATATAGGAGAAAAGCCCCACCTTTAGAGGATCGTCATCATGCAGCCCTCGTGGCGAACGGGAGCTAAAATTTCCCTCTTGGCTAGATAACTGCAAACCTTGCATCCGCTACCAGTACACATGTTTCAGCACGAACCATCTCACAGTGACTAAACATAGTTCGCTAGTATATATACAGAGACATGCTCGTTGTATCCCACTACCATCCCGCCATCATCGAGAGAGCTTACACTGGTGCAAGGAATATGTTGGTTGGGATCACCAAAATTAGTCTAGAGTCATTTTCACCGACTAGATTAGTTTTAGTGTCTCAAATTATTCTGACCACCAATTATTGTGGAGAGAACGTGGAACACATTATGCACAAAGTTTGCTTGTGAACTTGATAGGTACGGCCCAAGCGTTATGACGGCAGGCATCATGCACAGTGGTAGAACACCACTTCACATCTTTGANCGATGAAGCATTACATCGCAGCGGTATTGCAGAGGAATTATTCTGGATCATGTTCGTATGTTCAGGGGCGCTGTGGTTCCAAACTTTCTATTTATAGACGATAATATGCGACCACAAAGAAGTGTGGAAATATCAGACACGCTGAAAGTGAAAATATTCTCCGTATGGATAGCCTGCTTACTCTAACGACCTTAATCATGTTGAACAAGCCTGGTATGCTTTTATCAGATGTATCTTCCTGTACAGTGCAAGAGCTCAAAACCCCTTTTAGAGGGGAGTAGGACAATATCCTCCAAGGACTCATCCATAGTTTAGTGAAGAACATGGAGAACACCTGATGCAAAATGTGCATTAGTGTCCTTGGCCAACACACTTCCTACTAAGTACTCATGTCTGTATCATTCTGACCTGAAGATCAATTTTTGTGGCTGCTTGAAAATAATTTACAGAGCATCTTTTTGTTATTTTTAAGTTTTTAATTCTTTGATGTGATGATATCGGTATCATTTTGCTTTATAAGAAATGCACATCGTTCTTACTAAATATGTATTTAGTTCAACTTTTTAATTATTATCTATTTTTAATTATTCTGAAAAACATAATTGTTTCTTATCAATTGTCAAACAGTGTTTATATTTAAAATTTACTTCATTTTTTTCAATCCCTGATTCTAGTTCTAACACCTGTTCCAGAAGAAATGTTCTAAAAAAATCTAAAGATTTTTCTTCAGGAAACTTTCTGAAAAAAATTATAATTAAGATTGAATTCCACCAATTCCTTTATATTTTTTTTAATATTAGTAACAATTACAATTAACAGTTAATATAACATTATAATTTTATGTAATCAGTGAAATGTCAGTAAATAGTTCATCATAAAGAAGGTTAGAATGTGTTGTCTGTAAAAATTTACTGCAAAAGTTGGAGACATTTTCATCTATCGAATTATAAATTTATAAGAGGATCTTTAGATATGCTGAAAATCTATCCATTTATCAATCAATTACTTTGATATGAGGAAACCAATAACTGATTAATATTATTTAGGTAATTTATTTAGCAGCAGTTGTTGCCATGGTCATGTCCAGTGAGTCGGGAGTTCGAGGTCTGATTCTACCTCCGTGTAGAGGAGCTGATGCCCAATATATCTGCGTGCCTCAAAGTCTTCCTGTTGATATGGTGTGAAAGTTTGGAAAGTGTTGAGCTCAAGTGTCTTACTCATCACTTGATCCAGGTTCAAGATTACGAGATCCATCAAAAAATAGTCCTCATGTCTCGCTTCAGAGGGCAACGTTTTTCAAAAATCATATCAAATTATTGAGTAACATATCGAAGTATACATAAATATATAAAATTCAAGAGATATAACATTTAACATTATTTTTTTTATAGTTGATTTGTATACTATAGAAAATAATGTCTTTTGAAGAAAATATTAGATTTTTGAATTCAACTCAATTTCGTAATTCTTTTATGCTTTTAGATCTTATCAAAAGAATTGGATGTATTTTTTTTGTTCTCACTCTAAATAACGTGCATTTTTTATACTTGATCTAATAGTTTGATAGAAGTTGATCTTGAGTTTAATAGAAGACAAAAGCAAATTTTAAAGATATATGTCATGTTTCAAGTCAACACTACTCTATTTTGTTAAAGACGATTTTTATTCGGCTAGCCATATAAATGTTCTGTCGCTGAGAGTGAGTGAATGAAAGAGTGAATATTAACGTCGCAATGTTCTGCTACACGAGGTTGTTTGGTGACGGACTGTCGCTGAGAGAAAACAACGCCAAACTGAAATCTAAGTGTTTTTACCACTTATGTTCAGATGGGAAGTACCTTCTTAGTTATAATATACATGAAAGTTAATGATGACTTATAGACTATAAAAATAATGATCTGGGATTAGAAGTGTTTTGATGTTGGGCCATCTGTTTCGGAGAAATAATTGGGGGATTAATTTAATACTTGAAGATAAAATGGAAACTAAAAGTTTAATATTATATAGGGAATTTAATTTTAAATCTAGTTTATAATTATTCTTACAGAAATATATTTGTTTGACCTGTTTTTCGTCTCATTTCTTGTATAAAATCTACCTATCTAAGTAAAGGCTCCAGATATAAATAATGCAGTCTAATAATAGTTCTTAAGTTACAAGATAATGATATAAATTTATTTTCAAACATTGGTTGATTGATTGATTGTAACCTTCGAATTTAGAAGCATCGCGTGGGTTAGTGTCGATGGACCCCCTAATTTTAAGTTACACGACACCGTAGCCGCTTTGTTAAGAAATTAGTCACAGGTTATAAGATAATCATAGATCATAGAAGAAATTAGTAGAAATTACATCCTTTTTTCCTTAAAATGTCTTTCTACTTGAAAATAAATTTAAATTACGTGGAACTTATTTTGTAAGAATTATTCTCAGGGGGATAGTTCATCATTTCATCTAGTTTGCTTATTTTTTTAAATAAAGAAAATTCCCTTGAATGCGAGCTGCGCAACAATCGGAACGAAAAATAAAGGTACTTGAAAAAATAAAAATGTTATTCTGGTACCAGAAGTTTTAAGAAAAGAGTTTAGTTTTTCAGTGCCGAATGAAAATTTAGTATGGGAATAACAAATTATTTATTTTATAATAAAAATCGCTAAAATATTCTATGTGTGTGTGTGTGTGATTCTATCATCTATAATTTAGAATAGAAGGTAAATACCTTTAATAATTCAACGAGATACTTTATTATTGTAAAATGAGTCTGTTATTTATTTGTAATTTTTAGTTTGTATAGTCTGATTCTTATTAATGTTATTATTTTTTTTGGAAAAAATAAAATATCTAAGATCTTTTTTGTTTGTTCGTTTGTTTGTTTATGTTATTGCAATGCCCTGGAGAGTTTATTGAGGTATAAAAATTATTTGATGAGTTTATTTCATTAAGAAAAGCAATCAATGAAAAATCCATTATAATTTTCTCGTCAAGCCTGTATTTTTGATATATTCTTGTACTAAGATCAATCAATACACTGATATTTTCTTTTATTTTTTAATTTACTACAATTATATAGTGAAATAAATTGTTACAAATGATTTACTGAAATTTATTATTTTCTTGTTTTCCGTATTTTCTAGAATATATTTTCTGACACATTAAAGAAATAAGCAGTTTTAATTTATTGCAGTTAGATATTCCATTTTCTTTTACATTAACGTCTTTTAGTTCCTTACTGCTTTTTGAATTAGTTTAATAAATCTTAGTTTCATAACGTACTTTAGTCTAAAATAAAAAAAATGCTCCACATAGTATATCGGAAGAAACTATTCCTTTATTATATTACTGTGACAGTTAAATAACTAGACAGACTTAAAAATCAGCTTTATTGAAAACAATGTACAAATACTTTTTAATCCCCTTAAACATACTCCTCTTCCTTATCAATACATAGCTGCATACGAGTTTTCCACCATTCAAAGCAGTTCTGTGGCTAATTAGGTGTCACCATTTTCACAGTAAGTCTGCCTTTTAAACCTTAGCCACTTCTACAAACTGAACATGTGGTCTTATCAATGCATTTTTCACTTTAAGAAACGGGTACAAGTCGTATGGTGTGAGATAGGGTGAGTATGGTGGATGCTCAAGCACAGTAATGCATTTGTCCACCAAGAACTGTTTTACAGAGAATGCAATGTGCATCATAGCGTGGTCTTTTTGCAAAATATACTTGTTTTTGACTACTGATCTTGCCTTTTCTTCCTCATTCTTTCTCTAAACTTTCCTATGACCTAAATGTAGAACTTCTGTATTACCGTTTGATCCCCAGGTACTAATTCAGTCATGATGAGGCCATTAAAATGCAACATAATCGATGAGCATCACCTGTTCTTGATGTCACAAATTCACAAGAACATTCATCATCTTCAGCAACCATTTGTCATCTTCAACCTGATCTTCCGAAAACCATTTGTGCTATTCAAAAGTGTTACTACGTGACGGGCAATTATCCTAAAAACCCATTTAACAATTTAAAACATCCAGTTGTAATTTTTTTTTACTTACACGAGTTAATTCAATTGTATGCGCACCTCGATTTTTACGTTTATGATGATCTTGTCCTTTTGACTCAACAACGTTCTTTCTCAAACAAGGATAAAAAACAATTAGAACTAGATAGATGGATAGAATAACGCACCACCAGCACCGGAAAGATCACACAAGATGAACTGTATTCCCTTCACATCATGCCTAAGGTCTAGGTCATGCGCAATCCGGGAATTTAATTGTCATACCTTGTATATGATAAAAAAAAGTGTTAAAATACTGATCTCATCAAGAATCATTTTTGAAAATTTAATGAAACCTTCTGTAGGCTTCCACAAAAATTCATGTAAGCCGAAAAATTTCTTGCATTGTTTGGAAAAATAACGAGTGTGTTATTGACCGTTGAACTATTCATATCAAGGTTTGAAATGTTGAAGTTTGCTCCTATGTGTTTCCATATACAATTCTAATATTTTATGTATATTCGATATTAGACTTAAGTATATTTATTTATGGCATAGAACGAAAACAGCTTGTTTCCTTTTGTCCAAAATGCGACAAACCTATCTAGAATATATGAATATACCTGTATATATAACAAGACTTGTATATATAACACTTGTTTTCAAATTTACATTTAATTCTATGGTGACCTGCCATTTTCAAAAAAAGTCAAAAGTTCATAATAATTAATGGAAATAAGACTAATTATATATATGTTTTGCTGTTTAGTGCTATACAGTATTAAAGGTTGCTGCTGAACGTTAGTTAGTTCATTATTTCTTTAAAACAGGATATATAGGTGTTAACTCATCATTCGTCTGTCAGTAATTAATTTACACACCTAAATCTCAAGTGGCATATACACTAGGATTTAACGATTTTTTTTTTCAGATTTTCAAAATCTACCTTTGCGGAAAGGAGGCAGATGAATTGAAAAATAAAATGAAAAAAATAATTTTTGTGTTAATTACTGCTTTAAGGTGAACGAAACTTAGGTATTTAAGCTTTGATTTGGTAGAAAGTCAAAGTAATTTTTACTAAAGAAAAACAGATATTTTAATACTTTTTAATATATATTTCGAAGAGACGACACCTACTAAAAAAGAGAACAACAGTTATATTTAACTGCTTCTTTAGTATAATTTTGATTAGAAAACCTGCTGTCGGAGTTGTACCACACGATAAAGCGGAACACGAAACGGAATAACTTGGATCAGAAATATTCGATGGTGCGGGGAGAAAGAGCTTGGGTTATGAAATGTTGCAATATTCATTGCACATTGCAACTCATTCCATCACTCAGTTCCATCCAATGGTCATTCCATCACTCAGTTTCATCCAATGATCATTCAATCACTTAGTACTCATATACGTTTCTGATGGTACGTTTTTGGAATGATCAACGTTTTTGGTTACTTATAATGTAGAAAAATAATTGTAATTTAAGTTTAACCCCTTAAGTGCCCCAGGAGTGTATACGCGCTCTGCTGAGCTGGTATCTTTAGAGCCCCGGACGTGTATACTCATCCTTCCAAAGGAATACTTTTTGTATTGTACTGCTCTCTTTAAAACTAGTCCCATGGCTTTGGAATACAGTCAAAGGACATTGTCAGTGCTTCTAAAGGATTTACTTATTTCGGAGAAGAGTAGGGGAAGGGATTCGTGTGCGTGTGGAAGCGTATATTCCAGTAATGGTAAAATTCACAGATAAGCATTTTTTCTTCTTTTTTCTTCGTTTGAGTATGCTCTTTTCTATTTCGCTTACCGTGTGTAATAGAAGTTTTTAAAATTTTTTGTACGAATGCATTCTGAACGTGATACAGGTTCATTTGTTCAACCATGTCTTAGGACGTATCACAGAACAGATAAAAAAAAGTGATAATTTCTTTTTTATTATACTCTACCACTACGGATTAAATTTTTTATTTTCCTTTTATTATTTTATCTTTTACTTTTCTTCTTTTTTAAAGTGAAAGAGTAAACAAATTTTAGGGAGGAAACATGCCTTTTCTCTTCCCCTTATAAACCGCGTAACAACGTGCACCTGTGGAAAAAACGGTGGCACTGGGAGCTGAATTTAATAACTTTTCCAAGGCAGTTAAGGGTTTAATATCATCAAACAAAAAATGTCTTTTCAAATGTTTCGAAAATTTAACGCCTTTGCGGTAATATATATATAAAAAAATTGAAACTGTACTTTTGATTACTTTTTTCCCACTCTTTATACTATTGAGAGAACATCTTCCCCACATAGAAAGGTTCCAATTAACAATAGTTTTTTTATCTCACAAACTGTGATCCAGCCTTATATACACATCTTGAACCTATCGCCAAAACTTTTTTTCTCAAAGAAGTTCCAGCAAACTACGGAAAAAAGGAAAGAACTCTGAACAATCACTTATCCATTAGTATTTGTTATTGCTGGAAGAAATATTGCCTGTACATCTGCGAGCAAAACATCTTTTTTACAACATCATAAAGGGGTACGGTGTGGACCATGAAAGATAGACATAGGCTCACGTTCCATGTACGTCATTGAATTTTTCTCTGCTGGCGGAACCTTCGACACACGCGAATATATTTCATGGCTGTTAAACAACTGTCATGAATTACGAAACAACCTCGACCTGTTTTGTGGTTTTTAAATGTATCGATATAATTTCATTGTGAGAATAATTTGAACAAATAATATGAGGAAGACTTGTGAATGGTTTTCTTCGTATTTGTATACACATCTTGATGTTACACTCGCAATTCTTTACAAAAGAAAAATACTAAACAGGAACTGTAAGAAAATAAAATTTTAATGCATTTCTTTATTTTTGACATCAATATTCATTATCTAGACATTTTCAACTCTAAGAATAATAAATTGGTTCTTTGAAGCAAATTTAATAATTTTGTTCTTTAAAAATATTTTGAATAATGCCATAACTTATTATAAAATTCATGAAACAAGGACATCAAAATTTTTATTCGAGGAAAATACTTTATTAAATGTTAATAATAATTTCAATGTGCAATAAAAATACAATTCTTATTAGTCTATTAATTTTATTTATAAAAAAATATGTATTTTTCTCGCCTCTTGAGTGATTTTTTTTACTTCCTTTTAATAAATTTTTTAATAGTCTAGAATTTGTAGTTTTGCTGTTTTATAACTTCTTAGACAGTCCATTTTAGTTTTGAGAATTATGAAACTGGCTACTTTTTGTTCATTGTCAACTGAAAACTGTTCACTATAAGCAAAAACTGTGTGACATAGTTTACCTAAAATGTTCTAAATTTTGCACACGATTTGACGTGAACTTTGTCAAAGCCAAATATAAAATTTTCGTTTTCAAGCTATTAAATAGGGACCTAGATGAATGGAAAGAAGCAGCGTTCTACGAGAAGATTCAGTCAGCACTTCATAATAAATGTACAAGGATCAGATGATGATGTACATAGCTTGATAGTATACAGAGTTCATACCTTTCGAAATTCACTGCAAATCACAGAATCCATTGACATTAAAGGCTTCTAAAACGATTACTGATTCTTTTCTGATTTGTCACTTGAAGCATTTCTTTCCGTTCTTTTCCAAAATCATTAGAATAAAGTTTGTAGGCATCCAGATTGTCAAGGTTAAATTTTTCTTCATCATAAAATATAAATTGTTCCCAAATGTCATTCCTGATACAAAATTCTTACCTCACTTTAGTCTTGTTTTCTCTAGGATGTTTCAACATAAATTTGGTGTTATCTTCAAAAATTAGTATTATTATTTGGCTTAAGACTTACAAGCTTAGGAGGGAAGGTATTTGCTAGAGATTTCGAATTTTCACCAGTTGAAATACATTTTTCAGTTGATAGATGAAAATTGCATCGATCGGTGAATGCTGTGTAAATCCTTTTTCTTTCAAATAGTTTTATTTTGCTTCAATTTTTTTTTGAATATAGCTTTTTGACTAATAGTTCTTGAAATCTTCTTTACCCTAACCATTTTTTTTTCAGACTTACCAGATATATAAAATAATATATATTTTTTTCAATTCTCCCAAATTTTTTGCTGCAAAACATTTTGAAGTTAAGTGTAGATAGCACGATGAAAAACTGCACTTTCTTAAGCAGACACTTTATTTAGGTTTTAGAAATATGAATATATTTTTATAAAGTTAAATTAATTTTTAAATGTTTAAATAGCTCAAAAAAGCTTCTTACAGTTAATTTTTAAGCACACACAAAACATTTGAAAATAATGCCTTTTCTCAGAAAAGATGAAAACTTTTGACGGAATTATAATTTCTTTGCACCTAGCTGTGAATCAAGGGTGGACAACTAGAAGTCAGCAAAGAGTTTTTATGCAGCCTTCCAAGAGAGTCAGGAGATCTGCTTTGCACCGAGATTTCTTTCCCATGCGTTTTTTATTTTTCACTTTTAAGAAAACAAAGTACCTAAAAGTGTTTCTATGAAGATATCATCTGGATAGTTTAAAAGATGAAACCATAAGAATATTTCAGGATTTTTTGAAAGTTTAGCCTAAATTCAATTTGCTTTGTTATCCCATTGTTATTGATACGATACAACATCTTAAAAGCTACAACTTGAACTTATCAATTTCCAGTCAGATCACAATGGGAAGGGAATGTTATATGCCAGGGTATTGACTCTTACAAATCTTTATAGTTTAATCGACATTTATTTGTGAGCTAAGTTTTCCTTGCATGGAAATCAACTAGCATAAATATAGATGGAAGTTGGGTGACAAACTTACAGGCTGTGATGAGAACTTTAACTCGCAATCTCACTCCGGATATTTTTTTAAATGTAAAAATGTAGGAAGGGAAACATTTGTCTCATTGAACTGATCTTAAAATTAAATATGCTTTCTGCTAAAGACAATACGATATTAGCACAATAAATAAATTAAATACAATTACCCTTATTTTATAAAAATACATTTACTATTTTTATAATAAATAGAAGTATTTTAAAAAGGTACGGCTCATTGGAATCCCCCACTCCCCCAAATGCCCTGCAAGGCCAATCAGGTTATCCACCCCTACCCTAAATGATATTGCCATAAAAGTTAGTTTAAAATTGTAGGATTTTAAATATTCTGAGTATGTGTGATCCGTTACTATTGTAAAACCATATTGTTTA
>BMAV01017191.1:48879-60821 GCA_019973955.1 Trichonephila inaurata madagascariensis | reverse complement strand
ATTTATGAATTTAATTTAATTAAATAAATGTAAAATAGTCCATCAGTTTGAGGAATTAAATAGAAAGCATGCACACCTCTACGAAATAGTGTAAGTTTTATTTTACTTAAATGTTTAAATTATATATTGAACATTACATCCAACCACACTTATTAATCTTAAATCTAATTGATAGTATCTTGAATGAAATGTGATTTTATGTATATATTTAAAGCATATGCGATTTCATGTATATACTTTTTGTACATGTGATTTTATATATATATATATTTGTATATGTGATTTTATGTATTTATTTTTATGTTCATTGCTATACTTCCGTACCTAAATGCTTAAAGGTTTATGAGGTTTAATCTTTCAATCAGGCAGAGTCAATTTTAGCAGGTGTGTAGCGCGTGCACCAAAGGCCATTCCCTGTTATCAATCCAGCTAAGTTGCTATCCATCAAGCAAATGGTTTTAAGAATTTCACGTAATAAAATATATATAATAAATCCAATAAATATGTTGAAAAATAAATTGTTATTAAAAATATAAAATAAGTCACGCGATTTCTTGATAACATAATATGGTTTAAGAAAAATAGAATGTTGGTTCGTAGTCCATTAATGTCCACTCTTTATACACATCCTTCAATTTGTAGCAACTTTCGTGGCAGAACCGGAAATACCCCCCGAAAATGTTTTTCCATTTTTTGGTCTTTAGTAGTACATATGACGCACTGTGGATCAATGCTTAGTTAAGGCCTTTCAAAAATGGTTTTTGTAAAAGTTGCTTCAAAAATATCAAATACGATATACCCGGGGGAGGGGGGAGGCACTTGCGCCTGTTTTTGCTACCGTCGTAGCACGCCGGGTTTAGAGAACACCCCAAACTTTTAATACGTTTATTTATATATGAAAAAATCTCTCAGTCAATTATGATGCATATTTGTAAGATACAAGATGTTTTTTGTGTTATACAAATAAAATTATTAATTTCTTTTTTTTTACATACAAATAAGACTTAACATTAATTTAAACTAAACCTACAAAATTTTCATTTTAAAATACATAATTTTATATTTTTTTCCTAAACCACAAGTAAAATGTACGTACCAGTATTAAGCATACTTTGTAATTAATGATAAGGATAGTAGAAAGTAGAAAAATAATATTTGAATCATTTTCCAAACATTCAGAGCAGACTGTATTCATATGCTTTAAGTATATATTTTTCTTTCATTGAAGACAAAAACAATTAGTTTTAATATCTGTTACCCGTGGATAAACAGTGCAGAGCCCCTTTTTTTGGTGGATTAATGCTCTTTTTAATATTTTCTGTCTCTGTAAAGCTTCTTTTGAGTGTTTTGTAAAGGTTTGGGAGTTCCGATATCATATTCCACTGTGGCTGCACAAGATCCATTCTAATCTCCTCTAATAATCATGAACGTCTCATTTTAATTTCAGGTAGAACCGAATGATAGACAGTGGAAGCATTAATTCTTACAATATTAATTAAATAAAAAATATTTGCAATGTCCAACGGTTCCATATTCGTGATATATCATATATACTGCACATTTCATCAATGATATCAACGCCATCGTCGGTCATATAAAAATCCGCAATTTGAAGTTTCATCACTCCAAGTTTGGTTTAGAAATTACACAGTCTTGGAAATCACAGTTCACTCTCAAAGTCTGTCGATACAGTATCTGATAGATGACAAATAAGTTCTAAATATTAAATAAGTTTTATATGGCAAATAAGTTTTGCCCTTAATCTGGAAAGTGCTTCGAAAAATTAAAATATATATATATATATATTACAATTATTTTATAGTATTATATTATTTTTATGCTACAAGTATTGTAATTTTAAATAAAATATGCATGCATATTAATATATCTGAAAAAAAAAATGTAAATGAAAAGAATAAAACTAATTCTATTTTAGATGCTTCGAGTAAAAAAATATAACTCAATTGCTCGCGGGGTGTTCTCAACACCTCAGATAAACTTTTGAAGGTCGTTACATTCCAATCGTCCGAGCAAGAGTGATTGCATCAGACCTGAGATTTCAATGATCTAGAATGTCCTAGTACAGAAAAATCATGGTTCTGCGCATTTTTTTTTAGAACTTGGAGAGGCTTTTCTTGTTGCTGGGGTGTACAGAACACCCCGCGCGAGTGATCGCGAGTTTTAATATTACCCAAGACGTGAGATGAGAGTATCTAAATTTAAGATGTATTTTGGGGAAATTAAAAATTTTCACTTTTATTACATTTTTACAATTTAGAAATACAAAAAGTAATAATTGTGTCTCTTTGGATTTTTGTTAATGTTTTACTTTTTGCTCTTGTACTGGTAGATGAGTTGATATCTCCAACGTTGAGTGTTAGTCAAAATATGAAAAACTCTCTTGAAGGGTTGAACATTAGGTCTTTGAGTGTGGGTGGCCGACACCCTGAGATCGGTCCTGCAGATCAGAAATATTATGTTTCTTTAATTTCAAAGAAATATATACAATAAGATTAATTTTATTAAAATGTGTTTTTTCAATGCACTTTAAAAATTAACCATTAAATGTTTATTTATTTATTTATTTTTGGTCAATTCGAACAGCCAGTTAGACGTTTTTTGATATTTACAAATGTTTTAAGTGTTGAGAGAGAAAAAATATTTACAATATCATCGTTTGTTTTTTCAAACCTGTTTAGGTGTAATTTTTGCAATGCTATAAAGAGGAAAACTCAAATTTTAGAAGCTTGGCTAAAAACTAAATTCATTAGGAAATACAAAGATTAATTTAAAATTATAATTAAGTATAAGGTTTGCAAAAGAGCCGAATTGAGAAGGAAATAAAAAAATACAATCATTATGTAGAAATATCGAACATTTTCAAAAAAAAAAATAATAATTGATTATTTTGTGTTTCGCTTCTAAATAATAATAAAAAAAGGAAATCAGAATATTTTCAAAACAGTTAAAAAGCACTTCTAAGTTATTTCTATTTTTTTAATATGATAATAAATTTCCAAAATATTTACAATATTTAAAGTGCGTTGATAAACTAACAAGAAATTTACAATATTTAAAATGTTTATAGAGAGAAATTTTTAAAAATATTTATTCTTCATAAAATGAGAAGATATCTATTTATATGCATTTAAAGGTAGTGAGCAGGTAGTTTATATAAAATGATAAAATTCTGCAAGGATAAGTTCTAATCTCTAATTCCTTTTAAATTATCAGTTTTAAAACTTCTCATAATACTCAAGAAAATTCATATTTAGTTGAACATATAATCTTTAACCTGCAGAGCCTGTTTGCTTTGTTCCGGCTTCAAATATTTTTGAAGTTTTGAAAAGATTTTCTTTGCAGTAATAGTTTAAGTTCCGTAGAGAAGTTTAGAAAATTTTAAGGAGGAGAGCTTAACAAATATTTATATTACAAGTTATGACTAAGAAGTTAACATTAAAAGAAATATAAATTTTATGTTTCCTGAAGAACAACGCATAACTCAATTTGGGGCTAAAAACAATAATTTCCTTTAACAATGTTTATTTAACAATAAGATGATTTTTTCATTTAAAACCAACATTTACTCCAATTAATATCTTATAATTTCCTAAAACAGTATTTCTAATACTAAAGTTATATTGACAATATCAAACAAGTAGTTGAAAACATTTTTTTTAAATTTCTGAAAATATGTGTTTTATTGTAGTAAAACAGCATTTACTTATTTCCCACACGTATTTTGAATAACTAATTCAAGTTTAAAGTTTATAAGTTAAATGTGTAGATAGATATTGAAGGAATTAAACGTTTCATTATTTATATCACACACATTAGTCGTAATGGAATCAGTACATATGAATATTTTTTTTTCACAATTTTTGCAAAACATTAAGACTAAGGCTCATTTTTATTGTGAATTATAATTTCTATCAAATTATTTTACTAACAAAACAAGAATATGTTCAATGCTTCTTAGAAAACAAATGTGCAAAACGTGTTTCTTTATGGTTTTGAAAAGGAATTATTCTGTGTGCTGACTATTATTTTTATTACTGAATCTAAATCCAAATTTCACAAAAATTTAGTTATTTTCCTAAAATGGAAACTACGTGATGTGTTAAGTTTCGATGCTTTATGCTAATGAGTTTATATCAAGATTTAAACAATAATGCTCATATGGCTTTTAAAATAATCGTTAAGAAAACCAAATTATTTTTAATTATTTATTTATATCGTGCTAAGAATTTTATATAAGATGTAGCAAATTTTATTTACTTGATTCCCCCATATATACCAGTATCAATCAGTAAAAGACAAGACAGCTATAATTCAATAGTATAGGGATTCAAAATATGACAAGACTGTATTATAAGACATAAATAAAGCATTTATAAAAGTACAACGTTTGTTTTAATCAATTATATGATCTTCCATACTAGGTGTTTTACGCTATATTTTTTGCCATTGTGCACAACCATTTACAATTCATAATTAATTTATACACTTTTCTTGAGGTTCTGTATCGGCAAGTGTAATTTAAGACACCGAATCAGCAGCTATAGCTATAAAAATGACCATTTTTATTTCAGTTCAGACAATTTATGATCAATAAAGGATTATAAACCAATGGAGCAATTAATTTCTCAAGAAAAATAAGTAAACATTTATCTATATTTTTTCCAATAGAAGAGCACTCGTCTGGTCTCCTGTGTTGACTATAATCTAATCTAAACTTCTTCTCTCTTGCAGCAAAGTTTCCGCAAGTTAATTCTCTAATCTCACTTTATCATAGCGTAATGACTAACACAAACACACATATTGCTAGGGTTTGATAACCACAAATTATTATAAAATCAAGTTCTGTGTCCGGAAGGCGGTTTTAAACTCAAGCAAGGGTTAAAGAATTACTTCTCCAAGAGGATTAATAAAAGGATGGGATATAACCAGTCACATTTTAATTATATACAATGATATAGCTAAATAGTACAATTCATCTTCGATAAATTAATTCTCGTGTTCATATAAGATTATTGATATTATACATGTAATTAATAGACTTTCTTACTTTTCCTATCATTATGTTTATCACCAAGAAGTCAAAAAGTTACCTTAAGTAAAATGTTTATTTAAAATAAAATAAAATTTATTTTAAACAAAAAGTTAAAATAAGCTAAAATTTATTTTATTCAAAGGGAAATAAGTTAAATATGATTCAAATAAACTTCGCAGGCTGTTAAAATTAGTAAGAAATGCCCCTCATTTGTGAAAAACAATTGCAAATAGCTTTCTAAGCAAGATTTCTTTCAATATATGGCCACGCAAAGACTAACAATAATAACCAACAAATGATTCCTTACACAAAAAACGACTTTCCATTGAGGAATTCGTGGGATCTTTCGCTTATGTTAGCAAACAGACATCCTGTAGCATTTTTTCTCCCAGTACATTGTAAAGAGTCGCTTTTCTAATGAACTTCCGTCCACCTTCTGTCCAAAAGCTACTCCCAGAAAAGTTGAAAGATGCTGCCCTTTAGACTTCTCTTTCATCCAGTCCGAAACATTTCAGCTTTCCGTTATTCTCTAGATGAATCAAAGGCTCTTTTCTCCTGTCATTCATCTCTAAAAGACAGAAAAATAATGTTATTTTTATATGATCCAATACAGATAACTATTTGAGTAAATCTAGGTTTATAAATACATAGATGTGACAATGATATTTGTTCTGTCATATCAAACTATCTTAAAGTAATTAAGTTATTTAATATTATAACAATCTCTCTCAACTGTTTTTCATTTCCAACTCTATTAGTTCAAAATGTCCCCATATATAAATACATCTTGTTCAAATTTTTAATCCTTAATAGAATACTTTCTATTCATTCATTCAAGTTCAAATTCATTTTTTTAAATTTGTAGTGGATGACACTTAATGAAAAAACAGTTTTTTCAAATATTAATTCATTAGCTTAACTTAAGTAATTAATAAATAGGAACAAAAATAATAGTCCAAGACCATATATATATAAAGGAAACTCACTCTTTGTGTCCCTTTAGCGCAATGAATAGCGCGTTTGACTTATAATCCTAAGGTCGAGGGCTCGAATTCCACTTGGGATGTTATAATTTCTGAGAACGCGATTTATGAATGAATTAATAGTAACAAACAAAAAATAATAGTCCAACACCATACACAGAAAAGAAAATTGCTTTCTATTTAGTCACATAATATTGTGATTCTGTCATACGTGTATACATATTTATATTAATTGTACTTATTTAATAAAGAGTAACTAAAATAAAATTATTTTTTGTTGACCAAAGTTAGGAATGAACTATAATTTTTTTACACATTACTTTTTTTAAAGGGATGTTATATGATATAAATGGGAATAATCTGTATTATTATTATTTTGGGGGGGAAAGAGCGGCATGTTATCTTGATGTCTGATACCACATTCTAATGTTCAATAATTTATTTCATAATTGATTATTCGCTGTTACCTTTTAAATTTATTTATTCATATTTCTCGTTACATTAGAAATTTGTACTAACTAGATTGAGTGAGTGTTTATTTAAGTCAAAATATAAAGCAACAAGAGGGCTGTTAATGACAGACCACGCAATTTTGAGTCTCGGTCAAGAGGGTGATATTTGAGCTGGCACCAGATTTCGAAACACCATGCCAACTAATTGACTCTGAGATTCGACAGGTTTAACGTGAATCAGCTGGACTTCATTGGCAATGCTCGAGCTGCTGACCATAGCCCTCAAACTACCATGGCCACTTCAACAGTTAGAAGTCCACCCTATATGGAAGTTATATTATTTTAACGAATGTCACTTCTAAACAATAAAATATAAATTTACAAAAAAAAAATATATTAATAAATTTTTTTTTCAAAGACTAAGAGAAAAAACTCTTGCAAAGCCGATTTCAAAAATCTAAGCACCAACGTTATTTTCCTCAAAATTATGAGTTTACTAAATCTCATAAATGTCCATGCAGTTGAAGTTTTAATTAGGTGCTCGGTGAAACACGCGTGTAGTTAAGGGATTGAAAATGTTTTGAGAGAATGAAAGCATATGTGATATTTATAGACAAAATAACAATTATCTCGTAAATTTAGGATAAATTAGCTAAATAAATGTGAAAAAAATACTCGGATATTTATGACTTAATTCTAGTTAATACACATGTTTCAGAAAATTACACCAAGGAAACAATATGGAAATATACTTATCGAACAATTAAGAAGTTTCAGGTTAATAATAAAGAGCTCATATTTAAGATTGCTTTTTGTCCTACTGAAACCTTGCCCAAACTCTTAAATATCAACTTGCAAAAAATACATATTATTGTAACAATACATATTATAGATCATAAATTAACTAGCAATTAGTGATGCATAGGATGATAATAGTTTAAATATTAATAAAGTTTCATTCTGTAAATAATATTAATATTTCATTATACAGCGGGATTCACTACCAGACCAGGGCAGGGTGTGTATGTGGTACAGAAACCATTCAGAATCACACAGGAATGCAGTGTCGCAAATGCCGCAGTTACTAGCTGTGGTGCAAAGAAGATAAGAACAAAAATAGCAGCACGTTAATAGTACAAGGAACATTTTACTGAAAGGTTGTGCTACAACAAAAACTTAAAATTATGACTAGAAGTCATCTGAGAGGCTTGGCAGCAACACTGCAAGGAATGTTTCACGTTCTGGAAGATTACTGTGATGTCACATATTTGAGCGTTTCCTTCAACTCTAGGAACAGGGTTCGTAATCAAACTCTTTAAGGTATCCGAATACTTTTGGAACCGTGATTTAAAAAAAATCACATAAATGCATCATTTTCATGATATTTAGTATCACTTAGATTAAAATACATGTACAAAATTGTTTTAAGGACATTTTGACAAAAAAAATTTACTTAAATACAGTATTTCAGCAAAAAATTAACTTAAAATAACCTTTATTCAAAATGTTCTCCTTTCCTGAAAAATGGTTCTATTATAATAGTATTTTGCCTGTATATAGCTCAGACCTCTATACAGAGGCTCAACTATGAGTTTTGGAAAGTTCACATTATTTTCAGAGTTACAACCAATTGAAATAACTATCGGCGTTTCTTTCTTAAAATTTCTCCCCTCTGTTGTCGTAAAACATGGATAAACCCGCTTCTAAGTTATATATTTCAAACATTCTAGTTGAGCCTCTGTACAGAGGTCTGAGCTATATACAAGCAAAATATTATTATAATAGAAGCATTTTTCACAAAAGGAGAATATTTTGAAAATGGAACATTCTAGGTTAATTTTTTGTCAAAATATTGTACTTAAATAATTTTTTATTGCAATACTATTCTTAAAACAATTTTATATACATTTTCTAATCTAAGTGACACTAAATATCATAAATATTATCCATTTATACGCTTTTGAAAAATCGTGTTTCCGAACGTTGTCGGATAAATTAAATGAACCTAGAAAAAGAAGTCCCTGCACTTTCTAAGATCTGTTATAGTACAACCTCCCAATAAAATGTTTTCAGAGTCATTAATGCAGTGTTTCTGAAACTATGGGGCACTCACCCTAGGTGGGAAGGATAACCCTACAAGGGGGGGACGCTAATATATCGAAAACTCGAAAACGAAAAATTATTTAAAAAAAATTATTAAATTACTGAAAGTAAGCATAACGAAATACTTTTTTGACATAATAAAAATATAAAATACACATTTACATTGATATAATACACTTAAAAATGTATCAGTTTTACACAATGTGTTTCATAATTAATTTAACAGTACTAAGTTAAGAACAAGTTTAATAATTACCAGTGGCCCTATGGGCATGCTATAAAATTATATATAAAGTTTAATACTTATCTCGATAATTTGTACGGTTTATAATTAAAACCGTATTGCAGCTTTAGAGTCAAAGCAAATTATTATTGCTTTCAATACATTATTGTATGAGGGGGGTACGATGAAAATTATATGATATAATGTTGATTCGCGAATAATGAAAGTCGGAGAAACACTGCATTAATGTTTTAATGTTTCTGTTCTTTTTTCTGCTTCTTTTTTGCACCATAGCTAGTAAAGGCGGCATTTGTGACTCTGCAATCTTGTGTGATTCCGAGTAGTCATTGTACCCCCAGCACATCCTAACAGTGTGTCAGTCTGATAGCGAATCGCGCTGTATAGGAATATAGTGTTGAGCTATCTGAGACTCAATTATCATTTACCTAATAGCAATAATATATTTTATGTATCATAAATTGAATTTTTTAAAAAATAAACTAGATTGCAGTTTAAGGAGATTTGAAAACCTCTATACCGACAATATTAAATTGGCTGTTTTCGATGTACCTTTTCTCACAATCTGTAATATTTACGTGTTTGAAATTTTTTATACAATTAAAGTACCCCTTTCTCATTATACTGAAATGAGATTTTAGCTATATTTGAATTTTTTCATAGTTTATAAAATATTTTATCAAAAATAGTGAAATTTGACCCATTTTTCACATTAAAAAATTTGTAGGAAATGAATTTTTTTAACTTTTTTACAAAAAATCTCATTTTAGTATATATTAGACATCATTACAAATTTATCTTAAACAATTTATAGACCTGGGAACAGTAATTTCTCAGAAAAGGTGCATCGAACATTAAAATTTACATTTTGAGATAAATTGATTTTTATGAATGCAGTGAGACTTCTATATAATCGGCTAGGAAATAAAAAAAAAATAAAAGGCTCAATTTATAATAAAGATACAAGTTTTGTTTTATATCAGATGTTCAACTTTTAAGCAAGAACGAAGTACTTTGTTTACATTTTTCGCTATTCAAATGGGCGTGACCTAGTTTCAACAATTATTTAAAAATAGGTTTTAAGGGCTTCTAATTACCCTAGAGGTTAAAGAAAGAAATTTAATAAAGGTTAAAATCTATACAATTTAAAATCTCAAATTGTAAAAAAAAAAGATTTTAGCTTTCCAACACACCTTAAAACGTAATTACCTTCTACTAATCTTTTTTAAATCACATATTCATTATAAGTTTAATTTTATAAAGGGATTTAATTTACAATTTAATATTTATAATTTGCTTTGCTTAGTCACAGATTTTGCAAATATTTAATTTGTTTTTAGATTTTTTTTATTTTGTTACATTTTTTTTTAACTATAATTTTTTTCTATTCTATTTCAAATTTTTTTTTAATATTTATGCATTGCTTTCATATTTTCAACGTATAATTTATTGCTGATCGTGCTAAAGGCTATATTTAAGAATAATTTATTCCGTCACTGCAAAGCTGCCATCTCTGTAGTGTTGGCGTTTTTCAGGGGGATAAAATTATAGAATTTTAATACTGTTGTGATTTAGACTTATACATTTATTTTAAAATATTTCTGTTTGATTTTCTCTTCTGATATTTGTTTCAATCCAGAATATAGGCAAATAAAGCAGAAAGTCGTCACTTTTTTGTTTCACCATGCAATCCTATAAATAAAATTTTTGTTTTATGTAAAAGGCAATTTCTGTAAATCACGGTTTTCATCGAATAAATTAAAGCAATATTTACAAATTCCGATGCTAAACGAATATTTAATGAGAAAGCCAGAGGAAAGTACTTAAGGCATACTGTCTTTCCATTTTTATTCTTTAGAGAATTTGAGTGAGCTTATAATGTAAAATGTATTCCCTTTTATTTTATCGTATTTAAATTTAAAAAGGATGTGATGAAAACTGTAATATATCATATATTATTTCTTTTTGTATTTTTAAGTTATTAAATTCGTTATTTTTCTTCAGTAATTTGATTATTAACAAGTCTTTAAACAGAACATTTAATCAAATTTTGGATATCGATAGAAAAATATTTTAATTCATGTTTTAAATTATAACGCATATTCAAATATAATCTTTTTTTTTTTTACACAAATTATTGTTTTATTCTATAATTATTTTAAGCAAGTTTAAAATTTCGTAGCAAAAAAAATACTGTTTTTCATATTGTTTTTAAGAATTAATAAAAAGCTTTGATACACACAATTAATGTATGTATTAAGAATTAAGAAAAATTCTAAAATATGAACACTGCGTAAGAAATTCTACATGAAAAGACTCGAAAAGTTTAGATTCCTTAGCAAACTTCTTTAATACAAATAGAAATAAATAAAACTTTTTTGCAAAACTTGAAAAAATGTTCCTTCATATTTTTTTTTTAACTTGTAGAATTGTTGATGGAAACTTTAGGAGACAAACGTAATCCACAACAAACTAGTCGAAAAATCCGAAATCCCAGCTCACTTGAGAAAGGGCAACACCGAAATTTATGGAGAGTTTTCTCAACTCTAACAAGAAAATTCAAATCAAGAGAAGTGAAAAGCAATTTCCTGCCTCGTTCCCCAAGGATAAGTTCAGTTTGAAGTTCAAACGACCAAGGAAAAATACGTGGGACTTGATTTGTTGAAGTTTACCCTCAGAGACATTTCTGATTTATTTATGTGTTTTTAATTCTAATGTTTGCTGTTTCAATAAATATTTTATCGCGTTTTGTTCAATTTATTTTCCGCAGCTTATATGTGAAGCGTATTTGAAACAACTCTTTTTTTTTTTTTTTAAATTTAAGAAAGAATACTTTTCTATTCTATGAGTAATTAATTTTTTGCTAGTATGGGTAGTATATGGTTTTCAATATTTTGACTTTTGCTATTTATCTTATTTATTATCTCATTTATTATCTAATACCAGTAGGAGCGAAAATCACATATATATATTTATTATATCAAATTCATTTTAACCCTTTATCTACCGCATTATGATTTACTGCAGTTTTTTTCATGCAATGTTTTTTTTTTTTTTTTTTTTTTTTAAATTTATATATGAAAAAGAAGTAATTTATAGAGGGGGTGTAA
>BMAV01017191.1:0-48779 GCA_019973955.1 Trichonephila inaurata madagascariensis | reverse complement strand
TTTATTATCTAATACCAGTAGGAGCGAAAATCACATATATATTTTTTTTATCAAATTCATATTTTAACCCTTTATCTACCGCATTATGATTTTCTGTTGTTTTTTTTATTATATTTTTTTTTTTTTTTTTTTTTTTTGAATCACTATATTGAAAATTAAGAGATATACATAAACAAAATACTGAACTTTATGAAATTTCATCCGTTAGAGCTAATTAATTAGATAGACAACTGTAAAATTAATTATGTACACTGTTCACTTAAAATAAATAGTCAAATCGTTTTCTAAGGTCTTCATTAACATACAAAAAAGTAGGACACTTACCTTTTGACATTAATTATTTTTTCGGAACAAAAATGACAATCTTCGCAAACCGCTGAAAACGCAATTTCTGCTATAAAACTATTCCCCGCTGAAATACTCAACATAGAACCCATGCTGCCATATATCTTGGAAGAGTGGATTTCAAAGAATATTCCTGATAAGAATCGTCAGAGTATTTGTAAAAAGGGTTAATCTATGTAATTTTAAAATGAGGGGTACTTGTAAGTACCGTCGGTAGATAAAAGGTTAAATTTCGCCTGCTGCCATACATCTTGGAAGAGTGGATTTCAAAGAATATTCCTGCTAAGTATCATCAGAGTATTTGTAAAAATGGTTAATCTATGTAATTTTAAAATGAGGGGTACTTGTACGTACCGTCGGTAGATAAAATTTTAAATTTCGCCTTTGAAAACCGCCTACTTGCCTTACTTATATTGATAATTTTTAATAAGTTTTCGGAACATTATTGCATTTTTAAATAATACAATTTTCGAGACATTTACCGTGGTAAACTCGTTAGTGATTCATATAGTCAAAAACTGGGTTTCGATCAAAGATTTTCATTAGATAGGATATATATCTAGGCCCTTTCGGGAAACTGACATTAAAATTAAGGTCTCAGTTCAATTTTTGGATTGGCTACTAATCCATGATTTAAAATTATTAGGACCATCTTCGAATGACTATCTTTTTTCAATTACTACTATTAGTTCACACTCTTCCTACATATGTATTTATGTATATATATATGTTGTTCAAATAATTTTCAGTCGTTAATAAAATACTTTTTCTTCATCCGCGCAAGTTGAAATACATTTTTTAAACTTGTAGTAGTTGGCACGATAGTGATACGGTTTTTTCAAATATAATATATTAATTCATTAATTTAATTTAATTAATTAATTATAGTTTAAAACATATATTTTAGTCAATATTATTCGTCTAGATGGCAGCACAATTGGACAAAACAGCTTTCGTTAAATTTTTGATGAATATTTAACTTAACCTGAATTATCATTTGTTAGTTAGACGTCAGTATTCCTTTTTTACACTGTTTTTAAAATATATTCTTACCTGCATTCAACTTTTATTGAAAAATGTACGAGTAATTACATATTTAATGCTGTTAAAAAGCTTTTAAAGTTAATTTAAAAGGTGTTTTGCCACTTAATATTGTGATTCTGTCATACGTATATATATTTTTATAATAATAGTAATTATTTAATAAAAAGTAACTAAAATAAAAAATTTCTTTGTTGACTTAAGTAGGAATTAACTTAAAAAAATGTTGTTTTTTTTAATATTATTTGTTACAGTTTAGCTCAATTTCAGTTCAAGAAATCAAGTAAAACCATAGGAACATTTCAAATTTAATGAAATGATTAATTAACCACATATCGATGTATATGTAAGAAAAAAGCGGTTCACTTACTCACACATCACGAAATCTCTGGAATTATATGACCAACAGACTTGATATTTGGTAGGCATTTTCCCTTTGTTAAATATCAATCCACTAAGAACGGATTTTCCGAAACTTTTCTACCAAATGGGGTTAACGGACATTTTGGAACAAAATTCCTGTTTTTATTTACAAATTCTCGGACGGGCTTACGGATGTCCATTACCCAAAAAGGGTTGAGGGATTACGGAGCGTAAAAGGGGAAAAAATCCCATTTTTAGGCTATCCGACTAACAAACTTAAAGTTTGAGAATCGTATTTTTTCTGCTGAGTAAAGATTCGCTACGAATAGGTCTTACGGATATCGACTCCGAAAAGGAATTAAGGAGACGTTATAGATACAAAAAATAATAATAATAAAACCCTTTTCTGAACTATTAGAATTACACATTTTAAATTTTTGCAGACATATTTCATTTGTTGAGTACATATTCGCTAAAAACGGGTATTAAGAAAATGCCTGCCATTGGGATTATGAAAATCGTTATATATATTAAGACTATATTGTATTAAGCTATATTGTGTATTATACCGCAATAAAAGCTCAAATTCCAATGTCTTAGAAGATATCTAGAGTATTTACTACAAAAAAATTAATTAAATTAAAGTACTTAATTTTTTTTCTAATGTATGGAACACTAATTGAAAAATTAGTTGCTCTCTTAACTAGTTTACATAGAAATATTAACTAATTTTCACGTGACAAACTAAATTATGATTAATCAAATAAACATGCCTGGAAATAAATTACAAACATATTCTTTAAAGCAAATAAAACATTCTTTATAATTTGAAATATTTTTTTTTTCCTGTTATATCCTTCGGAAGTTCAAAGATGTTTTAGCAAAGTAATTTTATATGTTGTCAAAGTTTTAACAACCGATAAAATGATCCTCTATTTTTTGTTCGTGAACACTATAACATTATTTACTTATTTTCTAATGAATAACATAATTCAACTGTTAACTCTATATACTCGTATATATACTTTATATATATATATATCTTGATTTTGGAGAACTTATAACGTTTTTCTGTCATTTTTAAAGGCACGTGATGTCTAAGTATTACACTTTCCTCTGAGTTAAGTTGTAACTGAAATAATATTGAATATCCAGATAGTATTTCCTTTTTAGAGTTCTTTGTTTTCCTTAGATTACTGTTAAATGTAAAGCTGCTGCTAGAAATTGCCCTTAAAAACAGATAAATGTGTCCTTTTTTTTAAAGCGAATTTTATTTTTATTTCAGTATTTTATCAAAAAAACTTGCTTTCTTAAATTATATTTTCTATATATATATATATCAGTTGGTTAGTCATTTTTAAATTAGCTAACTATATTTCATTTTTTACAGAAAAATTGTTTTAATAGCAACTAGTTTCTATTCATTAATTCAAATTTTTATCTTTGTATGTTGTGCTGTGTGTATTATAAAGTGCATTATATAACTAATGCACAACTATTTAATTGACAGAAAAAAAAAATTGTTTACCGGAAAATTTAATTCAACGCATGAACATATGCATTACCAAATATCCCTTACGTATATAACTTAAAGTTTGCACTTTATTCTTTTTAGTGCATGAAGCTATTCAATAACTCTTCAAGTACCTTAAAAATACTTGTATAATGAGAAAAAAAATAATGTTGAAAACATTAATCATGCACACATGGTCCGAAAACATGTGAAACACGAAACGACGGAAGAATGGGTGGATGAGAACAAGGTAACGATCGATTGATGCCGACGTCTATCCTTACCCCTTTTTCCTCCTTGGGGGGAATAGAGTGGTGTAAAAACAATTCCCAATCCCGGAAATGGTGGGATCGACCAATCGGAAACCGTGTTCTTTTCCATAAGAATCTGAGTTCCCCGACTAAAGGATGCTCTCCCCAAAAAGTTTTTTTAAGTCGTACATCTTTTTTCCCCCGATGTTTCTCGCTTGTTAAATTTTTTTTGCAATGTGCTTGACTTGTATAAAGAAAAAAAGAAGGGTAAAGAAGACGGATTCTCTTAAAAGTCACCTTAAACTGGTGAAAAGTTACCAGAGATCTGCATTTTTGGAATTTATATGCTATCTTTAAGCAAGTAATATAACATTTTTTTTTAAAGTTAATTCCTACTGAAGTCAACAAAGAAAAAATTTATTTTAGTTACTTTTTATCAAATAATTACAATTAATATAAATTTGTATATACATGTGACAGAATCACATTATTAACATGCAATAAATTTTTATTAATTATCCTTAAAGTATTATATTGTCATCCTAAGCAATCGTGTATATAAAATTTGAATTCAACTAAATGCTTTAAAACGTGAAAAAAAAATCTTTTTAAGTTTTCACCCAAGTCGCTAAAACTGAAGCACAAACGTGATTGTATGTGCAATTCTTTAAATAATTAAATTCAGTTAATTAATTTTAAATGATTATAATTAAATTATCGTATTGTCACCCAAAACAATCGTGTATAGAAAATTTCCTCAAAGGAGCGCTTTAAAAATGTGAGAACAAAATCCTTTTAAAGAGAGTTTTGACACAAGTAGCCAAAATGGTCGCTAAGTCGCCAAAACTGATGCTAACAAGGCTCTGTATCAGTAATTCTTTGAATAATTAGTTTTAATCAATTAATTTTTAGTAATTATAATTGCATTACCAGATTACCATCCAAAATAATCATGTGTATATAAAATATCAACTCAAGTGAGTGCTTTGAAATGTATTTTATTAATGATTGAAAATTTGAACATGATATAGGGAGATTGTTGTTGTGACTAATGCCACCTGCTTGACGAATTCAGATCGAGGCCCGCGAAATTCATCGCGGCTAAGGGGTAGAACATTAACGCCTGTCGTTAGCCTTAGCTTTGAGCACCTTGCAGGTGACAGTACAATTTGGCTCGGTTCCACCCCAATTTAGAGGGAGAAAACCCTGGGGGTGGTCAGGGACCTCCCACCTTTCTTCCCCTTTCACCAACCACACGAAAGGACTTGCAGCCCGACGGCTATTTAGAGTACCCCCATGCCGCAAAGGAACTATACTTTTACACACATCCATGTCTTCTCCGGGATTCGAACCCACACACACACACACAGTTCCTACGGCACCGCAGTCAGCATTGCCAACCACTATACCGGTTGGGTGACAGGGAGATTGTAAACTAATAGAAGGAATTGTGAAAAACTCCCTATTATAAATAATCCTTTAAAGGAAAGAGGGAAGCTTGGAAATTGTAATTTCTTTAGTATTGTGTACTAACAAACCTGAATACAATTGCACAATCAACAGAAAAGAATATTTATGAATCAAATATTATTAACTATTTAAGCCTGTATTGTTTTTGATGATGTAATAATTTATTATAGGATTACCTCTCAACGTAAACAGTAGTTGCTAATATAACTTTTAGGGTATTAATTTTATATTCTATTACAAATCGGCTTGGGTAGTTATATAACTATAACGTAGCCTTTAATAATAGTTTCCGAAATTGCTGTCTAGACGACTGTTGTCAAAACTTATTTGTCAAGTAGAATTTATGGAAAATATTTCCACTGTTTTAACTTTGTCTTAGAGTTTACAACTATAGTTTTGTGATCAGCTTCTTTTAACTAGAGAGTTTGCAAAATAAAGGACGTGTTGTTAAAGTTTATTTTGGAGTTTTCCATTTGCAAGGCAGTTCATGGAGTATTAAAGAATTGTTTAACGTCTTGTAGGGGAAATTAACTTTTGTAAAATGAAAGATATAAAAAGAAATAAGTTTAACGAAGCGATTGAAGAGAAATTACGGTTTATTCTACAAAAAGGCATCGATAGAAAAAAATGAAGCTATTACCCAAGCAAAGAATTGAATATGTTTTTGATCTGAACAAAAAAGGGAGCATTATATTTAGGGTAATATTATACTATCGATATAAATCAAATTTTCGAACTCTATATAAAATCTCTTGTCTTCATATAAATGTAAATATTTTTTTTCAGGTAACACAACTTTATTATTATTATTCATTAAATCAGTGCTTCTCAAACTTTTTATACTCGCGACCCAATTTTCACTCATAATTTTCTCATCGCGCGCACCTTACTTTAATAATAATGTACTGAATTCAATAATAATTTAATTTGATGTAAATCTACATTACGACATTAATTAAAAACCGTACAAATTATCAAGATAAGTATTAAATTTGTATATAATTTTATGACGTGCCCATAGAGTCACTGGTAATTATTAAACTTGTTCTCGACTTAATACTTTTAAATTAATTATGAAATATATGGCGCAGTATGGATACATTTATAAGTGTATTATATCAGTGTAAATGTGTAATTTATTTTTTATTACGTCAGAATGTATTATTTTTTTTTTTGCTTCCTTTCAGTAAATTAATAATTTTTTTAAATAGTGTTTATAACTCCCCCCTAGGAAGCACGCCCTACAGTTTCAGAACGTTTGAGTTTATTTGCTAAAACTGTTCTCTGTGCACCCTATTTCCTTTTAATTTTCATTATAAAAATTCATTATTGAATATGGATAAAATATACAATCTTGATATAACATGTATTGAAAATCGTTTAACATCAAACTGTGAGAACTGAAATAATTTTTTGTGTTAAAGGAATTTTTTGTTAAAGAATATATATATCTTATATATATATAATAAAAATTAAGTTTCTTTTAAGTACATAGATATGAAGATATCCGTGAATTTAATAAAAATAAATGAAACAAAAACATTAAAAAGAAAATGAAATTTAGTATAAACTTTTGAAATTTTTTGAAAAGCATTTATTGTTTGGAAAACAATATGATATTTTTTTTTTGCGGTGTTTTTTATATCATCAAATTCTTCGATGTCCTCCATTTTTTTTTTACCATTAGAATGTGCGTCTAAATAACTGCGCATATTTTTCGTGGTGTTCCTCATTTCGGATGACGTGAGTACAGAATATGTATTATTCATTTCATTCTCACCGTCCGAATCTGTATCAATGATATTTTTTTAGCTTTGAACGAACTCCAAAATGTCTTCGTCATAGTTGAGGTTTTACATCCATTATCATCATAATTGTTTCTCTGATATAAACTGTCCAATAATGCAAAAAAAAAAAAATGCGAAAACACCTTTTTTTATTACATACCCTTTTTGAATCTCAGGTAATTTCTCTATTTTGCTCATTTGCAAAAGAGAATTCTTTTCGTGTTAAGAAGGAAAAAAAAAATACATGGAAATAAATAATAGTTGTTTGGGAACTTTGTAATCAACCGATATTTCGTCTTGAACGTTTTCGCTTTAAAAGTATTTCACTGTACATTAATATGTTTCTAATATTTAATTTAAAAATGTAGAGGAGGTATTCAACGAGAGAGGAGAATCAGCTGTTATTTTTCTGATATAACATTATCTTCTTACCGTGTATAAATGTTTTTGTAGAATATAAAACCTGTAAGTTATTTAGTATTTATGAATAAAAAAGGAACGGGAATTTACTTATAAATTAAAATTCTTCGTAATTAATTAATCCTAGTCGCTTCGAGCATTTTTATTTAATTTACGACTATGAATCAGCAACTATTTCTTGAATATGACATTTAATTTTTTAAAAAGAAAAGAATACGTGTAATGAGAATATATTTAAGGTTTCCGACTACGTTCGTAACCGTGATTTTGTAAAAGCGTATAAATGGATAATATTTATGATATTTAGTGTCACTTAGATTAGAAAATATATATAAAACTGTTTTAGGAATAGTATTAAAATAAAAAATTATCTAAGTACAATATTTTGACAAAAAAGAAACATAGAATGACCCCTTTTCAAAATACTCTCCTTTTGTGAAAAATACTTCTATCATAATAATATTTTGCCTGTATACAGCTCAGACTTCTGTACAAAGTCTCAATTAGAACTTTTGAAATATATAATTTGGAAGTGGGTTTATCCATGTTTTACGACAACAAAGGGGAGAAATTTAAGAAAAAAACGCTAATAACTATTTTAATGGGTTGTAACTCTGAAAATAAAGTGAATTTTTCAAAAATCTTAGATGAGCCTCTGTACAGAGGTCTGAGCTATAGACAGGCAAAATATTATCATAATAGAAGCATTTTTCACAAAAGGAGAACATTTTGAAAAAAAGGTTATTCTAAGTTAATTTTTTGCCGTAATAAGGTATTTAAATAATTTTTTTGTCAAAGTGTCCTTAAAATAATTTTATGCATGTATTCTAATCCAAGTGACACTAAATATCACGAAAATTATCCATTTATGCGCTTTTTTAAAATCACAATTCTGAACGTAGACGGATATCTTAAGACAAATACTACAAACAAGAGCATTACTATCGATGCAAAATATATGTTTATCAATTATTATTATAATGTTAATGAATATTAAATCTGTGGTTGGAGGAATAATCAGCAAAATATTTGATAAAAGTTCAAGTAGTTTTTTTATAAAATATACGATAGGGATGTATTTACAATGCCAAATGACTTAAAACTCATATACAGAAGCATATCTAGTCAGACATATTTATCATCACGATGGATATTATAAAGTTTCATATTACTAATGCAGGTTTCTAAATATACTGTATGCGGAAGAAAATAAATAGGGTTTTTATGAAAATAAGTTCAATACCTGAATGGTATGAGCTTAATTGTGTATTAGTATGAGATTAGTTCTGTAATTAAATAATACCCTTCTTATGGAGTGCTGCAGGCTGATAATGATGGAACTTCATGCAACTTTTAGGTGTTTATTATTGTTATTATTATTATTATTTTAAGGATTTTTTGTGAAGATTTTATAAGATAAAACAGGATTTTAACATTTCTGATTTAAATTTTTAAATTTACTTTTAGCAAATTAAATGCTATTATTATTATTAATTCGCATTATTTTTTTTATATGAATTTTAATTTAAAAATGTTTTTTTTTTTGTTTGAAATGCTTTACATGTGTGTGTGTTGTCTGTGTAAACAACAAAACAGAATGCCATTTAAAATGTTTCTAAATGTTTTTAAACATAAAGTTTTATGTAAGACCATTGTACATCTTTTTTTTTTAAAAAAAAATCAAAACTATGTAGACACCCTCATTTCTTTTTTCACTAGTATTTTCTCCCTACAAGTATTTCATTTCCTTTTGTATAATCGAAATATATTCAAGATAAGGGTGAGAAAGAAAAGTAAACAAATTGAACAGTCCCGTATTATTACATTTCATTTTCCGGCCACGGATTTCATTTTTTCACTTTATCAGGTTTCGCCTTACACAACGATCCTCAGTTTATTCAAGGCAGAGTAGAAGACAAAATTGAATCACCAGCACAGTAGTATATGGAAGCAAATATTGGATTCGCTAGGAATTACTTGCCTACTTAAAACTAAGTCAATAAACCTTCCATTGCATCCGTTTTTATAGAATAACATTCATACCCTTAACAAAACGTACTTTTCACTCTCTGGATATCTAATCAAGTTTCTATTATGCCTTAAGAATAATATTAATTTTGAGAATTAAAAAATTAAATAGTAAATTGAATGTAAAATGTAGCAAAAATATAATTTATGCCAAAACTTGCTAAAATTATTCAGCAGCAAATAAACTGTAAGGAAATTTAACAGATTCTTTACCATAATTTATATCAATAGTATACCCTCATGTTAAATTTAAATGTATTAAAATCTAAACTGAAAAATAAAACCAAGAATATTTTATATTTGTAATAATTATAATTTAAAATTCATATCATGCTTAACCCCTTCTCGGCTTTTCCTGAGCTAAGCTCGGGCAAGCAAAAACAACCATCCTGGCTGATCCCGAGTGTAGCTCGGGCCATTTAAAATGTACACTGTGCACTCAGTGTTTCCCGAATTATTCCACGTGTACTTTTTACGGTTTTAAATAACTGAAATGGGTGGTATGTTCCACAAAAAGAGGATGTTCTTCTGCTAATCCCCCCCCCCTTTACTCTTGTCTCAAAGACACTTTGTTGACTACATTTCCCCAACAGAGAAGAAAACTAATCCAACAAAACAGTGTATTATTTTCTGCACAAAAAAGACAGTGAAGTTAAGAAGATAAGAAGATAAACAAGATTCAACTGCACAGACTATGATGATGGGTTACGTGCAGAACCACGTTTAAGAAATTATCATACACAATCAAGTTTTGATTCATAATTTTATAACCATTCATGTCAATGCAAAAGATGTAAGTCAAAGGTGCTATTCAAGATAAAATCAAGATTTTCTAAACTTTATATTTATAGTTCATGATAATTGACTCCAAAGTTTAATGACTTCTGCCATACAGAAAGTCAACTCTTTACAGGTAAAGAGAGTACTCATTTATTTAAATAGATTTATTTTAATCTTCAGAAAATTTTGTATGCTAATTGCGCTATTATATTTTAAAAAATACATGTATGTTTGAAAATGTGCATAAAAAGATTGACATTTTTCATCCATAATCCAGAAATAAAATGAGCCTGGAAGAGGTTAAACTGATCAATATATTTTGTGTTTAATTTATTTACTATTACTACCGTTGAAATTGATTTGAATAGACTGTTTAAAATTTTCTCCTTTTAAGGATTCTGAAAATACTATTGAACTTGAAATGTTGATTACGTCACTTAGAAAAGTAGTGTTTCATTCAGAATTAAGTAAATATTGCAATATTAAATACTTAGTATGATCTAAAAGTTTGAAGACAAAGTATAGAAAACCTTACCATGCATAGTTCACAGCAGAAGCATATACGACTTCAAAGTAGTCCCCTTGGGTGACAATACACTTCTGCCAGCATTCGTTTAACTTCTGGAAGCACTGCTGGGAGCCATTTATCGCGACCTCCCCTAAGGCTTCCTACGATGGTACTTTCACTTTAACTGATGACACAAAACGGCATTCCTGCAAATGTCCCTTCATTGATGGGAACAGGTAAAAGTCACACGGGGCTAAGTCGGTTAAACAGGGGGTTGTGGAAGCACGTTAGGGAAAGTTTTGGCGAGGAACTCTTTCACCAATTGGGATTGATGTGCTGGTGCGTTGTCATGTAGTCATATCAGTCGTCCCTCTGCCACAAGTGATCCCGCTTACAACGAAGGAATTCTTTCAAATGATGTCTTCAAGAAGTGTGTAACCTCAGTGATTTGTACAAGTGTTTGAGACAATATAATGGAACAAATTCAGACACCAACGCAACATTTTCCGTGTTCCATGAAGTCGAAGGTCGTCTTACGTGTTCATTGTCATCAGGTTTCTCGGCCTTTAAAACGCCAATGTCATTCGAGTACCTTGGATCTCGCTATGGTAGATTCACCATGCACTTTACTTAGCATTTCCAAAGTCTTCATTGGTGTTTTACCAAAGCGTTAACATAATTTAATGTTTAATGTTGTTAAAGAAAAGCCATCTTTTTTATATCGCGAAGTGAAACTGACTAGTTTTGGAAGATAACAGCTGCGCGTGTGGTTTGGTTACATGATACTATCTAAACCAACTTAGTAGGTAGGGGTGGGTTAGGAGAATCCTTTTCAAGTGGTTTAGCTTGAGGTACTTAATTTCGTCCTCATTAATGACCGTAGTCCCCGAATTTTTGGATCAAACTACGTATTTCACATTAAACCGTTGTATTTCAACTTCTGTTTAACATATACTAATGCTTTTTAATAATTTTTAACAAGAAATTGGGGATCCATGATTGGTTCAAATTAGACTTGTTAAGCAGAATCTTTCCGGAATATTTGTTCTTTTTTGTAAGTTTCTGAGAGAATTTTTTCAGTGTACCTATATTATTTATATTCCCACTATTGTTTTCAAGGATATTTGTTGTAAGAATAGTAAATGTATATTATTCGATCATGTTCATATTTTGGCCATATTTAAACTTACAAATAAAATTTCTAACTTAAGTTAAACTAATTTGAGTTTGAAAATGAACATTTTGATTAAAATAGTTTGAATTTACATACGGGTTGAAAATGGAGTATCCTTAAGCTTATTTAATTTGTTATAATAAACGTATTCAATATTTGAGATGACAGAAAATAATATTAAAATAACTCATATATAAAATTATTCTTCAGTAAAGAAGGATTTTGCTACTGATAATTACCGAATTAACTTAATATATTATCCATTAACTTTAAAAATTTCATATAGAATGTTAATAAAAAAGGGAATAATATGTAATAAAAAATATAAGAAATTGGTACAATAGTAAATAATAATAAGGGGAAGTAATATGATTTAGATCATAATATGCTTAAAATCCCATTTTCTGAGGAAAAAACCGGCATCATCTTAAATGTACATTTTAGATTACATATTCAACAGTGTACAAATAAAGTTTAATACAAGAGTTATCCAGAAAATAAAAACCGTTATGTTATACAAAATGAAAAACATACTATTTTTTGGGAAACAAATATGTTACATGCTTTCTTCACTTCACTTCATGGCCACCTCCTACATTAAGGCATTTATCATATCTGTCACATATCTTATGAATTCCCTCTTGTTACACTCTTCACCCTCCAGCTCATTAAGCCAGTTGCTCAGTACAAATCATTATTGGGAGACTCAAAAGAGACTACAGAGAGACATTGAAAACCTTAAGTGAAGTTTACTCCAGTCCTTTTCAAACTAATTCTTCAACTCAAGGAATACTAGATTAATTTGGATGGGAAACTTTTAATCATTCACTCTATAGTCCAGGCCAGGGCTCGGCAATCTATGACAACATGTGGCACGCTGTATAATTCTCAGTGGCACTATACATGGCCAAAAGTTAAATTGTCATGTCTCTTATTTTTTACCTCAAGCATTTTATTTCCTTTCCTTTGGTTCATAGTGCCAATTCACAAGTATCGAGTATAATTTTATTCAAAAGTAGAATTTAGTTTGATGCACATCATGTGCTATATGCTACTTTTAATTTTATGACACATTCTTAGATTTATTGTTAAAACTCGTTTACTTATTGTGATGATTCGTACCTACATATTTAATTAAAATGGTCACTAAAATAAAAAAAAAGGAAAGCTTGATGTTCACAGTTTTCAAGTCTCTCGGACGAATGAATACGGATTCATACATCAAAAAGATTTTGTTGTGCGTTATGTTGCGAAGCATCGTATGTCACGCGTCAAGTGCATAAAGACGTTTTCAAACGAAACGTTGGCCCACATTTAAGAATGGCGATAAGAAATGGTATAGTAAAAAGAGATGTTACCGAATGTAAGTGACATATTTTGTCATAAATTGGAACGAAACCTAAATCGACCGAATTTAGTTACATAAGTGCTTATTGTGCCGCTGCCAAAGCCAAACCTTTCACAGATGACTAATATACAAAGACACGTGTTCGGATGTTAACAAATACTTTTAAATGATGTTGTTGTGTCCTTCCCGAGGGGAAGGAATGAATGTTACCAGAGCCTGAGACAGGATGGACTTCTTTACGATAGATGGCGACGCCACCTATCTCCACAATTTATGCATGGATCTGGAGGGGAGGGAAATATTCTCCAGCCCCCTGCACTCGTGATTCCGGCCACAAGACATTCGGACAAACTGATTTAACAAGCACGTACTCCGTGAGTACTCGGAGGGTATTTGGTGGTATTGGGCATCGAACCCAGGCCTTCCGGTCTGGAGTTCGATGCTCTAACCACTAGGCTACCCACGGACACTTTTAAATGATACATAAACATTATATAATAATATGATCTCTATAAGCTGCATGTGTTACTATAATAATGAAATTTCAAATATTTCTGACTGTGTGGCACCCTGAATAGATTGATTTGGCGCACTACAGCTGCAGGGTTGCGATCTCTAATCCAGAACTTATTCCTAGTGATTAGCTGATTTTTTTTCTAAGCTGAAAGAATTTCTGGGAGGTAAACGGTTTTGGAAATGATTAAGAGTAAGATAATGCTCAAAACACCTAAGTTAATGCATTGTTGGCAATAGAATGTTTCGGGAGAAAGTCTATAAGCTCGGGAAGAAGTACCATAAATGTGTTTAAATGTAACAGGTATACAGAGATTATACAGAGAAATGAAGGAAAAGTTTCAGGTTTTTCCAAGAAATATTATTTTTTTCATTTTGTATAACATATGATTTTTATTTTCTGTACATCTCTCTCTTATTTATTAATCTTTTTTATTCTACATGTTGATACGTCCGTTAGTTATTTCAGGAACATTAGAACTTTTCTTTAAGACCCGTTTCTTTTTAAAATATCACATGAAAAACCCAAAAATTACGTTAAATTCCAAATACTTAATGCCTATTCTCAGTGTGGTATTTCTAAAAGCCTCGAGACTAGTCAGCAAAAAATTTAAAATCGAAGTTTTACTTAAATATATAAAATCATTTAGGAAATTTACTAAAACATTGATATATTCGTAAAATATAACAAAACTCACTTTAAGATATCCGACTACGTTCGGAACCGTGATATTAAACAAGCTCATAAATGAATAATTTTCATGATATTTAGTGTCAATTAGATTAGAATGCATGTATAAAATTGTTTTAAGGACATTTTGATAAAAAAAAATATTTGAATACAATATTTGGGCAAAACATTAACTTAGAGAGAATAACCTTTTTTTTCAAAATGCTTTCCTTTTGTGAAAAATGCTTCTATTATAATACTATTTTGCCTGTATATAGCTCAGACCCCTGTACATAGGCTCAAATAGAATTTTTGAGATATATAACATAGAGTAGTGGGTTTATCCATGTTTTACGACAAAAGAGGGGATAAATTTTAAGAAAAAAAACGCTGATAATTATTTCAAATGGTTGTAACTCTGAAAATAATGTGAATTTTTCAAAAATCATAGTTGAGCCTCTGTACAGAGGTATGAGCTATATACAGGCAAAATATTGTTATAATAGAAACAATTTGCAAAAGGAGATTAATTTGAAAATTGGTCATTCTATGTTCATTTTTTGTCAAAACATTGTACTTAAATAATTCTTATTGTAATACTATTCTTAAAACAATTATATATACATTTTCTAATATAAGTGACAGTAAATATTATAAATATTCTTTATTTATACGCATTTACAAAATCACGGTTCCGAACGTAGTCGGATACCTTAACAAATATTCCTTTGTTTTAGAAATATATTATTGCTTTAGATCTAGACAGTTTAACAAGTTCCTTTTTTTAAATTTAAAGAATCAATTTTATTATTCTCTTAAGAATTCGATTTAAAAAAAAAATGTAGAATATTTTTACTGGCTTTTTAGTAAAGTTTTCATTCTTTAAGGTAAAATATCACACATTAGACTTTGTTTTCGCAATTTGTAAGGAATTTATTCAGAAGATTTTATTCATATTCTAAAAAATAATTGAACAAATTTAGGAATTAAAGCTACAATATCGTTCGAATAAAATCTTTTTTCTTTTCATTCTTTTTAAGTTTTCAAGATTAGTTTATTCCAGTCATTTCAATTAACTCTTTATTAAATATTTGAGCAATTTCAAACTTTTCCAAATTAAAAGGAATTAACACTTCTTTTCAAATACAATTTCCAACATTATCTAATATATTTATTATTGAAAACTATTAATTCCTTTGTAGAATTCTTTGTTCTTGAACACCAAGTCCTAACACATATATCGGTTAATTGAATTACCAAAATTCAGTTGAATTTTCTTATTCCTTTTAATTCTGGACCACATAAATTTAAGAACACTTTATTTAAGAAAATAGTTATATGTAAAAATAAATTATCAATGAAATGACTTCCGCTTAGATTATTTTCATTTCTTTATAAAAAATTACATTTAAAAATTTTCTTTTCGAAATGCAAATATTTTGAAATTTTACCTTTAAAAAAAAGGATATTACCAAGCATTTTTCATTTTACAAAATAAGATAAATAAATTAATTTGAAAGTACACTCTTATATCAAAAGTAATAATATCACAAGGCATTATTTTTAAATTTACATGTAGTGGATTAATTATTTAAATAATGTATACTAAAGAAAAATTTTACTTAGCGATGAAAAAGCAAACATTGTACACAAATACGATTAATTTATATTAGAGGTATTTTTAGTGATTAAATAACATCTTCATGAAAGTGCATCCATAACATGAAAAATATGAGAACGCGAAAAATGGTGATAAATAAAATGATCAGTATGTTTTGCATATTAAAATCTAAAATTTTCGAAAGTAAAGTTCAATCTACATATATAAATGTTTTTTCCTTGATTTCTGTCCTATATAATACCCCACTAGAAATATTCGATGAATATTGGTAACGGATTTTGTATCTTGATGTTCGAAAAGAACTAAAAATGAGACACCGAGGCTTGTATCGTGTTTCTTAATTTTCCCATTAAGTTATATGACATGTTTTATTTGTTGTTAGTGAAATGTTTGACACACAATTTACGATTGAATTATATGTTTCCTTAGATATTACTTAATTATGTTAACTGTGTTTTTAGTAAATTGGTAATTTGTAGATATTTCTGATACTTCTTTTCGAATTATCTCATTTTTAAAAGATGTTGTTTCAAATTAAGGAAAATATTTAAATGTTAAGACAGTAAATTGAAAACAACGAGCCACGCCAATACATTTACAGTTTTCTAATATTAAAAATAAATGAAAGATCTAAGTAAATAAAAATAAATTGAATCAAATATGTTTTAATCATTCATACCTCTTAAGTACTTTTAATTTACTTAACTAAAATTTGCATAAAAAGCATTTAAGGGTTATGAATACGTTTGGAGAGAACCATGATCTCTCTCTCTCTCTCTTGTAAAAGCATATGAATATATAATTTTGGCGATTTGTAGTATTACTTGAATTAGGATATACCAATACGTTTTTTTTAACACGTTTTTAATACGTTTTTTTATAACATCATTAAAATAAAATAAATAAATATTTAAATGTAATTGTTTGGAAAAATGAGGAAAAGTGACATTATTTCAAAACCTTCTGCTTTTAAGAAAAATGGGGTTCTTAAATAATGATATTTTTCCTATACATAGCTAAGACTTGAGCTCTATCATAGCCATCTCTATCAAGATAGAGACGTAGCTCTATCTTGAGCCGGAACAAGAAGTTTTTAAGTGGCGGAGTGGATATATCAAAATACTGTAATGTATCAAGACCCAGGTATTTTAATAGAAAGTATTTATTATTATTTCGATTGAGAAGAACTCGGAAAATAATTTGAGTTTTTCAAAACTCCTAGTTCAAGCTCAATAGCTTTACATAAGAAAAATATTTAAAAAAGAAGCATATATCTTAAAGAGATAGTGATTTGAAAACATGTCATTTTTTCTTAATTTTTGGCTAAAAAATCTGCATTCAAATAATTTTTTATTGCAATAATATTCTTAAAAAAATTTATACATATATTCTAATTAAATTCAAAAATAATTTTCATTTATAAGCGTTTGCAAAATCAGTTTCAAACGTAACCAGTAAACTTAAAAGGTAAGATTTAATCAAAAATACTGATATGTTAATTTCATATTATAAGAGCAACATTTTTACTTTTAGAATTTCAACATATTTTAAAAAAACACATAACGCTTCCATAAAATATACGAATTAACAAATTAGTGCATCTAACTATACAACATGATTAAGGAATACAGATAAAAATTTTATTCATTTTGAAATAAAGTTATTAGTTAAACTCCAAAGGGAAGAGTATTTTTTATATAACTTGAAATCTAATTTTTTTCAGTGAGAGAAAGAGAAACTTGTTCCTATTAATAGGTCTTTGTAAAAACTTTAAAGCAATTCAAATTTTTAAAATGATTAGAGTTAAAAAATGAAATATAAAGAAAAAGTAGCACCGTTTTAAACATTATCAACAATAAAAATGTTTTAATAACTAATTTTGGAATTTGAAAAGGTATTGCAATTAAATACAGTCATATATTATTAATTTTCTGAATCAAACAGCTAGTAAACTGCAGATACCATTTGATAGAATTATCAAATCTTTCAAAGAAAGTTAAAACTAATATTAAATATTTACATAATTAATTGCATTTAAAAGTATTTTGTGCCACAATCGTGTGTATTTAAAACTTTTGATGAACAAACGAAAATTTAATGAGTAAACCATTTGTAGGATAAAAAAAAAAAATTCTATTTTTGGAATTTTAAGAAAAATGGTAATGAATTTATTTAAACATTTGTTTATTCTTCAGCCCTTGCGTGCCATGTAATCAATAGTGGGTACATACTACGTATAGGGCAAAATTCCATTGTAACCACATGGAGATACATGGCTTATTTATCTGTGCAACCAGTGTTGCCAACACAAGTAACATTATAAGGTAGTTTTTCTTTCACTTTGATTGTATAAAATTACAAAAATAAATTTACAAAATGTCTGGGCTTCGAATTTTTTTTTAAAAAATAGGAAAATTAAACTTAAATTACAAATCTTTTGTTGCATTGCTCGATTGTTTGGAATTTTCCTTGGAACAAAAGGCTTTTTCACATGCGTTACATAAATGTATTGTCACTTTAAGTTGCATTTTTTAATTTTCTTCATCACAAAGAGATAAATCTGTATCAAAATCATTGTCATATACATCAAATTCCGACAAACACCCTTAGTCAGTATCGATTTCGTTGAAATCCAACGATGATGCCTTATTTTCAAGAAAAAGTAGAAATAAAGAACAAAAATAGTTATACAAACTTTAGAAAGCAAAACGAAGCACAGAAGAACATGCGGTCTAGTCAGTCAAAAGGAAGAATGAAATGCATATTATAACTTCAGAGTCAGTATACTTAGAAACCTGGGATTTGCGAGTACGTTAGAAAGTGTGGTCTGGTAGTGAAGGAGGTCAACAGTATTTTAAAGTCATCATTCTTAATTCATTATTTTCTTGATTAAAATGGCGTTGTACTTCAAGGAAAATCACAAATACAAAAACATACTAATACTTTCCAAAATTGAAAAGTGTTCTGAAGTTAAAACACTTATCTATTATATAATACATGGTAGTTTTGCTACTTGGTGTATGGTACTGTTTGATATATATATATATACATTTGATTTTCAAATTAATACTGTTATTGTCAACGTTTTACATAAAATAACTTCTACATTCTATAGGAGAATATATTACAAAAATTAAAACTACTCATTTTTTGTTTCAAATTTCTTATTGGTTAGCATTCTTTATTCCAAAACATTATTTCTAGAAAAACATAAATTCAATTCAAATTTCAAAATGAAAGCCACAATGATCATATGTATTCTTTTCGAATTCAGCTTCGTTTAAAAAAATAAATAAATAAGGATTTTGAAAAAAATAGAAGAAAAAAATGTATCTCAAATATTGAAGAGACAAAGAATTAATTTTTAAAATGTAGATTGATTAGAATTTCTAACTCTAATCTTATTCGTATAGTTAACAAAAGTACGAAAATTTTCAACGAAAATCTGGCAACATGAATTTCTTTTGTCAAATGGAAAATTGGATTCACAACATATGTTTCATTCTTTTCGATTTCTGTTTGGTCATAATTCTTACAATTTCTTTCGGTGTGCTTCACATGTTTTATTCATTATATTTTCCAATGTACAATATTTCTTACATCTGAAAAATGATTAATATTTAAAGTTACATTAAATTTCGAAACTTTACTTTTTCTTTTTATCAAAATACGAAACTCTTAGCTCTTAAGCTAATTTTGTGCTAGGAAGATCTTGATTTTTTTTTTTAAAAGAATTACAAAAGCAGCTACGGTTTTCATTAATATTTAGATAGGAATGAAGTTTGTTGTAGAAATTATATATATTCTAGTTTTTTTTTCCTTATTTAAGCTTGACGTTTTTTTTTTTTTTTAAATACTTTTTTACCTTTGTTATACATTATTAAGGATTTTTTCCCCTTGAAACTAGATAAAATACAGTAAAATCTGTTTTGGGGCAGTAGATAGGGACCACATAAAAAAAACCGCATAAAAAATATGAATATTTTTTACATATATACTTACATATAACGAACAGCTTCGTCGACATACCACAATTTTTTGGGGATGGGGTGGGGTGGAGAGGGACTGCATGAAAAAGTTTCACATAAAAATTACGTCAATAATTTACGAATTTATGAGAATGTGCTTCCAAATAAAATAAATAATTAAACTACACATGAAAACATTTAATTTCTCTTTGTAGAAATGGAAACGTTTTCAAAATGCACATACAAAATTCACGGTTACTCGTAATACAAAGCATGCCTCTTTCTGTGATGAACTCGTTCAAAATCGCTTTCGTCACTTGGAGATACAATTTTAATAGAATTATTTTTTGGTATCTTAATGTAAGTGATAAGTTTTTGCGACGAAGATCGGTTGGTCAGTAAGTTGCCTGCAAATGTCACGATAACCAGATATGCATGATAGGAGCTGTTTTTGGAATTAACAGCTCCTTTCGGAATTGGTATCTATTTTAAGAAAATGCTATTGCAATTTGTTGGAAAGGTGAATCTCAGCATATATTTTATCCGCTTTCAAAGAATCTGGTTCTTCTTGTGTGTGTCCTTAATATTTTATAAAATTATTGATAATGTCATTGTCATTGACAGTTTCGTCTTACATTAAGCACGTGCTAGTAGCGCTCTGAGAGAAAACAATTGAGTGTGCATCAGTAGCGCACACAAGGGGTGTGTCCTAGAGGTCCGGACACCCCCTATAGCCATTGATTTTTTTTCGATTGGTTATAATCCTATATTACGTAAAATTTAATTAAGTATTCGTTATTAATAATTGATTTTATTAATTTATGCTAATTATTTATTCAATAATTAATTTTGTATTGTTTTTGTTTCCGAAAATCGACAAAATCAAAAGAATATGTTGGGCGGCTTATTCAGGCATGATACCAAAATGGTGGACTTTTGCCCCTGGACCCCTCCCTTGAAAAATTTTTGTTTGCGCTACTGGCGTGCATTGTGGGGAGATTGCTTGCAACAAATGAACAGAGCGTCTTAAAGTGTATCTATGTGCATTGATAAAAATATAACAGAGGCACCAAAGCCGTTGAAATTCATTTACCGCATAGAAAAAGATCTCAATAAACAAACCAAACAAAAATTAAATCGCACAAAACAAATCACGCAAAAATAAAATTTTATAAAAAAAGAACCGCACAAAAAGAAAGTAAGTTCTACTGTATTTGAAAAGTTAACATTTTTTTTAAATTCATTAATAACGACCACACCGATTTTAATGTGTAAGCAATTTCACTTTGATTATAGTTATGAAGAAGCTTTCAAACAAATTCATTGATAACAATAAATGCTAGAAGATTAAAATTTCCACGTTTCATATATTACAAAAAAAAAAAAAAAAAAGAAAGATATAGTTACATAAAATAGAATTTATCACCGAGGTATATCTTTGAAATTTATAAAAGATAATTAACATGTATTTTGTGGTCGTAAATAAAAGAAATATAATGCTCATTTTCAAAAATAAAAATGCGAAAGAAAAAGATTGGTTCACTATCTTGTGCAAAAAATAAGAAAAAAAAAATAAAAATTTCTTACCGCAAAGGAATATAAACTTGTTGATGAAATTAAAATATTATACCGTAAGAAAAAAAAATAAATAAAAATGCTTTTCATTAAATTTTATCCACTTTTTTCTATGCAAGAACTTTTCTACAATACTTGAATTCTAAATAGTTAAAATGCAATAGATATATTTCAAAAATAATATGATATTTTATGCTAAAAATGTTCGCTGAAGAATAGTTTAATATACTCCAAATTCGGATGAAATTTTCCACAGATTATTTATAGCAAATCGTATTAAGAATGTTTTTTCTCTATTCTTTATTACACATACTGATTTTTCTATTTATGTGGCATATTTTGTAAGGAGTAATTAATTCTGCATTTTAAACTTTTAACTCACTACTGTCTAACCTTTCCGATTATATCTGCCATACTATATATGAAGAACTAATCTGCTTATGCCCTGTTTTCAATGTTGAGAAACCTTAACTTCGGACGAATAGCTTCAAGATACATTAGTTTAACTTTAAACTATTTATCCAACAAGGAGTTTTGAATTGCCTCTCCTGTGTTCTACATATTCAACAGTTTAAGGCACCTTAAGCAGATGTAACAGCTGCTGTGTTGGCGGGATTTAGTAAGACTAATAATGACGTATCTGTAAATTCAGCTGTTTCTATCCAGAATGAACATTATGTTTAAGCCACAAAGCATCTGCAGAACAAGTCAAGTTAGTTGTTGTCTATGTAGTGCTTTACCAGTAAGTTCTAACAGAAGCAGTAAATTAAATATAAAGAAAAGCTTATTAAAAAAGAATAATTTGGTCAGATGAAGGATTATTTATTTTATTTCTTAAAATAAATCTCAGTAATTGTAAGATGAAGAACTAAAATTAAAAATGGGAAGAAATTTCCTATCATATTTTAAATATAATAATACAAATAATGGTTCAGAATTAAATATCCAATTGAACAGAGGGGGATGAATTTCTGAATATTATTACTAAGAACCTGAGACACAATAAATCTGTAAAAAGCCAATAGGTTAAAATGAAATCACATTATATTTATTAAGCTGTCCCCCATTTAAGATTGTGATGTTGGCTTAAGCTTGTGTTTTACAGGATCCTAACTTAATTCTTACAGCAGAAAATTTGTACATACTATTGCAAGAAATACAATAAAGAACAAAAATCAAATCTGAATATCCATTATTCCATGTACAATTTCCCCTTTTTTTACAAACTGTAACCTAACAGCAAAGTATAATGAACTTGAAAGCATGCATAATAGGAAGTAGAAGCAAAAATAGAATAAATAAAAAGAACTATCATAAATGCAGAAAGCATATTTAAATATATATATACACATGTAAATATATCACGTCATAATATGTGGGTGTTGTTATACTATTACGAACAAATTTATAATTGATTCCTTTAAGAAAATATTAAGGTTGCAGTTTCTAAATAAATATACTAAGAAATAATCTACTTTTTTTATATCTGCACAGCTCTCAAATAGAAATTTGTTCAAAATATTTAAGTTTACATACATTTCCCTTATCTTTTAAAATATTTTCTTTGCCACACCTAAATGCACCAGCTGCATTCTCGTATATAAAAATTTAAAGTATATTTTTATCTAATTATTACATGCACTCAAACTCAGTGGCACCTCAGCCCATGAGGGCCAGGGACTACTGTGCCCATTCCAGTATACGTGACAATTGGGCGTTGAGGTGTATGAGCACATGTCCCGAGGAGGTCAGTCTGAAGCGAGATTCCCAGTGCTTAAGTCCCCAATCAAGATTGGTACTCATTTATCGCCCCACTGCAGTGGAAATAATGAAAGGCTGACTCGATCTTGTCCTGCCAGGGAATAGAACCTGGACCTGTGGTGTGGAAGCTCGGCATGCTACCACCTGACCACTGGGCCTCAAATTATTACATAAGTGGTCCAATTTGTTTTAAAAAAATGCCACACATATCTGTAGAAAAATATTCTTTAAATGTAACAAATTATAAAATATTCTTTGTAATTGACATTTAAAATTAGTTCCTACAAAAATGTAAACTTCATTAATCAATTTTTTTGGTCAAAGCATTATTCTTTATCTTTTTTATTAACAGGTTTCACCATGTTTCACCCTCTCAAACATTATGAACGTGTACAATAATGCATTTTGATGATGTTGTATAATCAATTTGACAACCATTGCAAATTTGCGAGGATAAGTAAATCTATTGATATTTGCTAACACCAATCCTCTACATTGGTAATTCTACATTTATCTTTGTCTTACGTCCATTCTATTGGTCATTCCAGCAGTTATTTGAAAAATTCCAATCCGTCGAGAACATTTTGAAGGACCTTGACGATAGTCTCGGGGAAATTTAAATAACTTATTTATGAATTTTTAAGACAGCGTTTTCTCAAACTGTGGGGTGCGCCCCCCTTGGGGGGCATCGTAACTCTACAAGGGGGGCGCGAGCATATTGAAAGGTCAAACAAAAAATTATTTAAAAAATTATTAATGTACTGAAAGTAAACAAACAAAATAAATTCTGACATAATAAAAAATAAAATACACATTTACACTGATATATTTACTTATAAATGTATCTGTGCTACACAATGTATTTTATAATTAACTTAACAATCCTAATATAAGAAAAAGTTTATTATTTACCAGTGACCCCATGGGCTTATCATTTATGTGATTAAAAACAAAAATTAACCCTTATCTTAATAATTTTTCCGGTTTATAATTTTTCCTATAACTTCCAATTAAAGTTTAAGCGATTCGCTTCCTAATGCCAACCTTTTTCTACGTAGGCACGCGTATGTGATGTATTGGGGGAGGGGGGAGGAATAAAGAAGAGCGAATAATCTGAAATAAGTAAATCCTTCGCAAACACTGTCAAGGTTCTTTTATTGCATTCCAAAGCCTTCGGAATAATTTTATGAATAGCACTGCACAGAAAAGATCGTACTTCGGAAAGACGTATATATACGTCCGAGGAAATAAACGCTTTGGCTTAGCGAGACGTTTTCTTCGCCGGGGGCACTTAAGAGGTTAAAGTCGTTTCGCACTTTTAAGGTCAAAGAATAGTATTATTGAATTCAATACATAGTTATTGTATGAAGGAGGCGCGATGAAAATTGTATATTGTAACTTTGAGAAACACTGATTTAAGAGACGGATTTGCCATTTCTCTTCAGTAGGGAAAGTGAACTAAATTAAATAATTCTCTAAATAGTTTACTTGCGATAAAGTTGACAGACAGAATTTGTTAGACATACTCGAGAAAAATTAAATATCTAAAATCTTCAATTTCAAACATACATATATTGGACTCGAGTGATAATGGCTTATGTTTTTTTTTTCGAAAACTGGAAATGTGAAACAGAAATCCAAACAGAAAAAATCAAGAAATGCCATCAAATGTGGATAAATGTGATTAAACTTAAAACATAGAAAAAAAAAAACATATGAACGTTGTTGATCTTACCACTAGAATTATTTAAGCCATGCTGGAAAAGAATTTCGAAAATATTTTTAAGTTGACAATAATTTTGTAGAAAGTTACGAGTGGGTTGAGTATCCATTTCAAAATACTCTCTCAAGATTTCTGAACTGTTGAAGAATAAATTTGTGTAGTCTTCCATATAAATGGTGAAACCAAAATAAAAATCAAAGGTAAGTTACAAATAAATCAGGTTTTGAATTTTTGTGTTGGGATTTATGATGAATTTTTGAACTGAAAATGTGGTTATTTCGTTTACTGTGACCATAAACATTTTACCTTTGCGAAACCATATTTTTTGTGGTGTTTGCTTAGAGGGAAAAATATTAACTTTTGCCAAATATATGAAAATAATTCTGAGATTCTATAAATAATTCCAATCTCTTTGATAAACTTTGGTTTGCAAGACATCGAAAAATGTCACTAACATTTGTTAAACTTGTTTTAGTTTACCTCTCAAAAATTGATTATTAAAAACATTATGCAGCATTGATGTAGCCTTATTTATATGTATATTGTATCAATGCAATTGCATATTTATTATTTATTGTGTCGAAATGTGCTTTATATTACTTTATTTTAAGTAAATAAATCAGTTCTTTGTTTCAATATACACGCGACTTCCATTTATTGTTAACATGTCTCCCACTTGTCGCTTCCGAAAATTGAAAATATCTGTATTCGTTCCACTGTTTTTTTTTTCTTCAGTACAATGGAATAATGAATATCGCATCATTAAATTGAACTAAATCTGAATTTAGGACATTTATTTTAGGAAAATGAACTATATATTTAAGAATTATAAGTAGAAATAGTAAATTTTTAATGCAAGTTTATTTCTTCTAAATCAGAATATAAAGGATAGTTATAGTAATAGAGATATTCACTTAATAGAGCCCTAACAAAATAGAAATATCACTTATTCTTAGATAAAGTCTATATGCAGCTATCTCGAGAAAGACACTTTACTATCTTCAAGTAGGTTTACTCAGATCCTTTTCCAAAGTAAATCTTTCTGTGAGATTACTAATCACTTCACTTACCCCTCTGCCAACATCTACTGGTACTTTGCTGTATATTCATCTATTTTCAAAGCCTCACTTCAAACGTATTTAATTAGTCATGCCTATTTACGAATATCATAGTTCCTTCCCAGCGAGGCTTTCAAATCAAGCAGCTTTTAAAGAAACTCCGGAAATTCGTTTAGTTCTTGAAAAGGAAGTTTATATTTTTCTATTCGAATTCAATATAATCTTTTTTTTCTCAACAGATTTCTTGATAGATTCCAATTCTTTTAGATGCAATGTCTTTTTTTGTAAAACTGCATTCAAATAAAAATTAAGTTTCTAATTCATCTTTAGAAAAAGAAATTCAGGTAATTTGTTCACCAACTTAATAAATGATCTATATTATATAATTAAAAATTAATGCAATTCAACTTTACTAATTTATTCTTTTAATAATTGAACATTTAGTTGTACTGACAAAAATAAATTTTCAATAAACCAGAAATAAGAAAAAAATCAATTTTGATTTATATTTTACTCGTGTTGTAATGCATTTTCTGTTCTCGAACACATGCCATAGTATACCAATACTACAGTACACTCACAATTGCTCAGAGATGATTGCTTGTTCTCAAAATTTTGAGATAGATTTCTTTCTTTCTATTAAAGTGAATGATTTATGAAAAGAAACACTGAGAAAAATTAACTAAGTTTAAACACAATTACAACAAAAATTAAAGTTTAAAAAAAATTTTACGAGACCAAAATTTTTTGTCATTTTTTAATTGTTTGACAAATAAATTTCCCACAGTCTTATTTTATAACCTATGACATCTAGAATTAAAGTGCATAGGAGTTTTTTCTCTGTAGATTGTTAAGTCAATATCAATATTAAGAATTAGAAAAGGGGAACATGGAAATAATTCCTTATTTCAACATTCATTTCAAGCAAAGGCGGTGTAACGTCTAAATTGTCTGGTGGGTTTCAGAACTATATTGAATTATAATTGTCCAAATGCTGAATTTGTAAAATTCAGGAATTTTGAAATGTGGTGGAGAGAGACTAAAAAATAAATAAATAAATCCACGATATGGAGAACTGAGTTATATTTAATAGCATTTCTAGGCAAAATCTGTTAAAGGCTTTTGCTTTTTTAAGAGAAAATTAAGAGAGAATTAAGATATTTTTTTTCTTTTAAAGAAAACGTAAAAATAAAGAGATAATCTATTGAATACATTGTGTTTACAGAATTTCACATTTCGCTGAATGCATGATTTACAAAGCAAACATGCTAAACATACTATTTCACCTAGAACTATTGCAAAAATGTATAGAACACTTTATTACTTTTGAAGACACGTTCAGATTATCTGATGACCTAAAACGAATTTTGGACTTGAAGGAAACATGAAATTGCATCGAAAATGTTAGAGGTTTCGTTACGTGTGGAATTCTTCACTGGTTTAATAAACCAATTTATTTTTTTAAAAAATAAGTTTAATTATAATTAATTTGTTAAACGAAGCATCTTAATTGCCTTACTGACCATCATTATTGTTTAAAAACTCAACATTTAAGTCAGTATATTAGATAATTCGGAATTTTAAGCTTTTTTTTCGGTAGCACGAGAAAGTGCTTTTTTACGTGAATTAAAATGGAAAGGGTCATGTGGATTTTTGTATTGAACAATGTTACTACACCGAATAGTGCTTTGCCTGCTTACATGCCCATGCGAAATATTTTCTTCGCAATTAACTCATTTAGGGAATCCTTACTCACCGTATGTACTTGGAAGCCCCTTCACATTGGAAGAAATATGTAAGTAGGAATTTGTGAACAGTCAATAGTTTGTAAGCCGTTAGAACCAAGAGGGGCGGGGGGCATCCCTAATTTACTCAAGTGACGATTAAATATCACAAGTTCTCACCTTTTAAATAGATTTTCGTTTTCGAGAGATCACTTCTGATTCTAATTTCACACCTATAACATCCCGAATCTACGTCAGCAGACGCCCACGCTCCTATCTCTTAGACTAAGGATCCAAGCATATCAGTGGTCATTTAAACATTTTAATTAGCTCGGGCATGACTTTCGTTAAACTCTTGATTACAATAACAATTTTGAACTGCTTAAATAAACTTATTATATTTCATGTTACCGATTCTGATTTGTCATTATTAGAGTTATAACACATGGTAATATTATTCAGATTTAACCTCTGAAACGGTCAATCATCTGTTGAAATTGGGTCGAAAGTAAGACATTATCTGAAGTTAAGGGAGGACAGCAAGTTTCAAAAACTCATTAAGGTAGCACTTAATTGTCACTGTATAGCCAGCTTGTATGAAAAAAGTATGGAAGTGAAATCCGATACTACTCCAAACCACAATACGTGGTGCAGAATCAGCATAAAGTAACCAATAAGCAATTTCTTTGTGGTGTCTTCGAGCCCAAATCCAACTAACGTGCTGTGGCACGAGAAAATGTTTGTTATCAAAAAGAGCTATGTAGCTTTCGGTTATCCCTCTTTGTCTTTCAGAGCCCCAAACGCACATGCCCGTTGTTTTGTAACAAATGTAAATGTAGCAAAGGATGTTATGCGAATATTACCCTATGCGACAAACAATACCAAACGATACGTGACAACAATATTGCAAACATACAATACAATATTTTTGTAATATAGTTCTTGATATGGTTAGAGTTAACTTTGAGTGTTATATGCATGATTTGTCTGTACTCAAGTGTTGAGATAGAATAAATCAATAGTCTTCGAATTCAGTGGTTTCCTCTTGCATACTTTGATTACATATCCACATTAATGTTGTTCGGATATGCCCGACACAATCACTGACTTCCTATAAACACTATAAACCTCATTCTGAACCTTTTCGTGCAAGTTTAATTTCACTAAATAATGCTAGTATTCATTTGCGAGACATACTGAAGATATTCAAGTAGAAGAACTACTCAAAAAGCAATATCAGTAGTTCCAATCGACATTCTGAACTCCCTTTATATAGTGACTGTTACTGGAGTAAAGACCACCTCACATTTATAAGCGTCTACACTAAAACTCTGATAATTTGTATACACCATCGCTAAACGATGGAAATTCCATATGGATTGGATGTTTCTGTCTGGGATTTGTATTTTGGGTTATACAAAGTACAAAATGAAGGAATTTTAAATGGAAGTATTTAAAATTGAGAATACCACACTGGATTCTAGTAAGCGATAATACTGAAAGAAAGAAAAGAATTATCTGCTAAATTAAACTTTTTTTTATGAAAACAGCGTTTGAGTTCCTGGTTTTTAAATTATACATATAAAAAGGAAAGTGCTACGAAATATGTTAAGTATCAGTGAGTAACCATGTATCCCTGTTTTTTCACATTCAGAAACAAAGTTATATATATCATATATATAAATCCTTGTGTAAAACATTCCAGGTTTTCGGTATGAAACATTTACAAAATGCTGCCTATATACGCTACAAAATGCTGCCTATATAATGCTTTCAACGTTTACTAAATATATCAACGCAATGCAGAAAACAACAAAACATTACTTTCCAGGTGAATTTTCTGTTTGCATCGAATTATTTATAGTTTATTTCTCTCCCCGTTTTTGTGACTTCACGTCTGAGGATGTTCATATCATCTTCATTCTTCTATATATATTTTTTATCCGTAAACTATTTCGTCAGCTTTTTTTCTTATTAGCTTTTAAATGCAGGGGTGAATGATTGAGTATCGGCTTCAATGCCTTAAGAATTCAGTTTTCACTCTCAGCTGCATGTGTGAAGTATATGCCACCGGATTGTGGTTAAAACTACATAAAATTTGGCTTAGTGGGTTTTTTGATGACACTCGTTAAAAATTGTTGAGAGTTTTAGTTATAACCATTTAAGTCTGAGTGGAATATGATAGTTTTTCCTCGCACCGCATATATGCTCCACAAAATAAATATAGTGCAGATAATTTGATTTGCGAAAATAACATCGCTATTATACTACTATATTTAGAATACACAAAGTGTTTTAGTTTAATTTTCTCGTTAAAATTGTATTTTTCTTCGTTGTACGTTATTTTGTACCAATATCCTTCTCCAAAAACAGGGATCGGACTCTCATCGTATAAAAGTGAGTTTATTTTAATTAAAAAAAAACTCATTAGTAACAACCGTTAAAACTATGCAGCCACTAACAAAATTAAATTTACATATCTCATTTAAAATAATGATGTATATCATATTGAATTCTGGTATAAAGAAAATAAATTTATGAAGTTCGTTTTGAAATGGAGACAGCGTAGCTCTAAATTGAGACTATATTAGTTCAGGCTAGATGTTGAATGGTATAAATCTGTTGAATAGTAATATTAGTGCTTTGTATCCAGAATTACAGGTATAATTTAATCACAGCATTCAATTGCAAATTTGATATACAAAGGATAATATAAAATATATTAATGTTAAATACATTAAAATCAAATATATAAATATTTATATGTATATTTGCTTATATTTTGATAATTTGAAAAAAGTGTAATAATTTAATAAACCATTTAAAAACATTTTTAAAAAATTCAGTAAAATTGAAAATGAATAGACAAAGCAGAGAAAATTCTAAGATAAAACTTGATTTTTCTAGTATTAAAACGTTATGTGTGACCTAATTTATGAAGATAAAAAGTAAAAATCTTTTTATATTGTTAAAAGAAAAGTACATTTCATATAATATGATTCTGATGTTAAGTAATGAATTTTCTCGGTCTGTTTGTGAATTTTAGACTCATTTTTTTACATCTGAAAAGATTTAAATGATTCGTTTTATTTTTACATAATTTATTATATTAAATCAATGCATTTTTAACAACTTTTGATTGTAAATGATTAGCTTTTTAAGTAATTATTACGATGCGTAAGCCGATTTGAGCAATACCTTTGCTCTTTTAAATGAAAAAATAAATTTCTGTTTCAAATTACATATATAGTACAATATGTATAGTGTTAATATCAACTATACAGTTATTTACAATTATTTTGCTATTTTTTGAAAGTTTGAATTATAACGAATTCAGATATTTGAGGAAATATATGTATTAAACTCGTTATCGTTACCCAGACAAATAATTATATTACTGTCACGATCTCTTAGGAGTTTCATAACACATTTATAATTTTAATGATACGTCTCGTTACGTCCTATCATCTCATATGAAATTTGAGACGAAATACTGTGCTATTTAACTCTCCCTGGATGTGAGTTTCATACATAATTTTCCAATCTAATACGTTATGATATTTCAAAAACTAATTGAAATGTACATATTACTTTTCAAACTATGGGTTTTAATTAACATGTTAAGGATATGAGATTCAAATATATACATTTAAAGTAAATTCATGTGTGTGCATTCTAAAACTAATCATATCCGGCATTCTGTATAGTATAAAACACATTTCATATTGTATAAAATACAATGCAGGTGTTTATTATAACACATATTTAAAATAAAGCCTTTTTCTTATAACGTAGCGTACCGGAAAAAAATTTATTTCATAATCTGATTCACAAATACTTCTCCATTTTATTTGGTTGCTATAGAAGAAAAAATATTGTTTATTGAAGATATGTGGTTGAATGTATTTGTACACAAGTAAAATTTCTTCCTTTTGTCGCCGTGAGAGAAAATAGAAGCCATAAAAGTTATATCAAAGAAAATAATTTTGAATTTTTTTATGCAAGTATAACATGAAACTCGATTAGGCACTGAACAGTCATTTGGGGATAGTTTGATTGAAAAAAATAGGTAAAATTTCTTTCATATTCAGTGAATCTAATTACATACTTAATCCCCAATAAGAAAAATAAATCTTTGGAAAAATATTTGCAATTAAAATATTTTTATCGTTTATTTCTTTTTCCTGTCAATTATTGAAGGTCATAAATCATACTGCAAAAGATTTTCCCTGAAATTGCCCATTTTAAAAGTATGAAATAAAAATAATAATTTTTGAAAATAATTATTGTTTTTTTTTATTTACGTTTCATTTTTTTATATTAATGATCTAAGATACGCAATAATAAAAGCAATAGTTATAGAAAATCATTCGTAGTTTCTGAAAAATCAAATGTTGCATGATCTTCACATTTTGCCTATAACTTTACCATTATAATAGATACTGTAAATATATTTTCTCTGTTCTTCAAATAAGGTAATTTTGTTACTCTATACTGCATAGAATTTTTCGTTAAAAATATTTATCTTCTGAGGTTAAAAACAGTAGTTATGAAAACGAAATTTACGAGAAAACATAAACGCAACGAGAAAACAATTAACAATCTTAAAATTTCGCTTTGTAAATTTATTGCGTTTTAATAAAGAAACATAATATTCAATGTTGAATTTAAAGCGAAACCAAAAATCATTGATAATTCAGAAATAAATCTTTCCCCCTTACTATGGAAACAACACCAAAATAAGTGAGTGAGTGAAAATTAACGTCGCACTGATCAGCTACACGAGGACTTTTGGTGACGAACCACATAATTTTGAACCATGGTCAAGTGACGTGGACGACACCTGAGCTGGTACCCCCTCTCTCCTAACTACCACCCCGCACCAACGGGAGAAACAACACCAAAATTTTTACGAAAACATACAGAAAATATAATAAAACTTTTGGCAAATTGATGAAAACTCATCAATATTTATTCAATACATCAAATAAATAAATAAATATTAATTTAAGTTGACTGCCTTACAAAAGTTAAATTAGCAAAAGCAGGCAAATACGCAGAGAATAGAAGTAGTTGACTACGTTCGATTACTTTGACGATGATAATTTAAAATGCACACAAAGAGGGTTTATTCCTGAAATAATTTAAAATCGAAACTAATCTAGCCTTAGGGATATTATTCCACTGAAAGGAGGAATATTGAGTACCGAAAGGATAATGCAAATCGAAAATATTTATACAGAAGATTAAAAGTCGAAGATTCGTAATTTCACAACTAAAGGTCAAATCCTCTAAATCATGGTAAATATATTAAACTATGTCTTTTGATAGTGTAAAATATGCTAATTAAAAGTTTTGCAATTGTTCGATGTATTTGCAATTGTAAACTGGACCAATGAATAAACTTTAGAGAATGGGAACATTATATTTGTCAATATTATATTGAAATGATTTTTTATTTTTATTTTCTATATTAAAACACTTTTAATGTAGAATATTAAAAATTAATAATGAAATTATAAGAAGATATCCAATGCACTGAATTTATGATATATTTACTTTTATTCATAAGGGAAGATAAATATTGTATATATATATATAAGCTCATATCCGATCCATAATAAATATCAATAAATTTGTTAATCCTTTCTGCTTAAAACTGGAAAACAACTGTTTTATTTGGTTCATATGTATATGCTGTCATAAAACTAAAAATGATTCTCAATTCCATCTATATATGAAGGTATATTACATGCTTTTTTCTTCCTAATGGGCTGCATATTGGCAACTATGCTTTTGCAAACAAGGGAAGTCCCTACATGTGGAAGCAATTTCATGGTTGCACCATCTAGTTGCGGCATTCGTTACCAAATTTCGATGTTTGAATTAATTTTAATTCAAGATCTCCTTAAATTCAAAAAATTGCCACGATTTAATTTTGCCAAGTATACTAGAGTCAAACTGATACTCGAGGTATCTTTCACATGGTATATAATTATATGACATGCGTGCCTTTCGATTTTCACATCCATGAAAACTATCACCTCCATCCGGGATCAAACATTCAATTTTGGGCTTACACTGTGGTCTGACTATATTTAAACTCCCGAGCCGACAAATATATTATATGTAATCCTTTTTTATTTCAAATGATTAATTCCTAAAAAAATTATGAATTTTTTTAGTCATGTTTGTAAGCACTTGAATTACTGTTAAAAAATTTTAACAAGTGCAAATACTTAAATTTTCCAGTTATATTAGTATTTTCTTATTAAATTTTAAAAACTACAGTGACGTTATAATAAAAGTTGTTGTTAAACAAATTTCTTTAAGATATTTAAAGAAAATAAATCATAATTAAAATATTTATTAACTAACCATTTTTTAAAATACATTTATCCTGCTGAAAAAAAAATTATTTCACAGTTTTCGCAATGATTAATAAAAATGTATCAAAATGATGTCATTAAATATTAAAAACTTCTTGAAGAGATATTCTTTCATTTTATTTTGATTTAGTCCTATAAAAAGATGCTTTCAAAGATAAAAAAAGATACAAATGATGCCCTTTAAAGATAGTTAACTGGTTTGCCCATTCACCGTAAATTCGCCACAACCAGTTTGTTCGTACTTTGTACAGACACTGATATTGTCTTCTTTCTATCTTTGACTTGCACGTATTTTTAACTCTTATAATGATTTTATAAGTGCTAGTGTTTTTAGCTGATGCAATTTGTCAATGGTATTGAGATACATCTCATCCGGAATTTTCTTTGTAGTGAAGGCATGAATTTAGATTCTTGAAAATATTCGATAAAGAACAGGGATTTGGAATGCAATGTGCAAGTTGTTGCTTGAAAAGAATTGAAAATGGGAAGATAATCCAAAAGAGCCGGTATCATTTCTGTTCACATTGCAATGTAAGACTTAGTATTATACCATGCATCAAATTGTGCGTGTACATATGTATGCACACTCACATATAATCCTCAACCGTTTAAGAAAGAGGTACGAACTTGAAATGCTTTTGTAAGTATGAGATAAATTGGCTTAGGAAACATGAAACATTCCTCATAGCATGCAGAGTGTACACATATAAAGTATACATTCAAGAGGTTTTATGCACCACAATTATAAAATAAAAAATAGTGTGGAAACTTTAAAATTGAAAATTTATGGAATGTAAATGAGTATGTAATAATTCTTCTCTCTATTACTTCTTAAATTTTATTACTTAGTTACTATCCAAATGCACATTGTTTTAATTTCTGAAGGAGCATACTATTAAAAATATAAATTTGATTAATTGCTTGATTGTGTATGAATTTCAGTAGATATAAGAATAAATATTATTTGTGGGTGTATCATGCTCTAAAAAATATAAAATTTCTACCTCTCTTATAATTTATAAACATATATATTTACTTCTAATTATAATATTAATTTTAAACAGACGAAACAAAATAGGAATTCTGTACCTTTCAATAGCCTTTCGAAATAATTTATTTGTTACAAAATGGATGCTATTTTATTTAAATTTCTCTTGAACTTCTTAACTATTTGTTAAGTTAAGAAAATTCGTAGGCAAAAATATGTAAAAAAGTACTTTTAAAATTTGAATACTCTACATCTTTTTTTCCTCTAATAGATTCAACTCCTTTCAATATGTTTTCAATCATCATCCCATCTATATTACTATGGAAAAGGTGATGATTGAATTTTTCTTGTTAAAAAAAATCGACTTCCATAAATACATTTTTTTTTTGGAATAAATAAAATTGTTTGCAAAAAAAATATTTAGAGTTAAGTCTTAAATATTTGATATTTAAAGATAAAATCCAAAGGTTTTATACAAACAAGAGGATATAAATAAATAGCATCATATGTTTGTAGTATAATCCATGACCCAGCTATTCACCCTAAAATCATGATTTTTTTTCAAAAATTGATAATTTTTTTTTATGATTTTATTTTATAAGCTATCTTATTAGCTTAATAAAAATACCAAGTTTTTTATTTTCCATTCACTAGAACAAAAACTACAAGTGTTTCAGCAAAAGCAGATGCCATAACTTTACACAACATGTCAAACTTTAAGATGCATTTTACTCGAAATGTGGTTTTTTTCGAAAAACTCAAACGAGCACAGTGATTGCTCAAAAGGTGTTGAAAATAATTTTCTTAAATTTTTTATGTATGTTCTGTATAACAGTTGAAGTATTTTGACCTTCATATTTATCAATCACTGTTTTTTTTTTCAAAATTTACAGTCCTTTATATGAATACAATCACTGTTTTTTCAAACAATTTCATATAATCACAAAGGTAAAGTGATCCAGTTTTTGGAAAAATTAAAATATCTCTTTTATCCTGAGGGTCATTTCAAACATGAATAACAAAGTAACCCATCAAAATTGATTGAGAATTTGTTCATAAAACTTTTGTACAGAGCGGGCTCCGTGTATGTAATTTTTTGTACATTTTTAACAGTTTTTTTCCCTATTTAATAATAATAATTTTTTTCTGTTTTCAATTTTAGGATTTTTTGCTTAAAATATACTAAAAATCACAAAAAATCCCCATAACTCCATTTTTTCAAAAAAAAAAAAGTAGTCGGATACCTTTACATTGTCTGCACTTTGGCTTCTAACTGGATGGAAAAATATTATCATGCATCGGTTCTACACGTGCGGTTTTCAGTGGTATTAGGGTGAAACTCATGAATCCGTGACTATGACCACTAGGCAACCACGGCTTATGAGCTCAATAAAAATGTATTTCAAAAAGGACATCTTCATTTGAAGATAAAAAGATGGCTAAATGTTTTAAAACAGTGTACTTAACTCATCGTACAGTAAACAGTACAATTAATAATTAAGCTTCATTTATCCTATATAGTGTTCTGGAAAAACGTAAATTTTATTCCATAACTCTATATGAGAGCATGTAGCTGACAACAGCCAGTCCACTATAGTCGGAGCATACAATTTAGAATTCATTAAGAGCTATTGTTATATTAAAATTGTTAGAAACCAGTAGCGAAGGTATTGTTATATTTAACATTATTAATAATATTATTTCTAAATATGTAAATTGTGGGACGGGCTATGGCATTGCGTTTAAAAAAGCTAAAGCGGTGATTAATAATAAAACTGGTTTAGTATGTCTGCGTAAAAAATATGCACATTATTCTTTTATTTTTCCATTGCATCATCTACCTGAAGGCTCTGTGTTGAAGAATTACGGCTCATTAAGACAGTGAAAACTTATGTAAATATTTTAAACTTAATAAGAAGAGGCAATAAGCTTTCATTGCATTCCTGTTCAATTTGGAACCTCACTGTGGTGAAATTTTACTCTACTGTAAAATGCAATGGTAGGTGCTAGAAATTGCCTTTAAAACCTTTTTCTGAGCTAAATTTAGACAAAACTCAGTGGCACAACAGCCAATGATAATGCCGCAGCGCCCAACTCAGTTTTCGTGACCTTGGTTGCTGAGGTGCATGAGCAGATGATCCGGCCAGGAGGTCAGTCTGAAGCGAACTCCTCAGTGTTTAGATCCCAAGTAAGCTTGGTACTCATTTATAGATCCACTGAAGGGATGAAAGGCTGAGTGGACCTTTCCTCAGCCTGTTGATTGAACTTTGAACCCAAGTTGTTGCTCGATACTTTAGAACTTGGGCACCGGGCCTTTCTTTTTTAAAGCATGAGATTCTAACAAAACTGGCAGAAACCAGTCATTAAACAATGATGTTTTCACGATAGATTTAACATCCGAAAGCTTTAAATCTTCAACTAATGATAAACAGAAGAACACTAAAATACTAATGACAAATAATAGAGCTTACTTTCTGGCTTATCAGCAGTTAAGAGAATAAAAAGAAAATGACACACAATTTATCATACTTGAATAAAGAGTCCTAGGACCCTTTTTGGATGTCAGTTTCCTAAAACCACAAATTGCACTCTTCAATTACACCATATGGACTAAAGTAAGTGCCCAATGACTTGAAAATAGAAATTTCTTTTTTTTAAGCAGATCTATTCTACCTGAAAAAAATATAATGTATCTGAAAAAAAATTGCTTGTAACTGATTTCAGAAGAATGTTTCCCAAAACGTTTTAAATTTTTTTCTGAAAATATTATACTTGTTCAGCAGTCCATTTGTGTGTAAAAGACATTTTTCTACTCAAACAAAATGAATTAAAAACGAGAAATCACACTGAGAGTGCTTCTCTAAGTTGGGCCTATTTGCCTTACCGAAATTACAGTGGACATACATAAACTTTTATCTAAAAAGCAGTGGCAATCTGCACCTTGATTTCTTGACTTTAAAATATAGTGATTAAATATCCTAGTGAATTATATGCAATTCTTTTCATTTCTTTAATCCGTTCAGGAGCATGATCACATATATGTGATCACTTCAAGGAACGAGGTATTATATGTGAAATCCCGGTGTGATCTTAATTTGGAACGTAATGTACTTAGAATGATTATTAAGTATAAAGTTTGGCTCATTTTATTACATTAATGATTTTATATGTAATTTTAAATGAAGTTAGGCTTAACGGGAAAAATAATCTGGTCCTGAACGGGTTAATGACACTGACAGTTTCTTTCATGTGCTAAAATTGCTCGTGGGTAACTGAAGGTTGGACTTTAATGCATAGGCGAACTGCATTTTTACCATCCTGTAAAGAGAATTATATCATTGAGCTAAAAATATAAATACCTATCGTAACTAATATTTATAAGCTTTCCTGGCATTGCTAGTAATCACAGTATAATGCATATTTGTAAAGACATATGCCTTTCTACTATTTAGGAAAAGCACGATACCTCTTAAAAATTAAACCAAAGTTTCCTGTTTCACACAAATATATATTTAAATAATAAACATAACTTTATATATTTAAAATTCTAAAATCCTTTGTTAGAGTCCCTTCCACATCAATATAAGTATTATGAATTTAGAGAGAAGCTTCATTCTTCACGACTGCATTTAAATTATAAATAAATTGTTACAGAAACTGAACTACGTAGGAACAGAAGAAGGCTTGTTGTAATTGTCCCTTTTCATTATTCTGAGTATTCCTATTCACGTGGTCAGGTAGTTGACGTGGAAAGTTGCACATTCATTAGCAAGGAACCGGACGCTTTGTTTCTGTCGTTAACAATAACGTAACGAGAGTTTCGTCGTATTCAGAACAAGCTAATTTATTTCGCAATGGGGTAGCATAAAATGGAAAATTTTGAAACTTCATCTCAGTCTAAATTGTAAAAGTTTCAACAAAACAGCAATTTCAATTAAAGAAGCTTCCGAATTTTAATATATATCAAGCATCCTACGCAAGGAAAAGTCCTGAATGTTGGTTATTTTTTAATTTTTGGTACTCTTAGAATAATTTTATTATCAGAGATACGATTTTCGTTGTAATATTATATCACACTGATTGACTGATTGATTATTTATCTCTATAATCTTTATATTTGTATATTAAAGAATGTATTGTAAATATACGCAGTTATCAATTTTCCTTTGAATGATTGGGTATTATTAAAACAAACAAAAAACAAATAGCTTGTAGCTCGAATTCCAAAATTTACTTTGATGTGATGTTAAATGAAATATAATGTAATACTGTACAGTAAAAAAAAATTACTTTATGGTGTTGAATCCTATAAAAGAAATTTTTATATATTTTTATTAAAAATATTTATAGAATTCATTTAAGTTTTTTTATGATTCTCATTGTGAAATATTAAAGTATGTATGTGTATATGTATGCATATATGTGTGTATGTATATATGTTTTGAATATATTTGCTTTATCTTATAGGAAAATATAAATATATCTTGATGATACTAGATAATATTTTCAATAAAATTTACCTATTTTGGGTAAGTGTGTGATTTTCATGTAAAATACAGTTTTTGATAAAATAGTCCTTTTTTTAATGACTTTCTGTAACAATATAATATATAGGTTTTTTTATATTACAGGTCTTAAGACTTGTGAAGTGTTTTGCTGTTTTTGTTACTTATTTCAAACTTCTTAACGATTTTTTTTTACTATTATTTTTTCAAATAGCATTGAAATTTTAAAGCTTATTGAAATAAAAAAAAAGACATGCGAATATATTGGTAAAACAATACGTATTTTTAATTATTATCTTAAGTAATATTTAATATACCTTATACTTAAAATTTAGATTTCCTCTTCTAAAAGTTGAAATGCAAAGAACACATTTATGTCCTGTTTTATTCAAATAACTATTACAATGGTAATAATAATAATTAATGTAATATATTCATCTTGCAATCTAAATAATAACCTCAATTCAAGGTGTGTTTATTATTTGTATATTATAACATTGGAAAAAGTAGAATTGTTCATATTTTTAATCTTTTTAAAAAAATTCTAGATTAAAAATTGTTAAAAAATTTCAAATTTTTTAAGTCTTTCATTGCATGGGTCGGAGCCCATTATCTGCTGATTCGAATTTACGCAATTCACTCCCCAGTGCTGCAGTTTTTCATCAAGGCGCACAGGGTGAGGAGGATATCGACGGAAGGGAGGGAGGAAAGGAATAAATGAAAACAAAAAAAAAAACCCTCGAAAATTTTTTCAAGATAATTTCATTGCATTCTAAAGGCTTCTGACTAATTTTACTGATACCAGCGCAAAGAAACGATCGTACTTTGGAAAGACGTATATATAAGACCAGTGCGATAAACGCACGGGCTGAGAAAAACGTATATACATACCGGAGGGACTTTAATAGCATCCTTTAATATGACTGTTTCTAATTATTCATTAAGCTTATTTTAAAAGCTTAAAAAAGAGTTAAAATGTCGAAATTTGAAATACTTCACTTTTACTTATAATGGGTGATAAAATCTTTAAATGTACCTAATATTTAAACTATACACTATAATAACAACCCAATTACATACCAAAATAATGGAGGTAATAAAATAAATTTATTTTTTAACATATAATATTCTCCATTTTACATGAACTTTTCTGCCTTTAAATAAACATTTTGCACCTTTTGATATATTTTATGCTAATCTTATACACGCACACTTTCTGTTTTTTTTTTCTTAAAACATTTTCATGTTTTCTTCTAGAAGAAAAAATTAAACCCTACTGATCAAGAAAGAAATAAAAAAATTAGTTTATATTAAGTATATTTATCCTTCGTATTACAAATACTTCAACTATGAACGGTATGAAGCCCCATTTATGAATAAAATATTTATATGATCTGAAACTACTCAAGAGAGAAATAGCACGCACACATGCGTATCTCCTTTTTCTCATCTACGTAACGTCTCAGCACAAATAACTCAATCTCTTTTCCAACGTGGACTTTTTAAAAAGAATTTTCTCCCTTTCTATTGAATCCTATCAATAAGTTTTAAATGACCAAATAACAGATGTTCGAACTTTGAAAACAACCTCAATAACCTATCTCTTTCATTTCTTTTTTTAGTTATTGAAAAACGTGATGCAATAAAAGAAAACGAGGGGCCTGTTAAAGAGTAACAAAGGGAAACTGTATCCAGTTAAATGTTCTTTGTACAGTAATAACTAGACTTACGTAAACCCAGAGTTACGCGATATTTAAATCTCGTCGATTCTCATTTTGTTTGAGAAAATAAAAATTGGTGAAATTGGTAATGCGTTTGAAGAAGTTGTTGATCTTGCCAGACAAATAAATTTAAAAATGTGTAGTGTTTTCGTCTAAAAACTGTTGGATTCTTACAATCAGGAGTTGAAAATGTGTATGAGCTCATAGAAATGCATGAAGAAGAGCCTTGGGGATGAGACCTTGAGGATCCTGTTTTCTGACCCATTTCAGTCAAAAGATCGAATGATGGTTGGAAATTTAACGATGCTTCAATTTAATTCTAAAGGGTTTACAAATTTTAGAAAATGTAGACTCCAACGAAAAACGTATTTTTGAACCAATCAAAGAATAAAAAAATATAATTATTAGTGACGAGGAAAGTTTGCTAGAGAATAAAAGTAAATCGGCAGAATATTATGTTAAAGTTTATGAAACTGTTACATCAGCGGTGGTCAAACTTTTTGACCTCACACACCAGTAAATTCATAATTTAAATCCCGAGGACCACTAATAGTATTTAAAAATATTTTTTTAAAAAAATATGATCTAAGAACATATAAAATGTACCTAGTTAAGAAAATGAAGTTATTAATTGTAACCAAATTATGAAAGCTTTTTTAATAAACCACAATAATATAAACAAAACCTTTAAAAACAAATTAATTAAAAATGCTCTAGGTGTATCAAACTTCTAGCGTTATACAATGCTCGTAAATTATACAATGGATGTTCCTGCTTAGTTTAAATAAGATTATGGATAATTAGATCCATGCAACTGCAAGACATTTATTTCAAGCTGAGATCGGCACGGTGTTTAGATGGCTGTGACAAATGAAAAGGCCTTTTCATATTAATAAGTTGTGGAGAATTGAATCACAAAATTTTCGTCGACTGTTCACTAAGAAAAGGGTATTCACTTTTACCAAATTTTCTGGGGGCTATTACCAAGGGTACGCCATTTTTGTGGGGACCAATGAAATTTTCTTACGGATCACTAGTGGTCCACGGACTACCAATTTGGGGACTTCTGTTAAACATCAAAATAACTTCAATTTACGATTTTCCATTTATGTTATTTAAATTACATTATTATTATTATTATTTTCTACATTATTATTTTATTTCTTGTACGGCCCAAACTAAAAGCAATATATATGTATTTACATGCAAAATCATACCCCGACTTACGCAAATCGACTTAACGTGGTTATCACTCCTCAGTTCCACTTATCGCGTAAGTTCGAAGTATTACTGTACTAGGATAGGTGACACACTATTCATAAGTGATTAGTATCAGTACATTTAAAAATTTGGGAGATGTATTTCAGAAGTTACAATGAAAATGCTTGGTATGCTAAACTATGTTTTTTATAGTGATCATGCTGTTTAATTTTAATTTACTTTTTAATGAGTTTATTCATTGAAATATATATTTTTGGAAAAAAATGCACCCTATTTGTGAGAGCGAATTGGGAATACTCAAAGCTGCTCAAATTAACACTAATGCCAAAGAAACTTTTATTTTGAAACCTAAATAACTGACGAGTTCGACTTACTATCCTTTACGTAATATTGATTAAAATATCGTTATTATTTAATGTGCAAAAACAATTTTTCTAACGTTTAATTTCAATTCAAGGAAATAATAAGTACTGCAATTATCTAAGCAAGCGTATCAAGGTGAAGAATATAAATAAAATTATTAAATTTAAGATAATTACTCAAAGATTCACAAAACGTAAAAGTTCATTCTGGAATGAATCTTAAACTTAAGATTTCTTATAAAAGAGAAAGGCACTTGCTTCAAGCACATTAATCCTCTCTCATTTAAAGCACTAAAATATGTAGATAGTTTATCAAAATTCAAATGAAAGGCAATAATTATTTAAAGTTCAAGTAACATAAGTTTGTCAATATTAATAATATGAAAACATTCTGTTGAAATTTTAATGAGAGATTAGTTATTAGAAATTTAAAAAAATGTAGGATTTCGCACTTTTCCCGATTATGAGATAGAATTAATGAATTTCGAACATAATTGGTAGATATAATACAACAATTGTACTTGTTTGCTTATACTGTGTACTTTTAAAGTAAATGAGCAGCTTGTATTTCTTTTTGAAAGGCAGCAAAATTTTTACAAAACACTTTAGGGCTCTTGATAAATAGATGAATGATACATTAAATGAATATATTTGGTAATGAATTAAAATTCATTAGAACAGATCAAGGTAAATAATTAAAACTATTCTTTGAAAGTAAACTAAGTATTAAAAAGTTCACTATGGAATTAATATAAAGAATGCGTAAAAAACTTTTTCACATATACATTAATGAAACATTATATGGCAAGTTTACTTTAAATGTATGTATTTTAACTTTCTGTAACGTATATACTTTAAATAACATTCCCTTCAATTTAAAATATGAATTAGAAATGGTGAAAACTATCTATTATGGCTTATATAATCCCAGTATTGTGATAAAAGTGAAAATGGAGAACTCTCCTTTTTCAAGTTTTACCGAACTTTAAGATAAAGTTTGCTTACAATACGGAGTTTTGAGTTACATTTAGAAATTAATACAAGGATGACATCATAAACCATCATAGACATCCTACAGTAATCACCAAATTGTCGATCGTGAGTTACTAGTAGCTCGCGGGGACTTTTTTTGTGGCTTGCTTAACGCTGTTATTAAAAACTAAGTACAGAAAAATATTCACCGAAGAACATTTGTACAACTGTTTTCGAATGGTAGAAATTACATATTCTCCCATTAATAAACTTATTGATGACAAAAGAATTAAAGTACATGGTTTTTATTAAAGCTAATACGTCTGATAAAAAAATCTGCTATTATATTTATTTATTTATTTATCAATTTCTTATGTACGATTTAGTTTCAGATTCTTTTTATTACATACAGTTCAATTAAAATTGATTTCATATGTAATAGACATGTAAGTTTAGAGGCAATAAACAAGTGTAGGTAGATTTTTTCAATTGGTAACTCACTTTAGGTTTTAAAAACAATATGATAGCTCAAAAGCTTCATAAGTTTGGCGACCACTTTCCTAATACGTACATATTTAGTTGTCAGATTAATACGATTCTCACTTTTTCGCATAGCACGATATATTCTCTATACTCGTTAATAAAATTTAAGCTAATTAAAAGTATCATGTTATTTTTCTAAATTCCTATTTAAATGAGTTATATTATGTTACCGTGTGTGTAATTATTTCATTAAAATTTTTTTCCCACGAAGTTCAATTTTATTCAAAAAGCGATACGTACGAGAAAAACGAGATTTTGATTGCATGCAATTTTTTTCCTTTCAGATTATTTTTAATGAAAAATCATACTATAAATTGAAATCTTTGGTTAACAAGATCTAACTAAAGATATTTTTTTAATAAATTAGAATGATTGTGAATTTGAAGATTGATTAAATCATACACCTTTCAAAAGAGTTACAGAAAAATCTCATACCATATACTTTCTACTCATAAAAGCTGACAGGAATTTCAATCGCCGCCTTTGTTTTTGTTTTATTTCCATATAGCAATAATTCTGAAAGCTTCCGTTCTCGTTATATTCTTAACATATTTTATTTATAATGTTAGGTAATATTTTACTCTTTTGAGAGAGATAAATATTATTTAATATCTAGAGCCCTATAAAACTTTTATGTAAATGCATGAAAATAAAGATTTGAAATGCATTCGTCGCATTTCTATAGAATAAAGTAGTTATTTCAATTTACTTTACAATATTACTTTGTTTACTTAAAAAAGCATGCTAGTTCTAGATTAAAAAAAAGTTAGTTTAAACAACCCTTCGAATTTTTTTTCTTATCCTTGGAAGCATAAATAATTTTCCTTATCTTATTAAGTAGTATAACTTTTTTTTCTGAAAATCTTTTTTCAAAATTCTGTGGCTTAGTTGCAGAAAAGTTGCCTCAAATTACAGTGGCTATTTTTAGTACTTGTTGCATACTAATTTGAGATGATTTTCAAAGTTACCTTCAATACTATTCAATGCATGGAGATTCATAATTTAAAAATATATGAATTTAATCAATATTGATTAAAAATATATGTAAATGATACTATTGGAAGTATAATTAGGTTGTTATTTTTATCCATTGCATTGGAAAAAGCTTGATTACATTAAAGAGAATAGGAAATATTTTTTTTTCATAACAAAATGGATTGGAAAATCACTAAAAGAGCATTCTTATTGGAATGATTCACATTAGAGAGAAATCCCTTTGCACATCTCTTTAAGTAAAGTTTTAATCACAGTCGACTTATATGGCCTTAGAACCACCGTGGATGAGGCACATTAAATCTTTCGAGGTTGAATTTCTTTAAGCTGGAGTACTCAGGAGGTTTATGTAGAGGAGAGGTACTGCTCAGGTACCGTCTTCACCCCTTGGCTGATACTAAAAATTGCAACTTTACTTTAAACCAAAGTTTCAGAAAAAATTTTAATGTTGTAAATATTAAATACTATGTATTCTATGTGAATCATCAAATTTAATATAGTACTTTTGAGCTGTTCTATAGTAGTTCTGAATTTAATTATCCCTGTGTGTGTGTGTGTGTGTGTGTATTTTAATTTAATTAACTCCTAGTTTAGTTTATTTTATTTTGGCTTAAAAAAACTCCTGCAAAGGGAAGGGATGTTAAATATGAATTCCAGTTAGTACATACTCTTCATTTTATTTAATCAAAGTATTTTTTTTAAAAAAAAAATTAAATTATTTCATTCAATTTTACATCGACCCAATCTTTACATCTAGCACAAGATATTTATTGATGTTAATGAAGTAAATTTAAAATTAGATATATATTTACTAACAGAAAGGCAAAATGAAACATTGCTGCCGAATTCCTACACACCAATATACAAATCAAAAAAAGGGGTTAAGTGTGCATGTAGTAATTCTTGCGGAAAATAAGTTGTGGTCAAAATGACATTTCTCTTCATGTAAAATAAAAGAATATGTTACACGATATCTTAGAGGGCTTCAGACTAAAATATAATCAGGAACGTATCTTTAAAATATGTATTCCTCATAATGCATAGTGGGAATACTGATCAGGTTTACCCTAAATTATGCCATTTAACAATGATTTAATATGGTTGGTAATATATATTGAATGAAGTCCAGTGGCTGAGTGGTTAATGTATCACGCTACTACACCTCAGGTCCGAGGTTCAAACCCCGGGCTGGTCAAGGTTGACTCAGCCTTTCATCCCTTCATTGGGTCAATAAATGAGTACCGAGATTGCTTGGGAACTTAACACTGGGAGTTTCGCGTTAGACTGACCACCTGACCGGAACATCTACTTACGAATCTCAGGGCCCAAGGTCGCGTATACTGAGTTGAGCATAGTAGGCCTTGGCTCTCATGGGCTGTCGCGCCACTGAGTTAAGTTAATATATATTTAATACTTCTATAGCTGTAAATAATATATTGCTATCTGATCAAGTATGGGTTAAAATAAAGAAACCTCCAAAATTCAATATTTTGTCAATAGCTGCAGATTGAAATAATACATATTGCGTTCAATTAATCAGACTAAGATTTAAACTCTTTCCTCTACTGGATGTTTAATTTTTTCCTTCATCTGGCTGAATAGAAACATGGATAGGAATCATTTTATTAAAGAGTTATTTTTTCTTAAGAATATTTGGACATAAAGCAATCATTAACTTCTCTTTAGAAATAGTCGAATATTTTAATTTACGATAGGCAAAGATAATGAACTGACTAAGCCCTGAAAGTGCGTGAAATATAAGAATGAACATGAACATTATTATTACTTTTAACTCTTGGAAAAGAAATAATACTTTTTTTTTAAGTATGGATGTGATTGAAATAGTTTTTATTTGCTTCCGGATAAAAACATATTTCGTTTAATTTGACTATTTTCAAGGTAAAAAAAAAATCATTGTAATCCTTTCATAACTAGGTTTCAAATCTTTTATTAAAATAGCAATAACACTCTTTTGAGAGTTTTTTATTTTACACTTCTAGAGACAAAATTTAAATACGATCAACGATACAAATATTTTAAACACTTATTTGATTTCCTGGATGCATTTGAAAATTTCCACCCATAAAATAAAATAAAAAGATAATTTGCTATGTATTGATATGTGATCCTTCACAACTTTAATTTTTGTCATTCTAAAACAGAATTAAATCATAGTTTCAAATAATTTACTATCCAAATAAGGATTATTTATATATTGCATTAAAAAAGCATTTATTATACCCTAGTATTCTTTTGGGGATGGAAAGGTTGGTTGTTGAAATAATGGTATACTTATTCAATGTAAATTTAAAACTATCATTTATTGAAATTGCTTTTTTTGTGTTTCAAAGAAAATTGCCTGAAGTGTGTTTCTCTTTTCTAACTGAAGTATGTTACATTAAATGCATAATATTTAAAATATTAATTTGTGAACTAAGCTTTCCTTTTATAAACTATATGTGTATGGGTTTCCCGTAAAAGATTGTTTTTGTGTGCGTTTCCATACACTGGAGTCCAAAAATGAAGTTCAATATATAGTTATTTAAGTAAATGGATGGCATATACGGTAACAGGAAATTAAAAAAAAAAACTCGCACTCTTATCATACTCTTAGAAAACTGTTACAAGTAAAGGGAACATTAACATTAAAATAAATTAATTGTTTTAATTATAAGCAATTGGAGCAAAGCGGAAAGAACTTATAAGAATTGTTTCTTGCTGCAAGACAACTAAAGCAAGTAGATTAGTAGGGAGTGAGATCATGTCTCTTTTTATAATACAAGCAAGAAGAGAGTTTCAAGCGGCGAAAGAAAGAGTCTGTCATTTGTGATTACATTAGACCCCATTCTTGCAATACCTTCTATGAGTTCAACAATACCTTTTCTTGGAATTTGATGAACTGAAAACTTTCTTCCAAGTATGTCCCAAATGCGTTCAATTGGATTTAAATATGTAGATCTTTCTGGTTATCCTTAAAAGATACACATTAAATTACAGAACTTGATCTCTTAACTTTAATCGTTTAACAGAAATTCAACCTAAAACATGTATGTCTATGTATCCATAGTATAGATAAAATATTATATATATATACCCACTCCAAAAAAGTCACAACCGTAATACTGATTACTTTGTTATGTGGTTGGTATCTCACTTTCTGTCTAGATTATAATGCAAGGAGATCATTTGACAATAAAATTTGTGATTCATCGAAGAACTTATCATCCTCATTGATTGTCCATGCAGTTAAACAGCTATCTATTTCACAGCAAACAAGTTCTCTTTGACACACAATAGAATACATAGAACTAGACTTCTGACATGCAAGCAACACCCCCTGAATTTTCTGCAAATTTTTGCAGAAAAATTATTGTTTTTATGGTTATAGGTAGTTCAAAAGATTGCTGTCTGACACGTATTATTTAGTTATGTCATCAAATTAGA
>BMAV01017189.1:212168-287342 GCA_019973955.1 Trichonephila inaurata madagascariensis | reverse complement strand
TTTAGTTTTTGGGCCCCTAGGGCAGCAACTCATAATAAATTATTCCTTTTCCCCCAAATAAAAGAAAACCCCTTCCGGATTTTTCCGGGTTTCCACGTTTGATGCTTATCGCGCTTTGACCATGATTGTTTTCGCACAATATTGTCGTATGGGCCCTTTTCCCATCCCCAGTCACCATCCACTTAAAAAATGGGTCGATTTCATTTCGTTTGTCCAGGGCTACGCCGATGGAAATTTGACCCATCATGTTTTTTAATATTAATTGGGAGGTACCCAAACATCGGTTTTTTGAACCCAATTTTTTCTCAAATGACTTAAAACTGTTTTATGGTCGATTTTTAGCCCCCAGGGCTACGACTACTAAATCCGGTCAATTCGATTATTTTTGGATTTTACGACATTTTGATGACGGTAGAGGGGAAATTTAAATCAAAATGTTGAACGGAATCGACGAAATCAAAATTCACGAAATTTTACTTTAAAGTATTGACCCATCCCCATTCACAATTTACCCCGGCTTGCTTTTTGGTTTTTATCAAACAAAAAATGTACCGAATTTTCTCTTGGTTGATTTCCATTTTTAACACCCTGTAACTCACAACTGAATGGACCAAACAAAAAAACAGCAAATAATTTTTTTTAGTTTGAAATTTCACCTTCACAACGAGCATAAATTTGAAATTGTTCGATCGATATTTCACGTGATATCAACACTACAGCCATCTATCGAAAAAATAATGTATTTCTTTTTCCCCAACCTAATATATATATATAAAATGTATAATTCATTAAATTTTCTCACGAGGAATTTTAATTCATAAGGGTCTTGAGCCCTCCAAGACATCGCATGATAATTTTTAGTTTACCAGCCTAAAGAGAAATAACCATAACCTTATCTCCCAATAACTGAAACTTCAGCTTTTTTAAAACAGGATGATGCAACTTTGCAGCAACTGGGTCTAAGGACCAATCAGAAAAGCCTTTACCGGAAATCATGTGATTTTAATACAAGTAGCTTTCGGTTGACCCCATTATAAATAGAAAAGATCTCGGGAGTGAACAAAGGCTTATTTTACCGATTCCATCAAATCCGAATCCTTATGTGAATCCATAATATCCTGAGTAATCAGAGGCAAGTCCCGAGACCATAAAAGCACACCTCCAACCCACCAAACCAAAGAGACAACACCAACCATACCGCAGTGCAAGATAGAGAGGGTTGCGGGCAGGAACGTCTTAAGACTTTTTGAGGTTCTGGGCCCTGAGAAAAATCTTGAGATTTACTGAGGCCCTGGGTCCCTATGCAAATATAGGCCCTACCTGGGTTTTTAAAAACAAACAGTACACAGCATACATTGTCAAATACTCTTACAAACGGTAATTAGAAATAAATAAATGTGCCCGTCTCACAAATCTAGGTACCCACCGGCTCAACTGATGGCCGCATTTCGACCAAATGAGTTGAATGACTTTTTATGGTACTAGACCTAGACCTACATGTGGACATGTGGACCTACATAATAAAGTCTTACCACTTTTACCAGTTGACATGCAGTTTAAAATTCCTTTTTTTTTTGGAGAATTTGTACAGGAATAATATTTGACCATTAAAACTGATCGAATTATGATCTATTAAGACAGAGTCAAGAACAAAACGAGGTCCTCACTGAATGCAATGCCCTGGACCCGGACCCAGTTGGCCCATGCCTTAAGACGTTCCTTGTTGATGTTTGTGTCACGTAAGCCGTGTACCTTGCGGAATCTAAGGAATTAAAAGTGACCAAAGGCTGCCTTTTTGAACGCCATGTAAACAAACAACACGTGTTAATTTCTTCCTGTTTTTTTTAACACAATCAAATATACGCAACCCAAAATTGTTGACGCAAATATTCTAGAAGTGGAAATTATCTGCCTCTTGTTAATTTTATGTATAATACAGCTCTCTCTCTCTCTCATACACACACACACATGCATTTGATAAGGAGAACAAGAGTGTTTAACGTTAGGATTTCTCTTGTAAGTAAAATAAATGATTACAATTTGAGATACATCAAGCCTGGGAATGGAATTCATTTGTTGGCTCAAAAATTAATTTATTTGCAACATGCATTTATTTCTCAGTGGTTATTTTCTGTTGCCTCAAGTCGAGTATTACGTTTAACATGCATCTCGATTGATTGAATATTAACGTCGCACTGTTTAGCTACACTAGGGCCTTTGGCGACGGACCACGTAATTTTGAACCATGGTCTAGTGACGTGGAAGACACCTGGAGCTGGTACCCCCTCTCCTAACTTCCACACCACACCAACGGGAGGACGTTTCAGCTCTCGACAGATTTAACGTGCATCGCTGCCCTACACGGTGGGTCTTTAGTGGTACTGGGCTCGAACTCGTGACAAGGCATGCCACGATCCGATACCTATACCACTCGGCTACCGCGGCCACAAACATGCATCTCAAATTGAGATTTTTGTAAATCACATTTCAAATTCTAAGAAAAATATCTCTTAGTCTTTTTTTCCTACAGCTCTATTTGACTTTCTAATCCCAGAAATACTTGAATAATTAAGGGGATATGGTACGATTTATACAAAATTTCTTAATTTAATGATTTTCATAATTTTTTTTGGCTGTCTCCTATGTGTATGTATAATGTAAAACATATTTTGTGCTCAAAATTTCATAAAAAGCAAACCATTTAATTTTTTAAGGAAAAACTTGAAACTTATGAAGTGTTTTTGAAATGCTACTCCTCCTACTAAAATTGACGTACATATAGGAAATTTGATTTACAAGTACATCGAACTATGTTTTACAAAAGTTAGTATGGCTTTTCTGATAATATGATTGGTCTGCGTGCAATACTTCTTTTTTTATGTGAATGCTTTTATTGAAAATTCCTTAAAAAGTCTTTAAATTCTACATTCAATGATTTTTTTAAAAAAATAAGAATTGTGCTTTGATTGAAAAATACATACCAACTGTTGTTCCATGTACTATTAACAATAAGTGAAAAAAATTTCCAAGTATTTGGCACAATAAAAAAAATCCTTAGCATTTTAAATGAAGACAAACTAGTTATTTTATCTTTTTGAGATAAGTCAGTTTATAAAGTATTGATTTGCCATTGGAATGTGAATAAAAATGAACGTAAAAGTTATCACAACTCTGCGTTTTTTAATGTTAGAGCTTTCAAATTATGTGAGAGTATAAAAAAGTAAATAAAAAATAATTTAGGCTAAAAAAATTAGATTTGATTTTTTGACCGATTTTTGTCACTTGAATCGTATTGTGTCCCCTAGTCTCAGTAAAATTTTTGCCGATATTTTTTAATTTTTATTAGTAATATATTGAGGGATTTTTTTGTGAATGAGTAAGTGAATATTAACGTCGTGCTATTCAGCTACTCGAGGGGTTTTGGTGACGGACCTCTTAATTTTGAGCCATGGTCAAGAGACGAAAACGACACCTGAGCTGGCACCCCTACTCCTAACCTTTACACCGTACCAACGAGAGAACGTTTGAGCTTCGACAGATTTAACCTTCATATTGAAAAGTCAAATATAAAACATTATTTAAAAATACTATTAAATTATTGAAAAGAAACAAAACAAAATACATTCTGATATAATGAAAAGAAAAAGAAAATACGCATTTGCACTGATATAATACACAAATATATCAGTACTGCAGGATGTATTTGATAATTAATTTAACAATACTAAGTTAAGAACAAGTTTAATAATTACCAGTGACCCCACGAGCTTGTCACATGTAAAATTATATACAAAATTTAATACTTATTTTGATAATTTGTGGTTTATAATTAAAGTCGAATTGTAACTTTAAAGTCAAAGTACATTATTATTGAATTCAACACATTGTTAATGTCTGAAGAAAGGGAATAGGGGAAGGTGCGATGAAGATTATGATTGAAAATTGTTTCGCGAATATCGAAAGTTTAAGAAACACTGGTCTAATGGGAAAATTTGAATGTTGGCTTTTCTGCTGGGAACTGACTCAAGTCAAAAAACGTGTTTTACAGAAATAATTTCTGCTGCCATTTTTATAGTGATACATTCATTGGCTGGAAATAATGATTCTCTTTAAAAGTAACACACGCGCGCGCGCTTTTCCTGTGTGGTATTCATAGTTATATTAGCTTTCATTCAGGAGAAAACATCAGTACGACTTGACCTTATGACAGTTCTTCTCAAAATTTCAATATTTGCGATCCAATATTGAATTGCGTCCCTCCATACAAATAACAATGCATTGAATTCAGTAATTCTATACCACTGTAGAATAAAGCTACAATACGACTTTTACTCCTTAAGTGCCACCGGCGTATATATGTGTCTCTCTCAAGTGGTGTTCTTAACGCCCCGGTCGTATATAAACGTCTTTCTGTGTGAAGTACGATATTTTTTGTGCCCTGCTATCCATAAAACTATTCCGAAGGGTTTGGAATGCAATAAAAGGACCTTGGCACTGTCTGCGAAGGATTTACTTATTTCAGAGAATTTTTTTCCTTATTTATTCCTCCCCATACATCACATACGCGCGCCAACGGGAAGAATGGAGTCGTTGGAGAGCGAATCGCGTAACTTTTAATCGGCAGTTAAGGAATTATATATAAACTATATAAATTATCAAGATAAGTGTTAGTTTGTGTATATAGTTTTTTATATGACAACTCATGGGGTCACTGGTAATTATTAAACTTGTTCTTAACTTAGTATTGTTAAATTAACAATAAAATACATTGTGCAGTATTGAAACATTTATAAGTGTATTATATCAGTGTAAATGTTAATTTTACTTTTAATCATGTCAGAATGTATTTTATTTTGCTTCCTTTCAGTAAATTAATAATTTTTTTAAAAAGTAATCTTTTGTTTTCGACAATTTCAATAAGCTCGTGCCCCCTCGTAGAGCTATATTTTGCATTTATAAATATATATATATTTTTTTGTCTGGAATAGAGATCTTCACCCTTAGTTCCGTGGAATTCTGGGACTCCTTGGAACTTAAAAAAAAAAAAGTATTTTTTTTAATTACCTTTACTTAAAGTATCTGTGACTTGTCGATGTACTTTAAATATTTTAAGATGTATTCTAAGGTTTAAATGGGGATCCCAGAAACACCTTATAGTTTTGAAGGAAGTAAAATTAGATTTGGGTACCTTCCGTTCCGAACACGAGTACTTAAGCGATCACGCTAAAACGATCGTTTTCGTGTGATGACTATTACTGATTTATATCGATATCACTGCGCCACACTATATTTACTCTTGTTGGTCTGTGTGGCCGAAAAACTTTGCTCGCAAATATATGTCTACGCAAATATGGAGAACATTTTCTGTTTATTTAGCTTTCTGACTGTCTTGACGGGCTGCAAATAAACTCTTTAAGGGCTGCATGTGGCCCGCGGGCCGCTATTTTCTTACCCCTAGTCTACAGCTTGTATACAATTAGATTTTATTCCTTGTAATGCTTAGAAAAAACAAATAAATGTATAGTATAACTTTCCTTACTTATACAATACAATGCTTCACATTTATATTACATTCAGTAAGAAATTCTAGTATATTATAAATTAAATAATAAGACTTTTAAAATGGAAAAAATTTTACACTTTGACCACGAAAGAGGGAGAAAAATTATCTGCAAAAGAATATTCCAAATTTTCTTGAATTAATTAGAAAAAATTTTTGTTATATAATCTTGTTCTTTACCGTTCACAATCTTCTTTAGAAGTAGAAAAGGTAAGGTATATATACCACGCAAAGATTATCCTTTGGCGAGATCCTGTCCGACGCCAAGACATTCCAACAACCCCACTCGAACGGAAGAGGGGACTGAGAGGGGGGTGACGACAAGAGCGAAAGCGCGTTGGTTAGGCTTAATGCAATCACGGGCCAGCACACAAGCCTATCGACGGGAATAGGGTCTGCTAATTCGGCACCTGCTGTTATGTTGAAGGGGAGGGGGAAGTGGAGAGGGCCAGAGAACGGGATCGAACCCGCGGCCTTTAAACGTAATGGACGGATCTTTATTAATTCAATTTTGATCAAGCTGCAGAATTATGTTGCCATTCAAAATAAACAATGGGGTCGCTCGTAGTACTCTTCATTTTACCGAAGCCTTTTCTCTTCTTTCTGCCCCCCCTCCTTTCTGGACCATCCTCTCCCGGTCTGAGAGTTAAATAAGGGGTGAGTGAAGAGAATCGTCTGTCGCTATATTTCATTTGATTGTTCACTCCGTGGACTGGTTTTGAGGGGCATAGTAAATGTTTTCAATGGAGTTAATGGATTTTATATAGGTGAGATCTATGTAACTGATGAATGTTTGAGTTTTGTAAAATGATTCAGTTAAAAGAGTAGAATAATGAAGTTATAAGCAAATGGGGTGATAATTTAAAAAAAAAAAAGGATTAACGGGATAGGGATTTTGTAAAAAAAATAGTGTGAATTCCTCTACATTGTGTGGCCGTTAAACAACTTATTTTAAGGAATTTTTAAAAATTATTTTTGATTCCATATTTTTTTTTCAAATGATTATCAGAAATATATACATTAATAAAGTTTATTCCAGAATAATTATCCTAAGGAAATTTTCGATATTAACTTAAGGTAATAAATATAATATAGGTATAACAATACATAAAAACATCAACTTCTTATCTCGTTAGATTGAATTAATTATACTTAATAGCTATAATATTTCTTGGAATTCTTTGAGACAAATTGAAGTATTATATATAACATTTTAATTGTAACTATAACATTAATAAAAATTTCTATAAAATTAATAAATAACTGTGTATATATTAATATTATCATAAACGATAACGCAAAATACACTACTGGCCATTAAAATTGCTACACCAGGAAGAAAAACAGATAACAAAATGATATTTATTGGACAAATATATTATACTGGAAATAATAAGTGATTAAATTTTCAAGAAATTCAGGAGCATATATTCTGAGGAATCAGTACCCAAAACAACTACCTCGGAAATTAATAACAGCACTTATACGCCTGAGCATTGAGTCAAACAGACATTGGATGGCATGTTCAGGTACAGACGCCCATTCATCTTCAACACGATGCCACAGCTCATCAACCATAGTGACTGGCGTATGGTGACGAGTCAGTCGCTCGGCAACCACGGACCATACGTTTTCTATTGGGGAGTGATCGGTGAACGTGCAGGCCAGGGCAACAGCCGAACATTTTTTGTATCAAGGAAGGTCCGTACAATACCAGTAACATGCGGTAGTGCATTATTCTTCTGAAAAGTAGGGTTTCGCAGGGATAGAATAAAGGGTAGAGCCTCACACCAGAAATTAACGTGCATTGCTCAAGGGCCGTCGAAGTACGGGAGCAAGAATTTGACCGAGACATGTATTCAATAGCACCTCATACCACCAAGCCAATAGGACGATGACGAATGCATGCTGCCAATGTTTGTTCACCCCGATGCCGCCAAACACTGATGCGACTATCTAAATGCTGCAAGTAGAACCTGGATTCATCTGTAAAAATGACGTCTCGCCATTCGTGAGCTCATGTTCGTTATTGATCATACCATTGAAGACGCTCCTGTATGTGATGCAGCGTCAAGGGTGAGTGAGTGAATATTAACGTCGCACAATGGGCAGTTTTCCCAATCTGGCGCACGGAAACCACAAAAATGAAATTGCGCGAAAAAAAAAAACACAATTTATGGTCTTTTTGAGTTCCCTAGCCATGTTGTAAACAGTTTTTGTCAGTACGCGAACGGAAATCGTGAACAATCATCGGTTTAGATCGGGTTTATTTTTACTACAAGAAACATTTGCGAGCCTCATTTTCCAGTCGCTAGTACTATTGCTTCCTCTGAAAAAGATTTTGCAGATTTTAGTGGGTTTTTTTTAAATACATGTAATTCCTTGATTTGACTTGCAAATTAGGTTCAAGTTTGATTAAAAATTGTAAAAACATAACATTTAGCACAGCATGTAACTCCTACTAAAGTATGTCAGTTTTTTGTGTTTAATGGACTAGAACTTTTGCGATTAACACTGATTGATCACAGTAACTCTTAAATCGCATAGAGTAGATATAGATCTTTAGTTTAATACCAAATTTAGCTGCTACTTCCTGCAACTTCCACAAAGTTATGATTTTATTTTGAGAGTTGGCCGATGGTATTACTCGGCGTGAAAATTCCACAATACGTCAAAGTGAGGACTTAGTAACGTCGAAGCAACAAAAGGGTTATAAATCCTTTGTGAGTGTATTTATTAACATCGCACACTATGGCTTGGCAGATTTACCATTGTTCTTGGGATCACCGTGAGAATTGATTCACAATTTCATATCAACTGCAAGTGAACTTAATGTTTGGAAAATGTTGATAAATTAAAGGATTATTTTTCATCCATTATATATATATATATATATATATATTCCCAAATAATTTTTTAGCCAGTATATAGTCTCTTTGAGGAATACACTGAGTAACCAATTTATTGCGATCCTTCCCCCCCCCGCCGTCTTATTGGGCCATCTTTCCTTTTAAGGCTGCCTTCGCGTAACGTTAAAGAATATGCCCTAAGTTTGGAATATTTTTTCAGATATAAAAGTGCTCTAACATTCATATAATTTCGCTATCGTGTAAAGCGCAGCATATTTTATCATTGCAAAGTTATGAGTTAGAGCCTAGGACTGCTGAAGACCCATAGTGCAGAAGGGTCCGATGTACGTTAAATATGTCGAGGCCCAAACGACTTCTCATTGGTGTGGTGTGGAAGGAGAGGGGTTGCCAGCTCAGGCGTCGTCCTCGTCACTTGACCATGGCTTAAAATTACGAGGTCCGCTATCCAACCTTCGAGTAGCTGAATAATGCGACATTAATATTCACTCGCCAGCTGTCTGCTACTCTTCTTTTGTTTCTTAGCACCCCAGGCGAGAAAGCGTACCGTGTGGCCTCTTCCATCAAATCAGGTGATAGATAAAGCATTCTTGTTTCATCACCTTCCATTCTTTTGTGTCCATCTAACACGTGGCCGTTCTACACATGTATGGAAAATATGGCCTGCTTTTCCGAGGGAGAAATGCCAAGAATTGTGTACTATACATCGTAGTGACATGTTGATTTATGGCCGCCCATATGACTTTCGGCATGGGGTGACAAGATAATCGTGGGCCAGACGGGACATTGGTCTGAAAGAATCAACAGTGTAAGAGAGCAATTCTTAGGGTGCCGTGTGCAAGTCCATATTCTTGCGAATCAGGAATTGAAGAAGCGTGAGAGAGTCCCGCCCAAAAGGTTTAAAGAAACGGATGGAAAAGTGAAGTAGTAGATCAAAGAAATCACAGAAACAGTCCTGCAGGAAAAGTGCGAAAAAAAAGAGAGAACTGTGCTCGACTATTTTGATGGATTTTGAACTTTAAGGTATCCGACTACGTTCGGAACCATAATTTTAAAAAAGCGCATAAATGTATAATTTTCATGATATTTAGTGTCACTTAGATTAGAATACATGTATAAAATTGTTTTAAGGACATTATGACAAAAAAATTACTTAAATACAATATTTTGACAAAAAAAAAGTAACTTAGAATAACCTTTTTTCAAAATGTTCTCCTTTTATAAAAAATTCTTCTAAAATAATAATATTTTGCTTATATACAGTAAAGACCCCCGCTGGTGTGGTTGTGGTAATTAGGAGAGGGGGGTGCCAGCTCAGGTGTCATCCACGTCACTTGACCATAGTTGAAAATTAAGTGGTCCGTCGCCAAAAGCCCTGGTGTAGCTGAACAGTGCGACGTTAATATTCAATCAATCAATAAATCATGATGAATATACTCGTCATGCGTACAAAGAAGTGACCATTGGCTATTTAAATTGTAATTTTTGAGAAAAACAAAACATATTCTCAAATTTTCAGATGTTTAGAATATTTTGAGGCCAGGCAGGAAAGAAACAAATGAATAATATGAAAAATGAAGATGAACTCATGCGTCTCCATATACACCAGCTAAAAAAGCGTATAAGTTGCCATAGCTAATTTATTTTTGTGCGATGATAATTTTTTTGAATGTTAGCCTAAAAGGGGCAAAGACAAAAGAATTTATTATAGGGCTCCTTTTCAGGTACACCGACCAGGCACTGAGCCCATTGATAGCAGCTGGCCCGTAGTTATCTAGCTATCGTGGTATAAATGTCAATTGTTTGATAATAGAAGCATGTGCTGACATTAGAGTAACGACTGGGGTGTAGCTACCGCCGTATCAATGATTCGGGGCCCCCAAGCTACAGGGGCCCCCGGTTAAAATTTTCCCATGAACTTTACATTTTTGTTCCCACGATAAGAAATCTTTAAAAGATGTTTTACTCAAAATAATGAGAAAATAAGGAGTGGTACAGAATCGGAAAAGCGACTGTCTTGAAATGATTTGTTACTGCATATGTAATTCTACATATTTTAGTCTTGTAGTAATAGGCGTTGATGGATGAAGGGAGGCAGATGAGCTTCGGTATGTTAATCCTCTTTCAACGAGAACTTCGTTGGGAGTAATGTATTTAGTTCTATTTGTCAGAGAAACAAATTATGTCTATATATTTTAAGTTCAGATTAGTAGTCTTTTATCCTATTGTATCTGGCAACGAAAGAATTCGATGATGGATTTAATGAGTTGCTTGAGTAAATCCAGCTAGTAGAAATGTAATGTTGTAATGGAGTGAGCGGAATGAAGATGTATATAATATTTTCACCTTCTGAAAAATGGATGTAAGTTTATTTCATTTATAATATATTTAATTTTAGTACAATAATTTACACCATAGTCCTTTGCGTGCAGTAAAAAAATAATTACCGGAAAATCCGGCGTATAACGCGCACTTTTAACACAAAAAATAAGATCGAAATTTATGGGGGCGCGTTATACGCCGGGTATAAAAATGAGAGCTTTAAAAATAAAAGAAAAGATGAACATTGAAAAAAATTAGACTTCTGCATGAATCGAAATACTGTTATTTTAAAAGAAATGGCATTCCTTATTAACTTAAGGTATCCGACTACGTTCAGAACCGTGATTTTGCAAAAACGTATAAATGGATAATATTTATGATATTTAGTGTCACTTAGATTAGAAAATGTATATAAAGAATAGTTTTAAGAATAGTATTACAATAAAAAATTATTTAAGTACAATATATATATTTCGGCTGAAAATTAACTTAGAATAAACTTTTTAAAAAATGTCCTCCTTTGTGAAAATGTTTATTATAACAATATTTTGCCTGTATATAGCTCAGACCTCTGTACAGAGGCTCAACTATGATTTTTGAAAAATTCACCTTATTTTCAGAGTTACAATCATTTGAAATATATAATTATCGGAGTTTTTTTCTTAAAATTTCTACCCTCTGTTGTCGTAAAACACGGATAAACCCACTTCTAAGTTATATACTTCAAAAATTCTAGTTGAGCCTCTCTACAGAGGTCTGAGCTATATAAGGGCAAAATATTATTATAATAAAAGCATTTTTCATAAAAGGAGAACATTTTGGAAAAAAGATTATTCTAAGTTAATTTTTTGTCGAAATATTGTATTTAAATAACTTTTTTTGTCAAAATGTCCTTAAAACAATTTTATACATGTATTCTAATCTAAGTGACACTAAATATCATGAAAATTATCCATTTATGCACCTTTTTAAAATCACGGTTCCAAACGTAGTCGGATACCTTAAAGAGTTGTAGTTCTAGAACTAGACTATTTTTTTTCTAAGACTTGAAATAATACCCCGAATAAATGATTTCAAAGCATTAGAGCATTGAGCATTACATTTCAAGTTTTTTCGTAAAGGGCGTTATACAACGAATATACCTAAAAATTGGAGCTGGAAAGTATAAGTGCACGTTATACGCTGGATTTTAAGGTAATTCATTTTTTATCAGGTGAGTGAGTGAATATTAACGTCGTATTGTTCAGCTACACGAGGGCTTTTTGGCGACGGACCTCGTAATTTTGAACTATGGTCAAGTGACGAGGACGACACCTGAGCTGGAGCCTCCCTCTCCTAACTACCACACCACACCAACGGGAGGAGTAAATTAATAGAATTAGAGAAAATTAATCGCGAAAAGAAAAACAGTCGTGTAATTTTAAAACTGTATATAAAAGAATCATAAAGTAAAGTTAGTATATTTTTATATATTATTGCTCAAAATTTTTATTTGTAATCATAAGGGCATGAAGAAGGCATCTAGTTGAGGATATTACTGTGCAGTGTTTTAAAGACATTTTTAAAAAAGAAAATCAGTATTATAATATAGAAGAAGTCCCGTTTCAGCCTTAACACCGATTCTCGCCGTACTTCTACATAGAGAGAACCAGGGACCCACTACCTACACTTCTAAGTCCACGAAATCGACAATTATGGCAGAGGAGGTTTAATGGTCTGGGCAGGCATCATGTTGGATAGCCGTACACCTCTCCATGTCTTTAAAAGAGGCTCTGACTGGTGTGAGGTATAGGGATGAGGTCTTGGAGCCCTATGTTCGCCTTTTCAGGGGTGCATGTGGCCCCCAGTTGATTTTAATGGACGATAACGCGAGGGCACATAGATCTCTTCTGTTCGACGAATTTCTAGAGAGTCAGGATATTCGCTGTATGGATTGGGCAGCCAGGTTGCCAGACCTCAACCCTATAAGGCTATGTCTGGGTAGGGTAATTGCAACTCCCTTCCGAGAGCCATCCCGGAAATGAAAACAGCGTTGCTGAACGAGTGGGACCAATTGCCACAAGAACTGATAAACTGCCTTATTCCAAGTATGGCATCACGCTGTGAGGCCTATATAGCTGTAAGAGGGGTCATACCCCTATTAATCCATTTCTTTTGTTTATTCTGCAACCGCTGTTTCATACCTTCCAACTCCAACGAGTGTTACGCACGATCATGCGTGTGTATTGCAATTGTTGAATGGTTATTTGTTTTGTATTGTATCAATGCATGTACATATCAAATTTCATTAAAATCGGTCCAGTAGTTCTAGAGATAATCGATCGAGTCTGCAAATCCTCTTACGCTAGTGTATTAAGATAAAATAAAGGATGAGATGTACCTAACGAAATTAAAATCTGCGAGTCCCTTTTGGAATTTATGTCAGAAGATGATTGCACTGCCCAAGGGATTAAAACTGAAATTTTAAATGCAATCGAAAAATATGGAATTGATTTGTCTAAATGTAGGGGGACAAATGTTAGGTCGATAAGTATATGGAGGGTTACAAACCCTTATGAAAGAGCACGCTCCAAATGCCAATTATGTTCATTGTGCAGCACATTCATTAAATTTTAAATGCTGCTGCGAAACACATTCCCAAAGTGTCACAATTTTTCGATTACTTAAAAAAATATATATATACTTTTTTTTTGGCAATAGCACAAAACGCTGAGCAATTTTAATTAATGATTAATTAATCCAAAAATATAAAATTACCCTTTAAAAAGTATGCCCTACTAGATGGTTATCAGGAAATGACGCCTTATTCGGTATTCGAAAAAAATTACGCACTAATAATGGAAACGTAAACTAAATTCGGTTACAACTAAAAAAAGACGAATGTAAGAATATAATTACTATATTAGAGAGTTAAAATTTTATAGTGTTTGTATATAACCTTTTTTCCTAGGTTATTTGAAGTCATAGACCCCATTTCAAGTAGGGATGGCGATCCGAGATCAATTAATCGATTTTTTAAATCGATATTTCATTCTAAAAAATCGAAATTCGATTTTTTTCTGTTTTGGTAAAAACCATAAAATTATTAACAATTAGAGAGGTGAATGTTCTATCTTTAAAACCCGTAATATTACGGTGTTGGTGGTTAAAGGATTAATTTACTGGCAAGAACAAAAAAACTGTATTTATCAACACGTTCACTTAATAGCCGTGATGTATATGAGTATCGTTGGATCATCTGTTCCTTGTGAGCGCCTTTTTTTCGATTGCCGGCAACATCGCAAGTGATGAGCAGAACCGCTTGGATCCCAGTAGACTTGACAGGCTGTTTTAAAAAGCTTATTATTAAGCATTGGGAGCTATAAGCTATGTTATCTATTTTTTTAAACTTAATGTAACACATACATTTAGAAAATAAATATCTTTTATACCAGCTACTCTTTGATATGGTAATAAAAATAATTGTAATTGTCGAATACCCTGAACTAAAAATTCGCTGTTTTTACTGATAAGAGATAGTTTATCATGGTATCTTTCTTGTTTTTCATAAAATGGATTTATATTTACATTGCAAATGCAGACGGAAAAAAAATCGATTTTTTAGACTTTGATTCTTTGTGAATCGATTCATCAAGTTACGATTCGATCTTGATCTTGACAGATATATCTGTACGTATTGCAGGATATCATGTCTGACTTAGTAGATATTCCCTGTCCACATTACAGTCCTTGTCATTTAATCATGTGACTATGTCTTTATACAGTAGGAAGCTAAAGTGCAAAGCTTTCTCAAAGATTGTTTTGGACAACGAATTATGAGGCATGGTGGTACAGCTGAATTATGGTAGTGTTAATCTACTTTTCATTTTCGATTTGCAACGTCTTATCTTTCAAATTTCACCAAAAGGGCCATACACATCAAGCATGCTTTTTAAAATTTATTGCAGAAGATCTGGGCATGGATTACTGTATATAGAAGTGCAGTGATTATGAAGGAAGAAATCTCAGTCATACTGTTTGAACTAAAAGATGCAGAGATCACATTTACAGGGAAGCCTTAAATTGGGATAACTTTGAAAAAATAAATGGAACTATCATTTCTTTCTAAGGGAAAGAAGAAGCACAATTAGAGAAAACAGTTTGCATAAAAATATATTTTTAAAACACGTGTGTTGAGAGAGAAAAACATTTTCAACTTCCTACAGTCGCAAGAATTTGTCTAAAAAAATGAGATTAATCTTCTAACCAACTTCCTTAAAATTGTTATTGTTTCCTTGCAAGTTTGAAAAGAAGCCTAATTGATTCTTTTCCTTACAATTGATGACATAGTTGGATGATGAAGCCCTTTTCTGGCTACCATAAACAAACAACGGAATGACGAATGAATCTTTTCCAAAGCAAGTCAGCAAGCAAGATTAGCAGACACAGCACTTTCATACAGACATACCATGATAGAGGCTAAGAAGAGTTCTGTATGAAGCAATATTCAGAAATAATGCTGTTGGCTAAGCTGCTGTGAAACAATTTGCAAATTTTACTTCAACTTATCTCTGCAAGTTTACTTAGGTATGCACCAATATAAAAATGGATACAAGAGCAAAGTTTCTAACTCAAGTGATATGAGTGTAAAATTAACTTAATTTTCTATAATCTTAAGCGAAATAACGAAAAAATCTTTCAAACAGTTGAATTCATCACAAAAACAAAAATGCAGTACATTTGCACCTTTTCCCTCTTTGTATTCAATCTGTTTTAAGAGTAGCTGAACAGTAAAATTTTTTATAACCCAACAAGGGAGCCGTGACAATAAATGTTTAACAACCATTGATGTAATACACATTACAATACAAAACGTGGTTAAAGCTACAAAATTACTTATTAGGTTCTTATAATATTTTTTAACTTGTTAATCCCAGTCTGATGAAATTTAACTTGGAATTTTTGTCCACTTTAATTTAAAATAGTTACTTAGTGATTTTAAGATTACATTTGTGATGTATAACCATTTTTGGGTAAGGATTTAATTGATAACAAAAGAAAATTTTAATTTTTGTATAACTAATAAAATGAGCTAAATACAGCTACTTTATGATTTTTTCAAAGAAAAACACATAAAACTAACATTTTTTTAATGAATGTCAAAATAAACAATACATAATTCAATTTTTACAAAATTAAAATGGGTTTTATTACCCTAACAGTGCATCATATTCATGCAAAATTTATTTACACAAAAACAAAAGTCTTATATATAAAAAATAGTTCTCATTTTTTTAAAAAAAGATCTTAGCAATTAAGTAACTAGAATGAATAGTTATAATGCATTTTTTTCTACATTAAAATTCAAATGCAACATTTTTCATTTTCTGTTGATTTCCATTGTATATATTTTTTAAAAAAGATAATCAACAATACAAATATTAATTTTTGATTTAAAACAATTTCATTACATGTCACATTAAACTGCATTTTTTAAAAAAGAGAAACTGTTATAAGTTTTAATTTTGTAAATAATAGATTGTGTAGTAACACTTAAAAAATTTTTAAAAATATTTCAGAAGTTCATTCTTTTTATGTGCAATTTTTTGACAAATACATCTAAAAATTCCATTTGACTTACTTGCATCTTCCCCTCACACCAAGTGACTAATCTAACATACCGATTAATATCAAATATATTTGCACTATTATTATTTATCAAAATTTTCAAATAATACTGTGAATGGCATAGCAGAGTTTTGAAAAGATTAACAATACAAAAGAGTGAGCATAATTTTCAGCATTATAATACAAAAACTGTTAAAGAATATAACCTAAATGTATAATGCAATGAAATAAAAAAATGTTTTAAAACTTCAGCATTATATATAAATATATCTAACATTATTTCACCAAAATGAAATACAACAGTCTAGTTTAGAGCATTAAAAAAAAAATATTAAACTCCTAAAAAATCAAAACAGTCAAATACTTTCCCACATGACAATAAGTGAAACACATATATAGGATTAGAAGAATTATAATCACAACAATGAAAAATTAAAAACACAGATATTGTACAAAACACTTATAAATTTTAACATTAACACATTATATTTTATTTGTAAAGGACAACAAATATGTCATAATATGGCATTTAAAGAAATAAATACACTTACAGTGAAAGTAAAACATTATGGAATAATGTATAACAATAAGCCCAAATTATAAAATTTCAGAAGTTTTTACACTTGATTATCAAAAATTAATATTAAATCAAAATTCTAAGAAATATTAGATTAAAAAATCACATTCTCCAAACATCAATAGCAAATATACATTTGAGTATTTTGCAAAACTTTTTAAAATCACAACTTTCAAAAATACAAATATTTATCCGAAATAGTTTAGTTGATTTAATAATAATAAAAAAAAAAATTAAGGGCAATAATATCTTCTTACAAATACAAATGCATTGCTTAAAAATATCACATCTTAGTTCGTAATTCTCATAAAATCCCCATACTACCAAAAATATGCATACATGTCCGTTTATATCAAATAATAAAGATTCTGCAACTTCCACTCAGTAATACCTTTAAAGCAGATAATTCATTTGAAGCACAAAAAACAAATTAGTCTCATTAGAATATCACTAAAATCATAACAGTTATAAAAATCAACCAATGTATGAGGATGGCGATGCTGACATTAACTTGTTGAAATGGCTGTTCTTATTGGCTAATAAAACTGTCGGCTGGTCAAATTCAACAATCTAAAATGGTCAAAGTAAAAAAACAATCATATACATTAAAAATGAATTGGGATATATAACATTATAAAGTAAGAAATATTTTTAAAGTTCAATTCTGAATGTGATAATTATGATTCAATAGTTAAACAACAACTACAGGATAAAGCAATTGATCAAAATTACTTATACATAAGCACAATATAATTACTTTTGCATAACAGACAACTTTCTACAGTACATAATACAACATATGAAATAAAACTTTGATTTGATATTGTTATTTTTCTCAGGCAGAAAAATTTAATACGAGAAGGATCATTGATAGTTTATTAATTGATATTTACAGACAAATCTTGAAATTTTAACCAGTTGACTCAAATTTGATAAATTTTCATAATATGTGAAACCAGCCTAGTATATTCAACTAGCAATTATTTTCATGACAATTAATAATAATCAGTTCCCAGTATTTTTGGCACCTTAAACTGATTTCATTAAAATAATTTAATCGATAAGTAAAGGGGAAGCTAAAGTTCATTTGCAGTGCATTTAGTTTTGATTATACAACCTTTGACAATATTCAGTGAATGAAGTCAGAACAATCGATTTGGCAACACTGGCGAAAGAAAACGCTGCACATGTGAAGCGGCAAGTGTGGACCATTTGCCTGCACCGTTACTCAGTTGAGACTCTTTTGTGTTCTGTGTAAGACTTGATTTACAAAGTGCTTGTTTAGTACATAGGTTCTTAACTGAGAACAGGAAAATGAATGAACAAAAGATCAATTTAAATTTTGTTTTAAGCTTGGCAAGAGCACTGAAAGAAACATGTGATGCTAGCACATACTTATGAAGATCAAGCACTGTCTATGAAGTGTAAGAGTGGTCTGCCAGTTTTTGAAAAGCAGGATGAGTGTTTTGATAACCCCTATAGGGAAACAGACCGCCGGGTGATAAAAGCATTGAGAAAATTAATCACTAAAGATCCCATTAAGGCATGATAGCTATGAACTTAGTTTTCCGGGAACTTGAAAATCTTACCCAGAATTTAGGAATAGAAAAACGTATAATCGAATTGAGATATTCAAACACCCAAACGAAACGGCGAGGTTTTGAACTCCATCCCAAAAGAAGACTTTTTGCAAAGTTTCCCGGACATGTATAGCAGATCTCAGGCTTGTATAGTTATGGGAGATGACTATTTTGAAGGACAGTAAGGTAACTTTTGTTAGCATTTTATCTACATTAATGTTACAGGACTATTCACCGAACTTTATAGTCAAAGATTGTATTATGAAACAAAAAGGAAACTATAATTTTCTGGTGTCTAGGTTCCTATCTATAACTTGGGAGGATTAAATATTCTTGTACTGCTACATATAGATGATTATGAATTAATGAAGTATAAACATTCTTCAAGAGTTACAAAGTTGATAGCAATCATTGTACCTCGTAGTGAGTAACATGAGTTTTAGATTATGTAAAAATAATTTCTAAAATACTATTTATTGATTTATTTAAAAGACACAAATTAATCTGTTTCCAATAGTAAATATTAAGTTCAGAGATCTTTCATAAAAATTAAGCATCTTTATTCAAATATTCAAACACTAACAGCACAATAATAAGAAAAAAATTTTAAAAAATCAAAACTTTTTTAGTATGATGGATAATAATCCAGCATCAAATGCCATACTTCATATTTTCTTTTTAAAAATTCTAGCAGGAAGTTTGCATTTTCTAAGGATTCAATGAAAACTCTTTCTCTGGAATAATAGCATTCATAAACTTTAACAGTCAAAATAATTATTTAAGTTATAAGAAATCAAAATTAGGAATTCTTAGTAAATTTTAATCTACCATTATTTCAAAAGAATTCCATTTCAAATAAAAAATATCTTGCACACATAAAAACTTACTTTTCCTTCAGACAGCACCATAACTTTATCACAATTAGCAACTGTTGCTAATCTATGAGCAATTGTCAGCACTGTTGAATTAGCAAATACCTGGTTGATAGCTTTTTGAATAAAATGGTCTGTTTCATTGTCAACTGCAGCAGTTGCTTCGTCTAATAACACAACCTGTTAAAAATATTGAGATTATATTATCAGATTAAAGATTTTTTCCTTTTAATTTACTCTACTAATTAGATATTCTTTATGCAGTTATTCTTTTTAATTCAGTTATTAGTGAGATATCTTATCAACTAATTACTCGTTATCAGTCACTAAGCATCACACTAACAGCAGAGGCTGCAGTGTAACATTCAGATGAAAATGCAATGAATGTCAGGATGACCTTAAACATTCCCAAACTAATAATTACATTATTATGAGAAAATAAATCATTCAGAACAACAGAAAACCCTCATATGCAAAAATTTGATAAAATGCAACCAGTTTTAATTCACATGAAAGTGCTGCTACCTTACACTTCTCTAAAGGTATAATGTCACTGTCCAAAGGTATGTTTTCACACTCATCAACATTCACTCACACAACTGCATCTTCACTCTCATTGGAGACATCTGAAGAATTATTGCTAGAAATTTCTATAGGTATTTCAGTTTTGTTTTCTGAACTAGGCTATTTTTAAAAACAAAAAGGAATGTGGAGAACAAAATACCAAAATGTAATAAAAAAAGGATAGAAAAGCAAACATTAACTAATTTACGAAAGCTAAATTTCATACATCAATTACTAATGTAAATATTGGTGCATATAAAACAGTTATGATAGAACACAGGACATTGTGTTTAAAAATGAAATGCAGAAAACAATTTATTAAAAGCCTTTGTAAAATAATGTGCATGAAAAAAAAAATCCCAATAAGTTTTTAAATGTGATAAAAAATTGTAATTGTTGTTACAATGCAAATTCAAATTACCAAGTTATTTTTAAGTTTATTTTGATAGTCACAAATTTTTACACAAATATTTGTACATAGCAAAAAATAAGTAAACTTTAAATGTGAGAACAACTCCTTTAATGAAATAGTAATTTTATATATTCAAAATAAAAATTAAATTTATTAAAACAAATTTCATGTATTTTACACAGCATATGGTTAATTCATATAATATTTACAAAAAATTAAAGTTAAAATCTTGAATTTTTTTTTTATTTATTAAGTACTTTCACTAAGAAACTACCAGTATATGCTCATTTAGAGGAGATCATCTTCCATTTTAACCTTTTTAATGTATGTCAAATTGGACTCGCCAAAGTGGTTGAACTTTTTGAGGGTACAGCCTTTGAGGATATTTTCTCTCTTAAGAAGAATTCAAAGAAAAATTTCTAAATCTAAGCTTTTGAAAATTTTGTACTTGAAGAACAAACCATAATTTTAATTTCCTTTTCTTCTTCAATTCTAAAAATATGCCCTCTAAATTTTCTGTTTAAATTACTTTCATTATTGTTAAATTTAGCTGAAATATCGGTTTCAAATTTCTAGTATTAATGATTTTTTACTTTTTATTTTAACATACAGCATGCAGGAAACATACTTGTATGTTTTTGGCATTTTCTCACTAGAATGCAGGTAAAGTTTTTTTTTTTCCCACCAACATCCTTTCAGAATAATAAGTCTTGCAGTCCAGTATAAAACAGTTGTATTAGTAGGAGGGAGAACTCCATAGTTATTTTGAGAGCAAACTTTAAGAGATGGGCAATCAAAAAGATGCTCCTCAGTTATTGGCCTGAATTACAGGAGAGGGCAGAGCAGAATGATCAGCTAGGCCAATTTTAAAGAAATGCACCTGCAAATAATCATGTCCAGGAGGGACTCTAAAATTATGCTACCTTCCATCAAGGGAGGACAAAACAAGATTAGCCATCAGTAACTCTTTAAAAAAATGGATATTCCGTAAAAGTATGTATTTAGTAGATTTGTGTTGGAGAGTGGGTATGTACAAATATAAAAAGGAAAGGAAGTTTTGCCGAGAAAAATGTAGCAATTTTTAGCAATTTGAATGACCACTCTGGCAGATTTACAAACAGTCTTGAGAAAAAGTAAAACACTTTCTAAAAGTAATCTCTTGATTTTACGTGGAGCAATTTATAATGATAAATTTGTTTTTAATCTAAATTGAGCAACTTCTGAAATTTAAACTAAAATATAATTGTTAGAATCTGCATCAGTTATTACATACATTTCATCTTCTACTCCTTGTTCCAAATGTAAAATATGATGTCATACTATCTAATAACTTAATGTAATTTTTCTGATGTAATTATTAAATACAACTGATAGCAAATTTAGATATAATAAAGTCCAGGGTAAAATGCATCTTCGAGTGACTGCAGAGCTGATTTATTTTTTAATGTTTTAAGTTTATTTCGAAACATCAAGATAATGAAATAAAAGATTAATTTATTTTTAGAACGTGATCTGCTTTTTAAAAAAATCAAATAGGTCAAAAAATGTTATTTATCAATCCCAGCAATAACAAAATATTTTTTAATCGCTTCTAACTCTTAGTTATAACATTATTTTATATTCAATAAGGAAACTAAAACAACTCTTTTGAAGAAACTTAAAGAATTTTTCTTCAGATTTTGTTAGAAATGAAGTTAATGCTTAAAAGTATAGAAGAAAATTTATTTTAAAGACGTTTATTGTAACAGTAGATATAAATATATTTCCTGCTTTAGAGAATGATGACTTATAAAACTCATTAGACTGCAAATTAATGTGTTTCAGAATTATGATAATTTTTTATAAGTTTAATTACAGCTTCAGTCATTAGTATTAAATTAAATTTTATTAATTAGTATTTTATTCAATAATTTAGATTGGAAGCATTCAAATAACTACTGAATGAAAAATATGAAACACAAAACAGGCAAACTCAATTTTGTTGTTTTGCTCTCATGCCACCTACCTGACATAGTCAGATAATACTATAAGTATATATAAGATTAAATTAGACTCATTAACAATTTAAAGACCTATGTGTCATAATTTTACAAATTTTACATTTTATCATACTGTAAGTAAAGGTATTTATGATAAAATGTAGAATTTGCAAAATTATGACACATAGGTTTTTAAATTGTTAATGAGTCTAACTTAATCTTATATATAAATTATTCCTTTAAATTAGCTTTCAAAAAAAATTGTTAAATCATTAACCTTGTAGAAAAATATTTTGCATAATTTAAAAAAATTAGAATAAAGTGAAGTTTTTAAAGTTTAATTCATTACCTTGCTTTGTCGAAGTAAGGCTCTTGCCATGCATATCAATTGCTTTTCACCAACAGAAAAATTATTTCCTCCTTCTACAACTACTGCATCTAGCCCACCTTCTAGAGCAGAAATCTGAAAAATGAAAAAAATAGCTCATCAATAAATTCTTAATTTTAGAATTAAAGCATGGTCATATGTACAATTATATGGTCCCTTCATGCAGATTTCCCTGTCTCCATAATGTTAAAAGGACAATTAAGAAATATTTTTAAAAAATTGATTGTTGTATGATCACCAAATTTCGTATGTTCTCATTATTGCATTATTTTAATGAGAAAATTTTAGAAAATTTTGAGTAGTTTATTTTTTAAAATCATATTTGGAGTAACATGGGAAAAGCTTCAAAATAATGGAAATTCATGCACTTAAGTATTGTTTGAATAACTTCTTTGACACAAAATGTTTATGTATACAGTATTAATATGTATTGTAATTTAACTTTTAAGAAATTATGATTTAAAGAAAACTTTTACCTTTAAGTAACGCATACTAACATTATTGCTTGGATTGCTAAAATATTTCTAATATTGTTAAAGTTAAGTATTAAAAGCAGGAGAAGTAATAGTTTATTTTAAAATAGGCAATTGAAAAATCCTTTTTTTTTCACTAATTTTCATGAGGTGACCCTTAGCCAACCTGGAAGTTTTAAAATTAAAACAAAAAATTCTAATGATTACTTTTGATTTCATATCTACTTCTGCAAGAACTTTCCATAACATTTCATCCTCAAATTCATTCAAAGGATCAAGATTGTACCTGAAATATACACACAGATATATGTCAGCAACACAAACAAAAATAAATAATGCCAATATTCAAAAATAAAATTCGTAAAATTAAAAAATATTTCAAGAAAAATACTTTTAAAATGCAGAATTTGTGAAACTGCTTATCTGAAGTAAAATAAGTTAAACCAAATAGATTTTATTACATAGGTAGCTTAAAGACGAACATTTTTAAGCAAATCTAACAATCAAACTTACCACTATTTTATCACACTTTCGTATTAAATAATGAAAAATTACACTTTTGAATACCATGAATTTTGTATACAATAATGAAAAATCGCACTTATATATTATAAAACAATTATAATGTCCGTTGTTAAGGATACAATGAAAAAATTTAAAATCAAACAAATCCTTATTTTTAAATTCCTTTTCCTTGCATTCCAAATGATATTTACCTAATTGTGCCATGAAATAAAACTGGATCTTGGGGAATAACAGACATTCTAGATCGTAAATCCTCCAAACCAAGTTCCTCTATGTTAATTCCATCAATGGTTATACTTCCTGAGGCTAATTCAACCAAACGAAATAGGGCAGCTCCCAAAGATGACTTTCCTAGAAATAATTACAAAAGTTATTCTATGTAACAATATTAATACAAAGTATATTTAAAAATTCCACAGTGAAAAGCTCTAAAAATTTCTCAATGAAAACATTTTAAAGCACTCAAATTGAAGAATAATTAATGTAACGAATTTTGGGATCTTTTAAATTATTAGAATCACACAAAATGGATCATATGATATAAAATTCATCAAGGTTTTAAGATTTCTTGCATGCATGCAAAGAACAGTGAGGCTTACTGAGAAATGACAAGTACACAAGGGAATTGATCAATTGCTTATTAACACTACATCCATGCAAGATGAGGATTATTGATGAACCAGTGACATGGATGGCACCCGAGCTGGCATTCCAAACATGAACACCAACGTGAAAACTTTGAACTCAGTAGATTTAACATGCATCAGCCTCCCACTATACAGAAGCACTAAGAATTCACAACTTGATGGAAATCGCCAGTTACAAATTCACAACCGTGTCAACTCAACTATCAGGTCAACTCCACAGGGTGGAAGTTTTAAAACAAAACCAGAGTGCCCTTTGCAGTAAAATTCTCTTACTGGCCACGCTGCTATCTTAATTGGATATCTGGTTGAGTGTAGTCATTTTTATTTCCCTTCTGGATAACTTCACCTTTGGATTTATTTGGAGGGAACATTACACACTTGTGCCATGATGTTACATATCCAAATCAATTGCAACTGATCTATTGGGAGGTTATCAATTTTTTCTTTAATGTTAAATTCACTGGTGTGGAAAGGATTAGTGTATTATAGATAATGAGCTGACATTTTGAAGAATGATGAAGAATCTAAAAAATGGAGAAAGAATCTGGATGGCTCCAGGTTATTTGAATAAATGAACTATTATTAACACAGAGCATAGTTTACTGATTTTGTAAAAATGTCTGAGGAATCTTCAACTTTGTGAAGTTCCACCAAGAACATGCGGAAAGCGAAATTTTGATTTATGCTGTATGAGCTACACTCACGATGCTATTTAGTCAAAGCGCCACTGAAGATGTAGCTTTGTATACATAAAACTTTGAATAAAGTTCTTTTCTCCTATGGCATCAGTTCTTCGCTTAATATATAAATGCATGTAATCTGTTTATTTGGGAGATTATTATTATGACTTTTCTTAAGATGTTAGCATGACTGAATATTGGATTAATATGTTTAGGTTTGGGAATTTAACTTTTTGTTTTAATGTTAATGAATTTAATGCTTAAAGTTTTTCAGACTAATTTACAATGGTTCTTGAGTCTCACTGTGTAAATGATCACGGATTAATTTTATTATAATCTTCATCATGAGCATCAACATGTTAGTTTAAACTGGTTGATCTTTAAGGACTACTTCTTGAAGATGAGAAGTAACTGCATAAATAATCACTGATTAATTTTATTATAATATGTGCATCATTAACATCAACATTTTAGTTTAAACTGGTTGTTCTTTAAGGCTGATTGATTGAATATTAACGTCGCATTGTTCAGCTACACGAGGGCTTTTGGCGACGGATCACATAATTTTGAACCATGGTCAAGTGACGTGGACGACACCTGTTGTTCTTTAAGGACTACTTTTTGTAGATGAGCTGTAACAGGAAGCATTTATAATATTTTAGCTTCCTTTCTTTTAATAATTTTGTTATGACTCTATATAACAATAAACTCCTATTTAATACTAACTGAAATAAATTTTTTAAAATTAAGACCTTTTAAACACTTAAGTTTTTTGAATTCAGTTTGCTTTGTTTCAATTTCTTATTCAATTTTCTTATGTAGAGATATATGTAATGATTCCACTTTTGTTGAAAGAGATATTGTAGTGATGGCATAAGAAAATCCTTGTAGTAAACAAATCAGCTTTTATTAATGAACTTCAGACATTGAGAGAATAGAGCAACTTTTCTGTTCAAGTACCGAGAAACAAAAGAGGCAGAATGGTCCCTTTCTACATTCAAAATTAGGTAAAAGTAGGGAAAATATAATTGGAATGTTATAATTACATGTTCAAGTGAAGAAAAATAGTTATTTTATAAATTGTGCATGTGATTTTAAGGAAATACTTGGGTGCCAGGTACCATTGGGAAAGTGTCTGAGTAAGCTATTTAGTTATTTTTTCTGTGAATAGAAATGTATCAAAATAGAATGTTTAACCTTTTTTAGCACGGGAAATAAAATGAGACTGGTTTTAAAAATGGTATTTGCATTTAAGATATACAGAAAAATGTATCAGATTAGAGTATAATTTAATAGTAAGCTAAGGAAAATTTAAATATTAAGTTGCTACATATATATATTACTACAAGAAACAATTCATTTTTCATATTCATGCAAAGTTAAAAGTATAATTCTTTAAAAAAATACCCCCAATTTCACAGTTTTGGTTATTGTATTACTTTATGTATGCAAAACTAACACCAAATACAAAAAAAAACTTAATGTATTAAAGTACAAGGTATTTTTCCTTGAAATACACATTACTTAAAATGTCTATATATTTTCTTAAAAAGAATATGAATCTGAAGGTGCAGCCTACCTGCTCCTGTTCTTCCCACAATGCCTATTTTCTCTTGATGCTCTATTTCAAAAGTGAGTCCCTTGAGTACTAAAGGTAGACCAGGTCTATAACGCATATTTACATCTTTAAAAGTAATATGCCCTCTTGTTGGCCAATCAGGAGATGGTCTCATTTTATCAATAACTGGCGGTGCTTCAGATTCTAGTTCTTCAACATATGATTGTATTCTTTCAACAGAAGTAAACCGTGATTCTAATTCACATCCAAGTCGCACTATGTACTGATATAGGCCACTTAACTAAAAAAAATAAACAAACAAAAAAATGTCAAATAAATAATGCACTAACAACTACCTTAAGAGTATGTTTATATAATATATATTCAAATATTAAAAAGTTTTCGACAGAAACAATATATATTGTTCTATAAATATAATTACACAAAATATAAAAAGTAAAAAAGGCCTTCATTTTAATTTTAAAGATAAATTATTCACCTTTTCATGCACAACATAGAAACAATTTGTAAGATACTGTGCTATCATAAATACATGTCCAAGACAGAATAAGTAATGATATATAAGAAAGCAAAGTAAATGTGATTTTGTGCTATTAAGAAAGGAGAAAAACAAAATTATAATAATATGATTAGAAAAGCAAAAGAATGACACGAAAAACTTTCCATTTCTTTTTCACATCTAATATTATTGATTCATAGACCAATAAATTATTTTATACTAAGCAAAATTACTTTCAAAACTAATATATTTGTATTGAAAATTTTCTTCTAGCACATAAAATTACATTGATTATAGTTTCTTTCACACAATACTGTTAAGAATTAAGTTCAGAAATTTACATTTAATATTGTATGAAGAGTAATATATTCTAGTTTTTAGAATATTATGATACCTGCAATACTAAGACAAGTGCAAGAGCGCAAAGGCAGGACTTGTTTGATCTTTGAGGTAAAGAACAAATAAAATGGTTGCTAAGGTGATGACAAGGCACAGGAGATCCATCCGAATACCCATCCATCTCAAAGAAGAGTAATAGAGATATCGAGGTGATGCATTATTATCAACTAGTTGTGTAAACCTAAAAATATAGAAAAGTAACCACTTTTAATGAATTCAATCAAATGCACATAAACATGAGTAACATTTAATTATTAATCATATAAATATATAATTTGAATAACTTTACTTAGTTTTTTAGAAACCTGAAAATAAGCTTAAATTGATATAATGAAAGAATTACAAAATGAGCAGCTGAAAATTTAACATTAAAAAAATATATTTTTCTCTACCATGAAATTTCTAATTAAGTAACAGTTTAAATAACATTAAAATGAAAAGACAAATTCTCTTTAAGCATTGAAGTTAGTTAACTTAGCAAATAATTGTAAGCAATCAACCTCATCACACAATTTAACTATCCAACCCTACTTAATTAAAAACTCCAAAATATGAGTTCTTCTAAAAAAATATTTCATAGAACTCAAATACAGAAATTTTCTTTGGCATAAACTTATGACAAAAAAGTTAGTATTTATGTATTAGCATCCTCACAGACAAATTGACTCGACATGAATCACACTATTTCCCACCAAAATCTGTGACTCATTAGTTTTTTTCATATAAAAGTTAAGAGTTTTGTTGTTTTGATATCATAGCACGATTCGTATGGTACCAATCATCAAAAGTAATTACTTTGTTGTAATAAGGGTAAAAAGGATAAATAAAAACTAATTAAATATGGATATTGTGCATAAAAACCGCTTTCTCCCCAAGATTAAATTTTACGAGAAATGCAGCCAAAATTTCCAATAGCATTTTAAGGAAATTATTACAAAAATATATTCCATAATTTTATGTTGTACAAATATTTCTTCATATGCAAACTAAATACAAATTAATAAAAGAGTCAAATTAACAGAAATTATTTAGCTTTAAGATAATTGATTTATTGAGGATTATTAACTTTTAAATCTCCAAGGGTGAATTAAAGAAAAATTACAAAAATTCAAAAAGGAATACAGCAGTACTTGTCAAAAAAATCCTCCTGTTTTTCAAATGCCTTGATAGTAGGTAAGCCTTTCACTGTTGAAGCAACATGACTGAAAATGGGTGACCGAGATGCACTCTGAAATCTTTTCAAGTCCCTTATGGTTGCTTTGAAGAGTTTTTGAAGAAACAGAAATAAAGACCCCAGAACCACAAGTGGAATTGCAAACCAATGATATACAATAACAATCAATAACAAAGCCAGTAAAAGAGTAGAAATTCTTTGAAGTAAGACAACCATGACTGCTGGTAGCTGAGTATCAACTGGGAAGAAACAAAGTAAACAATAAATACCTTATATTTTATTACTTTCAATAAAAAATGTAGAATTTTTTCTGCACTATAACTTACAAATAAATGATTTTTTTTTCCTAGACACTTTTAAAGTTTGACAATAAGCATTTTATAATAGCACACATTTTATATGTAGACTAACAATTTAATTTTCTTAATTTGTTAACAATTTTCACAATTACCTCAGTTTTTAAAACTACACTTAAAAATGATTAATTTGCCATTATATATTATTCTTGCTTTTGCTTATTTTTTTTTAAAAAAAAGGTAGTTATTTTTGTGAACTCTTTCCATTTTATTACTTATTTTTAATTCTGAAATATTCACATTGCAAAAGGATTTAACATTAGTTATAAATGTTTCTTTAATAAGCAATAATACACAGCCTATTAATAACAGAAAAAAATTCATATCATAAAATATAACTTTAAAAACTTACAATATATATAAATCTCAACATCATCAATTAATATTATCTACAAGGATTTTAAAAGGCAAGATCTTCTAATGCTACTGCACCTTGAGTACTCTTTTCATATTTTTATTAGAAATACCTTTATTTAAACATTGATTTGCTGATTCATTGAATTCCTAAAGATTTTCAATTTTACATCATTTTTAAAACTGCAGCAAGAAATATCAATTATATTTTCAAACAGAATAAGTACATTAGGAATTACTCTGAATTTTATCCAATTGAACTTTGATTGTTAATTACACACATACATTTTTATTTTGTATAAATATATACCCTTAAAACACCCAATTTGTTATATGACAATTTTTCCAATAACACGCTTATTTAATAAATGCTAATTTTTAACATGTGTATCTATATGTTAAATATTTATATACATATTATATTGTGTATTGTTTTTATTTTGTTGCCTGTTTTCAATTTTCAAACTGTGTACATATTTTCCACAAATATTAATATCTATAGAATTTCTAACAGCACAAATAAATATGCCCAACACAGTATTGGTCAAAATTCAAACTATTAATCTTTTGGATACTTGAATAACAATATGGTAGAAAATAAGACATACATATATATATATATATTTACATGTGTATTCTTAGAAATACAAATATTTTTGCTGTTCATCCAGTATAGTGGTCGGTGTCGCCGACTGCTATGTAATTGTATAGTGCTTTTGAGGCATGGATGTACTCTTAACAGCTGTAAGGCTACAAGTTCTCATGAGGTTGGTGAAAGGGAACATAGGAGGGAAGCCTTTGACCATCCCCCAGTGTTCTTCCTCAAAATTGGAGTGAAATCGAGCCAAATCGCACTGTCAATTGCATGGAAAGCTACAGCTAACGACAGGCATAAATGCAGCCCTTTGTTGCAATGAATTTGCAGGCCTTGATCTAACGTTACTGTTGATCAAGTGGCATAAGTAACAACAATAGATTTTTTTACAAGAGCATAAATAAATGCACAAAACAAAATATGGATGAGTAATGACAGAAAAAGGATGAGTTTGTAAAAAAATGACACATAAAAACGAATTTCAATGTAAATAAGTTTAGACAAATTATAACATCAATTTAATATTGCCTTATAAAGTAGTTACATAATAAAAATTATAAAATAATCAATACAAAGATATGAAATGTATAATGTTGCTATCTATAACAGAAGTATTACAGAGGTATATATTATACAATCAATATCTCATTTCTTCATTTTTCATTGTTTTAGTTTAAAATTCTAAAAATGGTAAAAACTTTTTAATTAAAACAGTATGAAAATAAAATATTTTATATTATGAAATTAGCTATCGATGATTCACAATTAATATTGTTCATATTGAAGAAAAAATTTAATATTTACTTTCATCTACATCATGTGTAAACAAATTAAGGATTCTTCCTATTGGCGTTGTATCAAAAAAGTGCATTGGACTGCGAAACACTTTCTGTAACAATTTATCATGCAAACTACTTGAAGCACGCAATGTCATCTAAAAGAATAAATTAAATGTAAAGAAAATATCATTGAATATACATTTTTTGCTCTTGTTTACTGACATTAATGTAACAAAAGAAATAAGATTGAAGGCCCCCAAACCTTAAATGCTAGAAAAATAATCAAATAACATTGAATTATATCATGAAAACTATCAATGTTGTTTATTCCAGTTACTCAACTACAATAGATAACTTATAAGCAATAGTTAGAAACCAAATTGGAAAAAAAAAAATAGAGATTTTTAAAAAAATTTTTGCCAATGTATGTAGGAGAAAAAAATCTACAGATTAAATAATTTTGTGAAGTACAAAAAGCTACAAAGCATAGTTTTAAAAAAATGTTTTCTTACAACACACTTATTTACACCAAAATGTTTACTTGGCAACTTTAGGCATCTTAACACACTGCATGTGGGAAACATTTAAAAAATTTTTTCTTGTCTTCTACTTAAATATGCATCATAAAAGTATATATTTATAGATTTATATTTATTTCACACGCATCATATAAGTAAATAAAATTTCGTTGGGAGAAAATATGTAATTATTGATTTCTTGCGATTCCACTAAATGAAAAAATTTATATGAAATTTAGACCTGCACACATTGTATTTCTTTAACTGGTTATTAATTCTTGAAAATAAATTGTTAAGCAGATGGAAATTTTATTTCCACACTTTAATTCATTAAACTTGTAATAAGGAGACAAGATTGAATACATACATATAAATATTTATCATTAAATAAATGAATTCTAATATATGACAAGCCAATATATTTCTTAGCCATAGTTAAATATACTTAAATGACACAAACTGGCACAGTTCTCTTTAAATTATATATATATAGTGACAGCTTTAGGAATCATAATAGGTCTTCAGTTTAGTCCAAAGACTCTTTGTATCTACATTTGTTGTGTCTTTTGAACTCCAATTTCTTTCTTCTTTGGCATTGTAGGTTTTAGAACTTTATCACTTTTATTATACTATATATATATGTGTGTCAGGTCCCAGGCCTGCTGGTAAAATGAGGAGGGCATCATCTCTAGAATGACTTCTTTATTTTGCTTCAAACAGATGAAATCCAACATGGCGGCCCTTTGGCACGTGGAAAAATAGACAAAGTTTTGGCGAGGAGTCACCAGCTAATCCTTTTTGAGTATGCGCTCACTCCACCTTTAAATAGGCTTATTTACCCACAAATCCCTACGCGATAGTAAGGAGTTTGTTCTATTTTTATTTACTACTTATTTAATTTTGAAGCTAAACTTTTCAAACCTGACACACACACACATATATATATATATACATACTCTAGCGAAATTTCTCTTTTTTGGTTTGTAATGGTTTCATGTTCTTGGTTCTTTTGGTTTGATCTGAAGATGTTTTAGGATTTATTAGTCTTCTTTTTAATTTAATTATTGCTATATATATATATACATATCAAAACTCTTCCTCCCCCTCTTCAATATTTTACTTTTAACTTGCTACTAATGAAGTTTTTCTGAGTAATAAGGTCTTACTAGCTCTAAAAAGTTGAGCACTATTGTGTTCATACACAGATTCTAAACATTTATAGTAATCAAAATATATTTCCCGTTTTTAGATGAAAGAATTTTCTTAAACCTAAAAGTCTAAGTTCATGTACAAAATTATAGCTTTTTACAATGTTTCATAGAATGCTTATTTAAGTCCCTAATAAGAGGATGCTTCTTAAACAATAATAAAGACAATAAAATTAAGGTATGTAATAATAAGACATATCACTTTTCAGTAAAAAGCAGATATGTAATATCATGGAGAAAATAAAATCCAAACCCTGCTCCAAACAAATATGAAATGAATAAAATATTCTGTATGGAATACTATATTTTACAAACGTATGGATAAAAAACAAGCAATCTAATTCACAATTATAACACATAATTAGAATGCAATATTAAGATGTATATGTCTCAAAGGGAAAAAAAATTGCAGTACCATTACAAAAGTTTAAGTTTTCCCCTCTCTTACACAAAATTTAGCAATTGAATACACACCTTTGTAAATAAATAACCAAGAATCAAACTAGCTGCCAGCATAGCGACTACAGAAAGTCCATAAACCATTTGATGATATTCTACATGAGGATGTTCAGATATGCTCACTGTTACATGTGGGGGAGGAGGCTCAGTTCCATTAGTTACATAAACTGATTGGAAAGTATGATTCTACAGGAAAGAATACATTTTTAAAACAATTTTTACAAATGCATTATATAACTCCTAAAATATATTTTTAAAAACAAAATAGAAGAATAGTATTAAAATAAATGTTACAATTACTCATTTAATCTTAGAATTTTAAAACTCTATACAAGATTAATTAAAACATTCTGTGCATAAAACTTATTTTGCACTTCCATAACCATGCTTATAATTGTTTAATCCTTAATTATTTTGATATTAGAAATGAACAAAAACCTATCCCTTTTAATATGGACAAATATGCTATACAGTTCTGTGATTACAATTTATTATAAAGTTGGTTAGTTAATATTCATGGTCATACATATTTAGTCAAAACTTCTGTATTTCAAGTACACACCTTTTACTCTCATCCTTATTTGCAACTTACTAAACATATTAGTATCAGTTCAACAGATTCAATACTAGCTTTGTTCTTGTTAAAACTTGTTTACCAGATTTTAGCTTTATTTTAAGGTTCTTACCCATTTTGATTTGTGTCCAAGATCAATATGCAAGCTTTATAATAAACATGGTTACATTAATTTTATAAATATGCCTCTGGTTTTTTATAACATGAACTATTAATATATTAAATATTGCTTTATTAGATACTGATATGTAGTTCTTAATTTTCACATCCTGCCAATATAACAAATTTAACAACTCAACAAATTTAATATGCCTTGACCCTTTCACATGACAGGCCTTGATAGCATCTGGACTAGAATGTACAACTTGACAAATATAATGTAGACTAGTTTGCGACGATGACCACACAGCTACTAGGGTCACTATATCCCCCAAGACAATTAAATTGTTATTAAAAGTTTCTTCAATATTACATGTAAATGAATTAATGCCAGCTACTTTTGTATTGTGCTTATAATCATTAAATAATTTATAAAAAAAGAGAAACAATAAATAGAGTCTAGACTTAACTTTTGAATAACTTTTTTGCAAAAACTTCATATAAATATTAAAAAAAAAATTTAACCTCCATCTACATTATTAAAATTAGAAAGTAAAAAAGGTATCTATGCGTCATTCTATCTATCAAACTATTTTCTCATGAACCAGTGAATGGAGAAATATTCCAGAGGAATCAATTTGACCATTTAAATTCCGAACTTACAATTAGTTGAAAAGGTACTAATTTAAAATGCTAAAATGAATGTTTGGTCAACCCCTTGTGATGTTATTTATTATGCAAAGACTCTGAAGCAAGGGAAAGAATTCAAACATATCCACCATTTTTAAAACTGCCATCCCTTGAAATGCATAGAAATTACAAAAAATTCTGGAATTGGACAGACAAATATTTTTGCCCAGGACACAGTATAATTTTTTATTCAAATCAACATTTTCATTTCTCTCCTAATATATGTCAAATTTGACATGTTTTCATGGAGAAATTCTTGAATCGCTCAGCATATCTTCCTCATTATCCTGTTCAATCAAGCTTATGTCCAGAAAAAAAATATACACTTTAGCTTCCTTACACTTAATTTTAAAAATCTGATTCTCAAAACTTTTCTATAATTTTCTGGAAATTTCTCCAAATTTGACTATTATGTAATAACTTCAGTTTCTGAAATTAATGGCACAAAACTTTTCTCTTCATGCCTCAAACTTTACTATCCACGTTTTAACCAAAAATTGAAATTTTAACTTAAAAATTGTGGATTAAATTTTTTTAGGAGTTATTTATGCAATTTCTTTCTAACTTTATTTGTGTAAAAATTACCATTGCTGTTAATGTGTGTAAATTTGAAAGCTTTAGTTTAAAAATTTAGCCATCAAAATACATCTGTGAATTATGTATTCACTTTCCTTTGAACCAACAGCAAGATTCCTTTACCCTCCTTTCAGTGTAAAAATAGAACAAAATAGAAAGTAATATACAAAACGGAAAAAGGAAATTTCATTGGGAGAAAAAGAGGGGGAAGTTATACGCTTGAAAAAGCCCATGCAAAGCCAGGATATGCAATTAATTTTTTTTTAAAGTTAGAGTATAGTATTCCTTTTAAGTATCCTTTTGAACTATTTCTTCTACAATTCTTTACAATATTCATAAATAGTGTAAATGAACAGTTTGAATATTTGGATATATATATAGTCACAAAACTTTCTTTAAACCTGCAGTTTTGGTTCCTAAGGCCAAGAGTTTGTCATTGTACTACTGTGGAAAATATTTTTTAATGTCTTGACTGGTTATACTTAGGTATATAACTATTTGTATACATTATTTGAATTATATATTGCCATGTTATAATCTAAAATTTTAACCTACACGAGCAATTTTTCAGTTTTCTTAAACATATATAGTGATGTAGGCAGAGGACATTTTTATTGTTTGATGAAATGCACAAAGTTTAAAACATATAAACTTCTAAGCCATAAAATGTATTCCATTTTAAACATATCATTCAGAAAGCTATAACTTTAACCAAGCAAACTCTGAGGTTCATGAGAAATATGGATCTTAAAGAATTCAACAACCTAACTTGTTTAATTATCTACACGGAGTTCCCCAATTCAATTTCACACAAATGTTACCTAAATTTAATATTCTTGCTAAAAAAGACTTATTTATTTAAACTATAACTGATTGTTCAAGATTTTGATTAATTTTAAATTTAATTCTCAGAAAAATAAGTATTCAGAAATAAATCAGCCCCTAGAAATCAAATGCTCAAGATATTTCAAAATTAACATTAGGTTACAAAAAATATACTAAATATTTTCATCACAATTTGTAATCTCTAGCCATTTGAAACAGGTATATGCACATTATTAATTTCATTATCATTAAACATTGCTGCAATCTACTGAATGGAAAAAAAAAATTAACTATTGAAAAATGTACAGGAGATTGCATTCTACCAAACATTGAAAAAATTATATGTATCTGAAAAAATAAATCTAATTAAAATTACAAAAATTATACATACTCCATCCCCTTGAGATAGCCAGTAACTCAGCCAATATTTACTGAACTCTATAGATATTGCTTGAAGTATAAACCAAACCAATACTAGGGCACATACAATGAATCCACCAGCAGCTAATATATAGCTGATATATGTGCTATAAGATATACTTCCAGTTTTAATTTTTTCTTCAGTAGTTAATTGACCTATAAAAGAAAATTCTTTATTATAGAAAAGTATGACATATTTTACTAATAAATTTTTTTTAAAAAAAATACCGATACAAAATTGCAAGTTGATAAAAGGAAATGGATGAATTTTGAAGATTTTCTGCAATAAAATATTTCAAAAGCTTGAAATATATTTTTTACTTAAAGATGGAGGAAAAATAGAAAATATTTAAAAATTATGTCACAATATTACCAATGCATTAAGTTTTGTTTTTTACTATTTGAAGAAATGTTAACAATACTTATATAAAATATTCAATACATTATGTTTCCAAAAAATATAGAAGAAAAATAAACTTAAAGATAACACAATATTCAATTTGATTTCTCATCAGTTTCTCATTTTACACTTTTTAAAATGAAAAAATTAAATTTATTTAAATTGTTCTCTTAACCATTTGCATACCAAAAGCCACTTTCATGCTCTTTGGATTTCGTGGCCAAAACAGATAACTGACAGTGCGCTCGCAATTTGTTGAAACTTGCTGAGTCTTTCAGACAATCATAACTGATTTTAATTATTTTTTTACAATTTTTTTCAGTTTTTTAATTTAATAATTTAATTTTTGTAATTTAAGAATTTTAATAACTTAATAATTTTTCAACATGTAATTGAAGGAGTGCAATTGTGTTCCTTTGCACATTTTGATCATGTTTTTTCAAAAACCTCTGGTATTCAAAAATGGTTAATAAAATGTGAAAGTTATAAAACATGTTTAAAAAGGTTTAAATTAAATTTTTTAAGAAAACTGCCTTTATACTATGAATTTTATGTTAGCCAATTATGAATGGGGTTCATAATACAAAAAACTCAATTTGTCTGTGCAGAGCTAAGCAACCTGTAAAAGGAATATGTAGGAGGAAAATGTAGAACTCATCATTAAAATTATGCATGCTAATATGTAAAAATTTTCAAAATATATCAATGTAAACAATGGCAAGAAAATAAAATATGCCAAAAAAATATCAAACCATTTGAAATTGTCACACAGAAAATCATTAGTAAAATTTCTTAGAGGAGGCCTATGATTTACAAGAAGTTTCTAATCAGCTATTTTTATCAAGCTGGTGTTGAATTTCTTGTGAACTATCAGTACTTTTGTTAAGAACTTGAGCATGGGAAGAAATGCTTATTTTAGTGCCCTTATCGAGAGTTGGGTACAGCATTTCCAACAAGATTATAATTTCTCATCGCAATTCAGTATTAATGTTAGTGTTTCTTCCACCTTGTCTGATACTCATATCTCCATTTCAAGCACCTTAATTTAAGGTAACAGTTGCTACTAAAAAAATTATTACAGTTGACAGTTGATTATTATTACAGACATATAGTACTAATAATATCTGTACTGTTAATATCTAAAATTTCAAAAAGAGCATCGTTTCTGGCTAAATCATCTAAAAGTTTAGTCAGTGGTTTCTTATTCTGAATTGGAAGAGCCAAATCATTCTAAAGCCCTCTTGAAGAAGCTTTTTAAGAATTAAAAACAACAAGGATTATCTCTTATGACTACAGCTTCAATAGCTCTTTTAAATTTGGGTTAAATGATGTAGTATTGATAATCTTTTGTTCTTAAGTCTTGTGTCCCTCAAGAGTTCTGGCAAAGATTTTAAAATGTTTAGAACACTTAAGACATTAATGTGTGGAAATCTAATATTTATTTATTTCACTTGAGAGAAGAAACATTCAGTAGGTATTTGGGATATTATAGAAGGGATTTTATCCTCTTTGGTTTTGATGGGCAAAAACCTTCTCAGGTTTGATATTTACCAAGTTTGCTGAGTATGAGAATTTTAAACAATATTTAAAACAGCAAACTTATAGGTTATAGCTGTTAAATTGTGAGAAGTTCACTGCAAAACTTGTCGAGCATTTTTATGGCTTCGTGGAGTACTGAAATCATATCACTCTTTTACCTTGCTAATATTAGTTATAGTAGAAACATTACTATTTGAAATGCTAGTCTTTCATGAGGTAATTTGAATGATAATCAATGGGCAAGAGCCAATGGAATGTTACTCATCTTTAAATTTTAAAAAGCTCATTTTGATTATGCTAGGGGAATTAATATCAAAGCAAAATTTATAGAGTCACTGGGAAGATTTAGAGCTTCATGTTCTTGCGTAATAATTTTCCCAGTATCTTTGTACAATTGCTCACAAATGCCTGAAGTATTTATACTACCTACTTTCTCGACAAGAGGCGTGTCGTGAAGACAATATCTGCCAGAGCAGTTTTAAATCAATTTCAAGTGCTAGTTTAATAGTCATATTAGCATTGTCAAACAAAATGGCACCTATATGCTACTAAAAAGCTCTAAAAAATTTGTTGCAATTGCCCACTTACAAAAAAAAAAAAATTACTTAATAATTGCAGATTTATAAATTACCATCACAACATGTATCAGTATCCTCTAAATCAGATACAGAACTTAAAGTTGGAGAATTCAGTCGACTGTGTGAAGGTGTTGATTCAGTATTCTCTTCAGAAGAAATTGATTTCCGATCTAGTATAAGACAAATAAAATAATCATTAATTAATCTTATTTTTGAAAATTTCATTTTTATTCAGTTTTAAGTAAATTAGTGAAAATCGAGATAATTATAAAAAAAATTCAAAGATTACAAATGAAAAAAGCATACAAAATTGCAAGTATCTTAAAAAATGAGCCAAGAAAATTAAAACTGTATCAAACTGAAATAAATTGATTTGAATTTAATAGTACAAAACTTTGATACCCAGTTTTAAGCAAAGTAAATAAATATTTCAGTCTTGGGAAATTTTTTTTGAAATTTTGTAAAATTATGTAACAAATTAAAGATTAATAAGCATTGAGTATTCTTATAGGATGGAAATTTTCCTAATTTTTTACAGTTACATATTAATAGTCAGTTAAAAGAATGTTAATGTAATTCAAATATTCAAAATTGTTTTAAAATGAAAGACACAATATCTTTAGAAATTATCATACTGAATGGTTTCACACAAAGGAATTTAAGTCGTCATTACAAAACTGTCTTAAAATAATACACTGCCATAACTGACTTTTTAAAAAAATTCTCTAAAATTTTTATCCAGAATAAATTTACTAAATTTTGATATTGGTTATTAAAAAATACGAGGGTGAAGAAAGGGTAATTAAGTTCATTAACATTAAATAGGAGAAAATTTTTAAATTTTAAATTTTTCAGCTTTAAAAAATATTTTTCAAAGCAGCTTTAAAAGATTTTACTTGCTAATATTCAAGTAGGACTTGTAAACTAATATTTAAAATTTATTATACCTTCGGAAGTATCCATTCGTAGATTATCATCTTTAGATAACATTTGTATTAATGATGCATATCCTGAATCACTGGCCATTAATTCTTGGTGAGTACCTTGCTCCATTATTGTACAGTCTCTCATAAATAATATGCTATCGCATTCTTGAAGATACTGGAATAAAATTATATCACGATATAAAGTATGAAAAAATTATGTAAATATTGACCACAAAAGACTTTATTCTACTAGCTACTTACAATAAAACTCTTAATATTAAAGACATACGAGTCATTTTTCAAAGTAAATTATTGATATATGCAGTAAAAATAAACATAAGATGCTAAGAAAGAATATACATATCTCCTGTAATCCCCTCCTCAATCTAAAATTAAAGAACTGTAAGAAATTGAAGAATTGGACCCCAAAACAGTTCTTCCTAAAAACCTCTAGAAGTAATTATCAGGTTCAAATAAAATTTAGAAGTTATTAAGGTCCTTCAAAATATTTAAATCAATAACGGAAATTTCTGCTTGAGAAGTTAACTATGCCAATCCATTATCAAAAGTTAGATCTCTCTGAACCTTTAGCATTGATAAAGATTTGTCCAAAATATCATGAAAATACAATTTATTTCATAAGTAATCTTGTTACCATTTTTATGACTGAACTACCCTCATTACTTTCATGCATTCAGTTATTACAGTATTTCATTCAATTATGGAGACTTTCACAATAAATAATTCTTGTATATACAGTTTAAAAAATAACTTTAGATTTTTAATAAAACAACCAAAATAGGGAATTATAACCAAAAATTAAATTAATAGTTTTCTAGAATGAGGTTGCAAATGTAAGTAAATACAGAAAAGGAAATATACTAAATAATTAAAATAAACCATAATACCTGTAATTGATGTGTTACAAGCAAAATACTTTTCTCTTTCAAAGCTCCCTTGATACAGTGCTGAAATATATGTTTCCCAATTTGATTATCAACAGCAGACAGAGGATCATCCAATAAATACAAATCTTTATCTGCATACTGAGCTCTAGCAAGACTGATTCTTTGTCGTTGACCACCACTGATATTTGCACCAGTCTCCCCAAGCTATAAAAGAATCAACCATATTTAAATTTTTTTTTAAATAAATACAAGGTAATTATACATTTAAAAATATTTTCAGTTATATTTAATATATGTCTTATGGACACAAAAATTTATCATGGATATAGTATACTATAAATGGTAATAACACCAAGGAAAAAATAGAAAAAACATTTTTAATTTATTTTTGTAACACAGTACAATAGTAGTTTCTAAGAATGAATCTTATGTTTAAAAAGTTTTTCAGTTGCCAAAGGGGAACATACCTTTGTGATTACACATATCTTAAATTTGTTTCAAAAGTTAAAAAAAAGGTTAATTCCTTTTTCTTTCAAATAAAAATATTTTTTTTATGTACACTAGAATTTTTTTTAAAAAATCATGTATTTTCAAGATGTATAAATGTAAAATATTTTTTATTAAAAAAAATTAAGTCCTCAATTTAAGCTAAAAAAATTAAAATAATTGGATTGAGATTTTAACTATTATGAATCAAAATAATTTGAGAAATGAATTTTGTCAGACTAATAACAATAATCAATAAAAAAAAACCTACTTTAATCAAATGAAAAACTTCATTTGAAGGGGCCAAACATAGTCTTATTAAAAATAATCCTAATTGTACAGAATATTTTTTTAAATGTACTACACAATTAGATTACAGATCTTATTTTATTTATATTAATAATAGCAAAAAAAATTGTACTTATCAATATGCAGTTTCTTACTTCAGTTTGATCTCCAGCTGGTAAAGCTGCAATATCTTCAGGAAGTCCACAAGCATATACAGCTTCATAATATCTAAGAAAAATTATTTCAGATACAAGTTGAAAACCAGCAAATTAGAAAATAATCTACTTGGATTTTACTATATGGCTTAAAGAAATAAAAAAAAAGGAAATTTAAATCACATTTTTATAAACAGACACATGATTTCAGAAATTTAAAAACACTATATAGGAGATGTTAATAATAAATCAAATATCTTGTATTTACATACCACCCATCCGGTATGGTGATTAGTGATGCTGGCTGCTGTTCTGTACAACCTGGGTTTGAATCAAGGAGAAGGCATGGAGATTTGTAAATGTATAGTGCTTTTGCAGCATGGGGGGTACTCTAAATAGCCCTCAAGCCGAAAATCCTCGTGAGGTTGGTGGAGTGAGTGAATATTAACGTCGCATTGTTCAGCTACCGCGAGGGCTTTTGGCGGCGGACCACGTAAGTTTGAACCATGGATCAAGTGAGTGGCGACACACTGAGCTGGCACCCCTCTCCTAACTACCACACCACACCAATGGGAGGATGTTTCAGCTCTCGACAGATTTAACATGCATCGCTGCCCTACACGCCCTTGTCTTTAGTGGTACAAGGCTTGAATTCATGACATGCCTGCCATGATCCGACACCTTAACCACTGGGCTAACGCAGCCCTGTGAGGTTGGTGGAAGGGGAAGAGAGTTGGGAGGCCCCAAGATGTTTTCCCTTTAAATTGGGGTGGAACCAAGTCAAATCGCACCGTCACCTGTATGGTGCTCAAAGCTACAGCTAACCACAAGCATAACAAACTAGCCCTTTGTCACAATGAATTTCATGGGCCTTGATCCGACACCATCAGACAGGTGGCATCAGAAACAACAATATATATTAAAGCTTAAGCAAACTCTAAAGACAAATTACTACTTAAATATTATGTTTTATAAATATAAAATGTAATTTTTACTTGCTGAATTCGGGAAAATAACACACGTTTTAAACTTGATTATGATAGCGCAGTAAATTTTTTTAGTCACTTTGGAAAAATTCATTAAGGCATAATATTGCATAAGCAAAATGAAATAAAAGTTTGAAAATGAGTTTTGTTGTTAGAATATTAATATCTTGTCAACATCTGTATTCCTTGAAATCTAGCATTCCCAACCTATTTTATCTTCAATGTTCTGGTGTAATTCATGTACTTCCATAGAATGAATATAGTAATATTTCAGTTGGTCATTTCCTTCAAACATTCATGAAAACATTTTTAAATATGCCATTTGTTATATAAATCTTTTAAATTAAATTAAAATTTAAACTAATGTTGCACTAGAGCAACATGTTAGTTGATGACAGACTTTAAAATTTTTAATTACAATCTACTGGCAAGGATGATGCCAGAGTTGGAATCAGTCTACTGGCAAGGATGTTACCAAAACTGGTACTGGCTTAACACCATAATAGTACTGAAGTTTTAGGTGCCCAAGACTTTCATTTCTTTATTATACTCAATGGATCTTCAGAGGCAACAGAATTTGAGAACTCAACTAGCTAATCACCAGTCATAAGATAGTAATAATGATTTATTAGTTATAGCGGCTGCTTGTCACATGAGCCCACAATTTTTTCTTGGATGGCTATAAGCAAACTAGTTCACAAATGGCTTGTTTTACAAGTGCATATGAAAATGTAACAAATAGTTCATAATACTGATAATCTAGAACCCCTTATGCAAGCAAGAATTCAAGGAGACAGTCTCATGTTATTAAAAGTATACCATTTACCTTTTAGAGCTAAAGAGCTGCCCAAACAAAATATTTTCCCGTAAGGAAGCATTGAGTATCCAAGGTTGCTGTGGCACATAAGCAATTGATCCTCTTACAGCTATTTGTCCTTTAAGCAGTCTCATCTTAAAAGAGAGAAAAAATGAATATTTAAAATAGATTTTTACATTTATTCATCCCATTAATTTTATATGGTTTTATTTTATTATAAAAAAGATGAAAAAGTTACTTGTCCAAGCAAAGCAGCAAGGAGAGATGATTTTCCACTTGCATAAGAACCACAAATACCAATCAATTTGCCCTGTAAAATTTAAAGTTATGAAAGATTTCATTCAATAAAGGATATTTTCACAAGCATTTCCAGATATTTTTTGTTTTATAAAACAGGTACAGTAAGACCCTGTAGCATGTTTCATTTAAGCCTGACATCGTTTTTAGCACTCTTTTAGTTTGATGTGGGATTCTCATGAGGAATACAGCATGCAGCTGTTTTGATTTCCCAATAATCGACAGTTAAATCTGTGTTTCTTATTTCTTGCGGTATTATATACGAAAATATTTTTATCGTTCCAAACATTTGTTGACGTTATTGTAAGTAAATTTATATAATAACGATTGCTATAGTGACAAATATTATGATTTTTAGTTTTTATCATGGGTGATACTAAAAAAACACGAAAATAAAGCATAAAAAAGCATTTCACTAGAAACTAAAATGCAAGTGATTAGAAGACTAGATACTAGTGAATGTCAATCTCAAATTGGTGCTGCATTGAATTTGATAACTTCAACAATAAGACCATTCTTAAGAATAAAGAAAAATACTGTCATCGGTAACTGTAGCTACGACAAGCTCTGCAATTAGAATTACCCATTCTAGAAATAATACAGCAGAGGAAATGGGAAAAACACAAAATTTAACGCAAAATGCAATTAAGCCAATCTACCTTCTTGATAAAATGGCAGAAAATTAGAAATACAGAGAGACTGAATGATCTGAAATGTAAGCATACTGACTTAGAATTTTATTTTTATATGCATATTCATTTATTATGTTTCTATATTTGTAGGAAATAAATTTATTTTATTGTTATAAAAAACATAATAAATTTAATGGTAAAATACCTGACCACAATTTTCTACCCATCTTCCCCAAACCCCATTATTTACATGATGGGATAACTTTTGTTTAAAGCTGTTTCATATTACGCTCTACTTTGATGGAATGCATACCCCGCGCTAAGCGGGGTCTTACTGTAATGGAAATATGTATAAAAAGCTTATAATTAAACTACTCTTGCAGCTTACATTGAATTCTGTGCACCTTAATATTGCTTATAATATAAAAATTTGAAATGCTAAAAATTACTGATTCAAGCTTAAATAATTAGGTACAAACAAATAACCGACAGCCTCACTATTAATGATTACATGTTTAATGATTTTATAATATAAAATTAATAGCACTAAACATTTTATTCCAATATATATTCATTACTTGGCAAATTTTTTATCAGAGTTAGAAATATTTAATCTTTTTTTCTTAATTCCATGGCAAATTGACATTACAGAGGATCAAAAGTCCCTGTTACATTCTGAAACGTAATATCAAATCAACCAAATGGCTTGAAATACTATAATATGCTTTATACGATGAAAAGTATTTTAAATACGAAAAAATAGCTTCAAATTTAGCTAGCAGATGGTGCTGCTTTCAGTTAATACATTTGTCTCATTTGAAAAATTAGTTTTGAAACCTTCATTCAAAAAAAGCATTTTCAACAAGTATCACAGTTTTGAAAGTGGAAGTATTTTAAACAAAGAAAGAGGTAAGTCAGCATATCTGAAGGGAATTTTGCAAGAATCCAACAAACATTTTTATCTATCAGTCTCAGACTATTAATGAGGAAAACACTTCAATAATTAGATATTCTACATGCAAAAATATGTAAATTTTTGCCTAAAAACAAAAACTTTCAAATTGTAAAGTGCAGCTACTGCAAGCTTTAACACACAGATGACAAGCTGTATCATTTTAATGTTACTGTCAAGATGCCTCATTGTTAAGATGAAAATGCAATTTTTTGCGATTCCAACAAATTTTTGTGAGTAGAAAGGTTAATAGACACAATATAAAAACATGGAGGCTTTAGAATCCAAGTTACACTGATGACACAATCTATTAGAATTTGAAAATTAGCTTTTGATGCATCTTAACATGCAATTTTTCATTGGTTTCTTTTTTTTTTTATCAGCCACACTCTGAACTATGGTAGTGGCCCATACAAATTACATATATCTGGATAACTGCTATGTGTCAGCTACAAAATAAATGCGCTAAATTTTTTAATGACTTTTTTTTGCTGTGTTTACATTGCGACACTATCTATGGGTGAGATTTGAAACTTTTTAAAAATCTGTAGAAAAAACTTTTAATAGGAAATGTTTTTGGTCTAAATCACACTTTCATTTTTATATTAAATTTTCAAATGAGCCAGGGATTTTAGGTCAATTTAGAATAAACACTCCAAGCAAAAAAAAAAAAAATTAATAAAGTGGAAGAAATATGTAGCAAGAAACAATCAAAAATTGTAAATAAATATAAGTTCACAATAAAATCAATTTAACATGAAACCATCTATCAATAATGAAGCCATTTTTTTTTTAAAAAAAAAGAACACTAAATGCAATATTGTTTTAATTGTATTATGTTAAAAATTAACTTTTTTGACTTTCTTATAAAAAACAACAGTTAAAATTAAAAAAATATATAAAGTCTGGAAAAGATTTTACATTTTGTACAGTTTTGCAAGATAATACTGAAACTTATTTGATTGGATAAACTAAACATTCTAAATTAGACTATATAGCAACCTAATGATTGCATATTTTGCATTTCAGATCTACGGCAAAATTTTGAAGTTGATTGATTGAATATTAACGTCGCACTGTTCAGCTGCACGAGGGCTTTTGGCGACGTACCACATAATTTTGAACCATGGTCAAGTGACGTGGACGATATCTGAGCTGGCACACCAACGGGAGGACGTTTCAGCTCTCAACAGATTTAACATGCATCGCCACCCTACACGACAGGTCTTTAGTGTTACTGGGCTCGAACTCGTGACAAGGCAAGCCACAATCCGATACCTATCACTCGGCGGCCACGCAAGATTTTGAGGATGACTCACAAGTAGCTATTAAATTTTTTTGCTACATTAAGCAACAATTTCATTAAAGAATTAACTGAATCTAACATTGAAGTACACATAAATAATAAGTTAGAAAAAATATAAGCTGAGTCTAAGCTCCAATCTGGAGCTTGTTAGCTTTGAAATTGTTTACTACCAAACTGCTGCTCCAGGTATAAAAAATAAATTATATCTAACATCTACTCTTATACGCAATTATTATTAAGGTTGTATACATTAAGTTATGTTGCATTTTTTAAGTATAATGTATCAATTTTTGAAGTATTTTATAAAAGGTAAGAACACAGCATAAATTGTTTATTACTTACTCTTTGTAAAGTAAAACTAATATCAGTAAGAGCAGGAGGTAAACCAGTTTCTGATTGAAGTGTATTCACCAAAGCAGTATTAGATGTAATATCCTCTCCAGCATTTTTATCATTTTCAGCAACTACAAAAACAGTTTCCTTTAAAGTAATTATAATAAGATAATTACACAAGAAAAGTATTAAACAATTCTAACAATGAATTTGCAAAGGAAACAAAACATTACAAAATACAGAAGCTTATTAAACTTTAAAATCAAAGTTTGAATTTAAAAAAAGGAATTTTAAACTACTTTTATAATATTCTGCTTTCACAGAAATGAACACTATTTTTTAAATAAAAAATATATTTATGATCCAATAGCAAATTAACTATACAAGAAAATTCATTAAGCTAATTAAAACTGTACTGAGGGATTAATAATAAAATAGACATAATAAATGATAAAAATAGAAAAATATCCAGATTTTTTAGGCTCCTTAATTTTAACACATTCAGAATTAAAATGAATTATAAAAGCATAAAAATTATAAATATAATAGCTATCATAAAATAGTCAAATCCTGCTTCTATTCGGAAAATTGCAGAAAAAAAATGAATAACTTCATTCTCAGATAATTTAGCAATAGATACACAAGTATCATGACAGATTTATCTTCGAACTAAAATAAGTACATAATATTTATATAGTTTGTAATAAGTTGATTTTAATAAAAATTTGAACCATATAAAGAAAATTCTAGAAGAGATAACATAACCTTTTTTAAATGTATATTGGAGAATATTTAATATATTGCACATATTAAATTTCTTAAATGAACTACTAATAAATACAAGATTAAGGAAAAAATCAGGATACAAAGATATAGAAGAATTCTGAAATAAATGTTAAAATAAAAAATCTATCCTTTTACCTATTAAATTCACTTGTCCTTTATCAGCTTTTAAACCATTCATTATCATGGTTGGTACAACTTGTTCCCAATCCAAAGTAGCCTTGGAAACATTAACGCAATATCCAAACGATTAGGAACAACAGTGTAATTTTCTTTTTCTTCTAAACGAAGAATAGCCTGAAATAATTGCACAATATTAGTTCTGAAAGAATAAGAGTGCAAATATCTAACTCTAATTAGCATGTTATTGGTCATATATAAAAAACTACCTGTAATCTTGAGAGAGCTATTGTTCCATTAACAATTGCTCTAACACACATGGGCAAGGTGCGTATTCCATGACTAGCAATTGAATTAACCATAACCAATGTAAAAGCCTAAAAAACAAAAGTACAGTTTTCTAACTTTAATATTATATTGTAATCAATATAATATTAATATATGCTTTAAAAAATAAAAATGATCAATAAAAATTAGTAGTTTTGATTACAAATTTATCACAAAATTTTTAGATACTATTTCAAAATAAAATAAGATATATACATCTAATTTATTCACAAATTTTGAAATTTTTAAAAATAAAATACTTAAGAAAATTAATGAAACTGAATTTTCTAACAGAATATTAAAATTAATAGATATACAAGTATATTATAGAAATTCTTAATAAAATGACATAAATACAAAACTTGTGAAACAGCAGAACATTGCTAATTTATTTTTGTTTAACAATTTAAGTACTTACAACTACTTTTCAATCATTTGTATGCACAGTCTGAAAATCAAAAATTAGCCAATAAACCATTACTTAAAAATTTTAGCATTTTATTATAGTTAAAAATATATATTTATTTATTATAAGTGTATCTCAGAGAAAGATCTTTACCTTTCATAATTATTAATATGTATCCCTTTCTAAAGAAACTTTTGGGCATGCTTGTGATATGTTGTGTCTTTTAAAAAGTAAATAATGGTACCTCAAACATTGTTTTGGGACAGAGATGTAAATAATTAAATAAAAAAGACACTTCAAAGTTCATCACGATAAAAATTATTTCAAATTAAATGTAAAAACAATAGACTTTCAAATTTAATCAAAACATTACAATATAAATCAAGGATTATTACACATCAATTCAGAAGAATTTAATTAAATTAAGCAATAGATTGATAGATTTGAATGGGAGAGTAAAAACAAATATATATTTATCAATCTTTATTACAATTTTCTTAGAGCCAAGAATGGTGACTGTCTTTCAACGGCGATATAGATGTTCTAGTAAAAATGTTATATAAATCATACATATTCTACAAAAAACACTAATTTATGATTTTACCATAATGGTAAAATTACAAATTCAAATTATTCATGAAAATTAAGTCTTACACATGAAAGATAAATTTTTTATTTTAAAAAAGATTTTACAAAGTCAAGGCTGTAATAAACAAAATAGTTTTAAGAATTAAATTGTAAGTAGAATTTAAAAAATTTGGGATTTCCGGATTAAAAAACTTTTTCAGGGAAATTATTAACAATAAAAAAACACTATTTAAATTGAATAACATATATATTACGAACAGGAAATAGAAATACTTGCTTTGGAACTGAACTTATGCTCCTCAAAAGTGAAACTGAATCATAAAGGAATAGGTATAATCATATAAAAATAACAGGAATGGTGATGGTAACACATATGCAAATTGTGAAAGAAACAAAAATATGCACTAGAATATATAAACACATATATGTATTCAATATTTTACATCCCCTTCACAGACAGCTAAACAAGCCTAATGTCAACAAGGTCATTAATGGTATTCCAGGATATTCCTTACCAAATCAGGTTTCAATTCCTTATGTTTTTTGTTCCCAGTATCTCACACTGCAGATCTGAAAAATATCCAACCCATATTCCACAGAAAAAAGATTAAAGTTTCTGACTAGGGAAAGATAGCAATTTTATTAAGGCTATTGAGAATTCCTCATACAAAATGAGATTGGGCATTGTCTTGAAGAGATAATGTGCCAAAAGTAGTTTGCACAAATGACCAAATCACAGGAAAAGCAACATATGTAATGAACTAGTCAGATTAATCTGCTGGTAATATGCACAAGAGATGTCTGAATAAGATGACACTCCAGATCCTAATGCTACTCAACAATATCATGGTGATGTTTCCCAGGAAACACAAGTAGTACACATAGCTGTCTCTCAATTTGTTAGAAATGGTTTGGCTACTGACAGATAGCAGGTGGCTTTGAACATCTATTGTGGCCTGTAGATCTAGATCCGGGGTGGGCATTAAGTCGATCGTGATCGACCGGTGGACGGCCAAGACATTTTGGAGTGACCGCCTTCACATAAAACATTAGACGCGCATATTAAAAGAAACACAGGTGGTTATCAAGATAATGGAAACACCCGTGAATAAAAGAGACACAATGAATAAAACTGCAGCCCAAATTTGTGAGACGTTTTCAAGAATTAACGAGACTAGAATAAAAAGTTGCATTCAAGGGTTACCCATTTGGCAATGTTGATTGAAAAATATAACTAAAAACATGTTACATGTTCTTGAGGAAAACGAAGCTTTTTTTCTACTTCAAAAGGATGTAATTTGGAAAGAATAACTTTTGGAATATAACAGACAAAGTAAAGTATCTCACAATTTTAAAAAAGTTGTAATTCATTTAACATCTTTCTTTCGCTCTACCCATCTGTATAAATCTACATTTTGAACGAAGTATTTATCATTCCCGTTTCACAGATGACTACTTAGAATTCAGTGCAAGATTAGCAGTTATTAAATATATATTGAGGTATTCAAGATTATATATAGGACGATATGGCTCAAGTCTTCTGGTACCGGAGACTCTAGGCCACGGTAATCTTCACTTTAGTGAAAATTATTGTGCCTTTTTTGGATGTATTGAAAAGACTGTTTTGCTCATCATTTGATATTAAATTTCTAGGAATAATTATTATTATGTTTGCATTTTGCATTGTACTTAAAGCGTAGTTTTAAAAGAGTAAGCTTTTCTACTGTAGTTATGTAGGGTAAGTACACATATTCTGTATTCATTATTGTTAAAATTTAAATATTGTTGAGTTTTTTTTTTGTTCATCCCACCTACGTCACAAGGTGGACCGCGACATCTTGAAAAAATTTTAAGTAGACCACGCCATGTAAAAGCCTGCCCACCCCTGATCTAGATGAACTACTCTGCAAATCTCTACCAGTAATCCATTATTTCTCCATTCTATAATTCCAGATAATCCAGTACTCCTCTCTTCACACATTGCTAAGCTGCACTTATATCCTAAACAAAACAAGTGGCTATTACATGCACTGACAAAATCAAAACCATTTAGCTCCAAGATGAAGTCTCATTTTACTGGTGATTAATTGCTGGTATTCAGCTCTTGGTGACATCTCCAAGGCATATCCTACATTTCCTTCAATAAGTGAGACACTGCAATCTATCACTAATAGAATATAAAGAATAAGCTAGCTTCCATCATGTGGCATGATGTGTACATAAATTTAAATCATTCAGATACATTTTTTACACTATCTATCCTGTAATTCCTATTTAGCTCATGCATTTCTTTATGACTATGAATCACCAATACCAATACATCTGTGTAGCAATTTCATACACATATTTTCCCACTGTGATTACTACATATTGTGGAATTATAAATTTTAATACAAATAATCAATATGTAACATTTTAGAAACCATATATCCAAATCATATTTACTTTGTAGACTGTTAGAATAGGGGAACTTTAATGATTGAATTATTAATAACTTACAATTTAAATGAAACCCAAATTTCTATTTTCCATACAAATTATAATTTAATTGAAAAAGTAATTTATAAAAACCAGAAAGTAAATGAAATATTTTTTCCGACTTACTTCAGCAGGGGTTATATCGTAACCAAAAAGAGTGTACGCCAAAATAGTAAAAATTGTTGCGGCTACTGAAGTGATTGATGCAATAGATGTACTTAAAGCATGAAGATATTGAACTTTTTCGATCAGACTTTTCTCTGTAATTCTAGAACCTAAAAAAATTACTTTCAGATTATAATTGATCACTTTAAATAGTATTTGATGGTTCTTAATTCATAATTTCATCCCATCCACATTTTTACAGATGCATTTTCTTCCGTTTTTACCCTATAGTTACATTGCTGTAAAGAAGTGATTACATAGATAAAAAAAAAAATACTATCTACTACAAAATATCAGATAAATTAAGCATTACTTAGTTTACTTCTATTGAGTATAACTTTGTAAAAGATATAGCCAATAAAAGCTAATCAAAACATACATCTTCAAATTGCTTTTAGTTTGGATCTTCAGTCATATGTAAGTGTCAATCAATGGAGGTAAAACTGACTGTGATGTAATTTCAATAAAACATAAGAGAATTTTCTTTCCTTTACATTTTTAAGCAGTAAATTAATTTTGATTCTAATCAATAGCATCAAATTTACCAATAATCATGACAGAAAAGTAATATTAAGCAGCCTAGCAAAAAATAAATAGAAGGAATAAATTTAACTTCATAGGTCAAGTTATTTTTCCAATATTATAGATTAAGATAATGTATACTAGCAATTATCCCAACAAAATACAGAAGAAAAATTTGCCACAATGCCTTATTTCATGAAAAGTAACTTTTGCAAAAGTCATATGCAATTTAGGATATCTATATACATCATTTAGTAAATATGCACAGTTCTACACAAATAAATTTAATTCTGTTAATATAACAATTCAAAATATTATAATCAAGTTGATATTTCTGATTGAAAAACTAGTAAAAATTTATAGGACAATATAAATATAATATTTAAACAAATCAGAAAGTTTTATTTTAAAAAAAATTATAATGTTTTTAATATTTATCAAATAATTAAGATTCAAATATAAAGAAAAATATAATATAATAAGCCAAAACTATAATTTCAACCAAGTGTAGTGAAAATAAAAATAATTTTGATTAAAAATTTGATATCAAATGTTTTAGAAATTATTAAATTAACTATAAGTAGTAATGCAACAAAGAATAAAAAGAGTTTCTACTCCAGAAAAACATTTATCAATGATTATCTAATTTATTTACATTATGAAATATAACTCTTTAAAGTTAAATTACTACAAATTAAAAATCAGAAATTACAAGCTAAGTAATGAAACATTATGAAAATAAATTGTCTTACGTACTAATTAATGTGCTAAAAATACCCAAAACAAAAGTTATAGAATCATTATTTAGAATTACAAGGAAAAGACATACATGAAGGCATTTATTTAAGAGTGCTATGTTATAATTTATATGTGCTACATATTTACATATAATAATAAATTATATAGCAATGTGTTGATATAACACTGTTCAGTAAAAAGATATATTTATTGTAAAAATTCATATTTATTGAAGTTCCATCTAAAAATTAAACCAAGGTGAAAATTCCAAGCTTGGGAAATTTAACAAATAGGAAGATTTGTAGCAAAACAGGTACAATGAAGATTACCGCTATTGAAAATGCCGTTCTCAATGCCACTTCTGTGCTTGATGCTACATATCAGTTTAACTTTTGTTAATATTAAAAAGGTCTGTTTTACTATTCTAAAATCAGTTTTAAATACTAAACTTACTGATACTTTAATAAAAATCTTACTAGTATTTTGTGTTCAATTTATAACTACTAGCATTTTTAAATAAAGATTCACAAACATAAAATGTTAAAAAAAAATAATAATTAAAAATAAATAAATAAAAAATTACTAATAGTAAAATCAATAGTTGAAGTAAACATTTTTTCAACAGCCAACAAATATCTGTATCAATATATATTTCCCTAATTATATATATCAAATAAACATAATTAAAAATTACAAAATCTTTAAAAATATTTTCATAAATAACATCTTGTAACAAATCCAACAAAAAATAGTAAATACATATATTCAATACAATGTAACATGACCAACCTCTTACTCCTTCAATAAGATGTTGTTCCCAGGCATATAATTTTATTAATTTTACATTTGACAGAAACTCTGACATTAAAGAAACCTAAAAATAAAATAAAAATAATGCATTACAATCCTTTTAGAATAAATTTCATGAAAATATTCTTAAAAAGTTAAAAAATAATTACATATACATTCAACAACAAATATTACAGGAATATATCTTAAATTAAAAAAACTTTTTGTAAAAAAACATGATTTTTATAAATATATTTAATTTCATTACAATAACACATTTCTCATCAAATTAAACAATCTCAACTAGAAAAAGGAAGAACAATAAATTTATTCTTTTTCTTATGCATATCTGTTATGCATCAATTGCATTTAAAGCTTCAAAAAGAATGTTGAATTAAACTATGATTTCAATAACACACACACAATTTTTCTTAAATCAATACTTCATTTTTAAAAAGAGCATTCCTTACTATTGTTATTTTTCGAAAATCTTAACCCAAATAACATTGACAAAATAATGAAAGGTAAAAATATTTTTCATAACACATGCTTCAAACATCAGTTATACTATCTAAAATATAAGGATGTTTTCATCCTCCCATTTACAAATACAGGGGGAAAAAATGTAACAAGTCAAAAACTTACTCTTTCATCAGCAGCTTTTACTGTTTTCTTTTGATAATGAGCAGTTACAAAGGATATGACAAACTGCAAAACAAAATGGTATAAGATAAAACTGCTTCAAAATAAAACATTTTAAACAATGAACTCATTTAATACTAAGAACAATTATGTTGTTTATTTAAAAGGAATAATCATATACATACCTGAAAAGCATATGTGACTACAAAGACACCAACACCAATGAAACAAAAAGGTCCAAGCAACCACCATGTGAAAATGATAGCTCCAAGAACAACAAGTGGTCCACCAATGATTAAAGGAAAGTTGTACACCATTGTGAAAACTTTTGAACAATCATTGGAAAACAGATTTACAAGCTGTAAATAAAAGACTGTAGTTATTTAAAACTAGAATAGAATAATAGTAAAAATTAAAATATCCTTAATGAGATTTTATCTTTCAGAAATTCTAAGTTAGTTTTCAGTTTAGCACAATATATCAGAAATGGTACTGAAGAAAATTTCACGCATATACAGAAAAAACTTTTAAAGTTATTTTTTTGAAATATCATCTCTTTTTTGGAAATACCAGAAAACTGGTCATTTAAACAGGTATCTACAGCTCAGTACCCAAATGGTTAAATGAATTTAACCACAAAAGAATCATTCCAGGTTTGTGGGAAAGGAATGATAGAATTTTTCTCTATCTTAATCCATTAATTTGTAAAAGAAAGTAGCACCATATGCATTTGTACTTCCAATTAAATATTCATTATTCATGAATATGGTTTTGAACATAAGTTTTATGCCTTAAATAAATGATCTCACTATTCAAATAAATAAAAGAATTTAATAATTATGATGCACAATAAATGAATAACTTACAAATACTTTGAAGTAATTTAAAAACAATACATACAAGTTATCTTATCAATTAAAAAAAATAATTCAACATTAAATTATCATACCCATTAAAGCAGTATAATTGATTAAAAGCTTCATGAAACAGTTTTGACTAAAGACATTGATAGTAAAATAAAACAATTAAATTCTTATATTTATGCAAGATGTAAACACAGTAAATTGATTGGTGCTGTGCAGATGGCAGTAGAAGGGTGTTGATGGCAGATGGATACTTGACATGATCAATAAATATGAGGGAAAATAGTTAAGAATAGAGGATGCAATGAAGATGGTTAAAGATGAGAAACACTAGTTCAAACACAATGGTATAATATTTGCCTGTTTTCTACGTATGTGTTGATTTATCATGATAAAATGAATGTATATCAAAACTTTCATACTTCAATCATCCCCAAACAACTAGAGTATTAGACTTCTCATAAATGCATTTAATAATCCAACTTTTGCTTAAAAATCCTGACTTCCAAATGAAAAAAAATCATAAAATCAACACAAATTGTTTTTAAAAACAAACCAGTAGGCAGTTAGCCAGTGTTAGCCTAGTACATATGAATTAATATAAAGTTCTGCAATTTTTGCAAAGTAACAATCCAGAAATGACAATTTTAACTATTAATTTAAAGTGAAAATATTTTCAGTAAAGCCTCATTGAGTTTTAAATTAAAAAAAAATAATTCAAGTGTAAAAAATACTATTAAAAACTTACCTCTCCAGTAGATGAGTGAGACACAGACCTTAAGGAAGTGATTTTTTTGTACAACAATGCTGAAACAGCAGAAGAAGCTCGAATTGCAGTCCTAATATTAATAGCCCACATCAGAGAAAGACAAACAATACGTAAAGATTCACAGAAAAGTAGACCTAGCATCCAGGTAAAACCATAAAACTCAGGGACATTAGGTGTTTGAATGTATATAAGCAAATATCTCATGAAGATGGTCTGAAAAAGAAGAACCTCTCATTAAAAAAAAATCCACAAGTAAAAATAAAGTATATACTTCATTGACATAAAACATAAGATGTATTGATTTAAAAATATCCTAGTAAAAATTAGTAAACTTAAAATACAAGTAAATGTTGGTGATTAGATTTTTCTACCTAATTACCTAATAATGTGAACATGAGAAAGAAAAAAACATTAACAAAGTATATAATTTTAATAGGGGGGGCTTAATTGTAAATAAATATATGTATATGCAAATCTTTGGTAGAAAATTATACTGCACATGACACTGCAATGGCTGAAATTGTTGCCTAATAAAATTTGAAAATACCTATAAATGAAAACTGTTCTTGATTATGGATCACTTTTAAATCAGAAGGATGAAATATGACAAATGATAATGCACACATAGAACAGTTTTCAACAAGTTCGACATAGGTAGTATAATACAGTCATCATAAATCAAAGTTTATGATGCAATTGATGACAGCATCTTTGGATAGTTTTAAAAATATTATTGAAATTTGAAAGACTCAGGCTAATAAAAAAAACTTATACTCTTAACATCTAATGTAATTATGTTTTGATTTCACTGGTATAAATACATAGAAAGCTGCATATTTTAATGCATCCATTTTAGGTAGAATTAGTCTTATTTTTTTCCAATACAAAATTTATTTCAAATTCTGTTTCTAATAACTATAATGCAAATGAATTTGTAACTTAAAACATTAAAATTAAAAATTACACATTTATGAGATACTCCTAAGATTTTTGAACATGCACATAATACATTTAATAAAGTTTGCCTACAAACTTACAGGGCCAATGAATCCAAAAAAGATGCACAAAACATACATTAAACAAGATATAATATAACGAGTCCTCATGAAAAGAAACAATGTCTGAGCAAGAGAAGTTCTTTGCAGCCCATATTTCTTGGTTTCTCTTGACCATATAGATGAAAACCTAAAATAAAATTATTTTAATTTTAATTAATTATTCAGTTAAACATAGAAATGATATTACTGAAAATTTTATCACAAAAAAACAAGAGCCAAATGAGAATTTTTTAATCTAAAGATAAACTGAATGTAAACCTGATATTTTATTAATAAATAAAATTTCATTTGTATTTTAAAATTGTGTTAAAATATAACACATTTGAGAAACTATTTTTCAAATCAATTTTAATAAAGAAAACTTATTAAACATGCTTATTATTGAGAAGAAGAGCACAAGTTATATTCAAAGATAAAAAAAAATACAAATCGTATGTTTACATACAAAATAGAATTCTTCTAAAGATAAATGATAGCTATAAATAGAATGAAAAATTGCTAATTCTACAAATATCCTTTTGATTGTATTCCCGGCCAAATCTATATAGGAAGTATGCTGATTGCATTTATTTATTGCAGACAACACGAAAACATACAAGCAAAATTTTGGATGAACAAAAGCACATTTTCCTTCCCAGTCCAAAAGCCTTCAACAAATTTAAATCATAGAAATTTCTAAAATCACATGTTTTTAATCTTTATAATCTGGTTAGATCTGGAAGCTGATGAAATACTGCATCTTCATTTGATTTTTTTATGCATGTATGGACTCTTTAATATGATCAACCTTGTATTTGTGAACCTCAATCAATACCCAAGGCTGACTTTTGTGAATTAACATTCCACAACACACAAGTGTGAGGAATTAGAATACATTGATGCAACAGATTTAATGTGCATTGGACTTTTACATGGAGGGTTTTCACAGGCACCAGGATTTACACCTATAATTCGACAATCTTAGCATAGAGTTAGCAGCAATAAATACTTAGTTACCGCAGCCCACAATATTGCATCAGCTCACCACAAAATAAATTAACATGGCCCTTTTGTGAAAACTAAGATTGCAGTTAATGCAGTAATCCTGTTAAGTTGATAAATAAAAGGATTAAGCACAGCATAATATCTTCAGAGAGTTCAGGACCAAAATGAATTAAAATAAAAATCTTTCTGAAGATAGTTGAAATAAGGTATTACTACATATGTATGCATTAAAACTCTCGTATGATATTTACATTCATAATAATTAATTATAAACCATTTAAGTGTTACAAATTGTGTCAAAAATAACTTCACAATTTATCATTAATGAAAAAAATATAATTGTTTGCATTAAAATATCTTATAGCTAACATTCAATTTATAGTTATATTAAAGCAATAATGTCCACAGGACTTTTTAGTTAAATTCAAATATGAAATACTGCATTAAATGTAGTTAAGTATTTCATAATCAATTTGAAAGGTTAATTAAATACTAACTCTAAGGACAATGTAGATATTCAATGCATAGAAACATTTGAATATCAAATATATATAAATCTAAGTACAACAATATGTACCTCTTTTTCCCAAATAGATCTAAAGTTATAAAACAAGATGTAATGAACATTAATTTTGAAAAATGATGGCAATATCCCTGATATCAATACTTTTTCTTACAATGGGCTGCATATTAACAACTAAGCCTTTGCAAACACAGCATGTCCCCAAATGTGAGAGCCATTTCAGTGGTGGCAGCTCTCCCTATCAAATTTGGACATTTAATTAATGTACTTTAAGCTCCCATCAGATGCTAAATATTGCCCTGTGATTTATTTTTGTCAAAAGTACCAAAATCAAATTGATATTCAAGGGATCTTTTACATGCCACATAATCATATGACATGTGCGCCTACGATTTTTGCATCCAGAAAATCTATCAACTCCAGCTGGGGTTGAACCCACAACCTTAGGCTTATGGGCACACTACTTCTTAGCCACCAGAGCCGACTATATCAATACTAAGTGCAAACCTGGAAATTTGAATATAATATGCCACAGTTCCCATTATTCCATTCAACTGATTATAGTATAATCATACATTAAACTCACAAGCATTGTACTAAATGTTCACAATTTTGTCCCCCAAGATGAGGCAACTTTTATTACCTCCATTTTCTCATTGTCAACTTTAAGAAGTGGACACAATGAAAGCAAAATAATTTTTTTATCTTACCTAGCACCATTAATGTGACAACTATCAGAGGGTGAACAATGATATAGATCTGATAGAGACAATCCTTTTCTGAATGTTCGCCAAATAAGCGGAGTTATCCATGAAAAGAATGTGAAGGCACAACAGCCAGTCATATCTACTGGCATATAAGTTCCTGGGCTAAAGAGAAATTAGGAAACATTAGATTGAATTAAAAAAAACTATTTATTTTTAACAAACAGTTACTTATTTACACTTTCTCTTGATTTTTGTTCTATTTATTTAATGATTTTGAAAGATATGCATAAATACATTTGAAATTATTAACATACCAATAAAGAAAATTCTAAGGGGAAAGAATTTTTCTTCACATTTACAACAAGAATTACTTCAGCCTGTTTATAACATTTTATCTATACAATCTGAATTTTTTCTTAGACCAAATACATAATACAAAGATGGATCAAATATAAGATTGTTTTTTCAATATGGTCATTAATTTGAGCATACATCCTCAAAATAGCAACTATTGTGAATTATTTAAATTTATATAATCATTTGGAGTCTTTATTCTTCAAATATTTATTTTCAATCTAGTATTATGAATAAGCAAAGTTTTCTACTTCAGTGGAGCAATAAATAAATTTTAAAATTTGTAACAAATGAAAGTGTTAAATCTATTCAACTTTCAAACTGAATGAATTCCTGGTACAAGTTTCAACTAAACAACTAGCATGTTTAAAAATGGCATCAGAAAAGTTGGAAATTTGGCTCAAAATCCTCAATTGAGAACAAATTTAATTGGAGCAAAAATTTGATAATTTTGTGATCTATTCTTGATAACTGATGAGCAAAAAATAACAAAGTCAATGGGAAATCAGCATAATTATAGAAATGTGCAGTTCCTAATTTGAATTAGCAATTTAACAAAATCGCATTAAGGCAGATGCCTCTAATTTGAATGCAAATTACAAGATATATATATATAATATATAACAGCAATTTATTAGATTTAAATTGCTATGAAGCAAGAGATGCTTTTTTGTACGTTAATTTTTATCCTTAATGAAATTTGGCAGAATCATTAAAGCCCTTAAGCAAATGAGTCCAGAGAGAAATGGCAAACAAAAAGTAAAGCTGTTCCACTCAAAGCAAAAACTTGCTTATCTACAGGAAACAGTTCTTGAAACTGTATTTTAAAATTCACAGAAGATTGTATATGTTAATTTTTTTACTGAAGTGTTGATTTCATTTGCATGATCAATGAACTATTGTACTGTAAACTTTTGAAAATTAAAATAACAAATCCGTCAAATATTTTCCCACAGCAATCAACAATATTCTTCTCTATTCTTGTACTACTTTCAATTTCTTGAATCTTCAGTAATGAAGCTAAATCAGAGCTATTGCAGTATTTACACTCTGCAAGATTCTTTAATGAAAAATTATATTTAACTCAATATTTATATCACTTTGATTGTTTGCAGGAGCACAACTTAAAACTTTTATAGTATTATCATTGCTTACATTCAACACTATATTCTCATGAGCTCTCTATTTTAAGTTTAAAATAGAACTATTTCCAAAAACATTCTTACCACATGTAATAAGAAAGCTCATATATATATAAATAAGGAATAAATCAAAAATATACATAAAAACTTGCTGTAACATAAAAAAGCTGCATAAAAATTATCCAAATACAAATAAGAGAAAATGAAAGAAAGGCACAGTTAACAGAATACTGAACCCTAAGCTAAATATTTAGAAAAAATATTAGAAACAAAAGAGCATATATGTTTCAGAATTGTTCCTGTAAAAAAAATGGTGTCTTTTGTTCATTATTTCAAAGTTCAATTTCTCGGTGTTTTTATGGAGCTATTTCAACAAAAAATAGAAAACTTCAAACATTTTAGGTTTAAAAAAACCAATTTAATTAAATTTCAAAAATCAATACTTTGGAAAAAAAAATACTTGTCTTAAAAAAAACAATATTGTTTCCCTTTATAAGGTCAGAAATATTGAATCACTCCTTTACATTGCTCTACACATCAAACAGCATGTATACAAATCCTAAATATCCAAAGTAAAAATAAATAAAATGATTCAGAGATAGAACATTAAAAACTCTTTCTTTAACCAATTACCAAGATTATATTTTAAATTAATACATAAAAAAAATATGGTTACAGTTCATGTTTATCTATGGGAAATTTTGTGCTTGTAAAATAAATATGAATAAAGAAAGGATATATATTTTTATTCTCTCCATTTTTATATTTCATTAATGTAAATTTCATAAATGTATAAACATCCAACATCATTTCTATTTTAATATTTTTTTTAAAAAAAAATTCTATTAGTTTTTAAGAACTTTATTAATTTTTTTTATATCAAATGCAATATCACAATAAACAGAAAAATATCAACTATTATTTTCCTTACAGAAATTTGCTTATTTTGATACAAAATGCCCTAATGATAAAACCAAATGAATTGAACTTTCCCAAGACAATATGGCTTGCTAAATAATAAACTACATATGAATTTTTCCCATATTTAAATAACTTTTTAATTATATTTTATTAAAACATAGAAAAAGTTAATGAACATTTTACAGATAAAAAAAAATTTATTCCCAGAAAATGTAATGAAAAATGCCTATTAGATTTTGAAGCTAATTGAAATTCAAATTAATTTCACCAAAAATTTTTTACTTTAAAGTAAACGTTTTTAAAAAATTAAACATTTTTGATAAGATAAATAGGAAATTTTACCCTGTTCTAACTCGAACAGGTAGTAAATGCTTCAGTGAATGGACATATCTTTTGATACCAGGTTGACTTTCATATCTAAATGATACTGTGGTTGGCTTGTACACAGAATCCCAGGATTCATTATCCCCAATAGAACTAAAAGAAATACAATTGATTAAACAAACCATTTCATATAAAATACTTTTCATGATGTAGTACAATTAAATATTAAATAATTAGATATAAATTCAATAACTTTAACTGTTTCCACATTATGTATTTGCTTGAAATATGGCCAACATTTTTTGTAAATTCAAATCATTTTTCAGATTATTTCTGAAAATAACATTTACAGAACATATTTTCTTTGAAGCTTATTTAAGATACCTCTCTCTTCTTTACATGAATCAATAAACGTAACTTGCATATTATAATAGCTTCAGGAAAATTAAAAACGAACCTTGTAATATTACTTTGATTTTATATTTAAAAGAGTTAAGACTTGCAATGAAGATTACAAACTTAATTGCTAGTAACAATGGGAATAAATAAAAAAAATGAATTGTTTTTTCAATTATGAATAACAGCAGTATAATAAAATATAAATCAGGAAGAGAGATCTGTCATATATAAAAAAAAAAAGAAAATGTGCAACACACACAACCAACAAAACTAAAATAGCTACTTATAAACAATTTAAAATACATGCTATATTATGAAAAAATTTTTACAGAAAATAACCTTAAAAAATTAAATTTAAAAATTTAAAATTAAAACTCATATCTATTAATGCAGAATTTGAATATAATCCATTAAAAAAAATAATAAAATTACACATACATTAGAACCATAATACTAAAAAACAAGAATTTAAAGAGCTTTAAATGTTTCAAAAAATGTTTTGCCATTAAAATAAATCTAAAACCTTTAAAATAAATAAAAAAATTTATGAAAACTGTGGAACAATGGAAATATATATTTATATACATTATTTTATTTGCTGATCAAAGTGTGCAAATCTTGATAACATGTAAAAATCAAATACTTACAACTTTCAAATGACAATGTTGTGGAAGGAGGGTAAAAACTATATAGAACTTATTAAATTTGTATTTGCTATCCAAAGTTATTAAATTGGTAGCTTCTTTTTGTAACTTTCAATGCCACTTATTAATACAATTTTAAATTTAACATATTTACAATGAATAGTAAATAGAAATTGATAATACTCAAAAATTTAAGGATAAAAAATTAAAAAGAAAACAGTCATAGAAAATAATTTATATATTTAAAAGAATAAACTAAATACATTACAGTAAAAGTTTTGCACATCGACTAAAAGGAAAATATATAAACATTAAGTACTATTTCCTTGAAATATTATAACATTGCAGAATAAAGAAACAAATTTGAAAAAACACTCATATTTAACGTTCTTACCTTTCTGTGTTTTCTGGACTTCTATTGGAAGAAAGTAAACAGTTTGATTTTTCTTCACTGGCCCGCTTGATCCTTTCTAAAGTGCTTACTGAACCTGACATTTTTTCTTTTTTATTTATAGTAAAGCAAGGAAAAACCCTAAAAGAGAAATTGCAGAAATTTACTTATATTTTTTAAAAAAAGATTATTCATAAGAGATATTGCATCAACCAATGACTACATTAACATTGGCAAAGTTCATTCCAATCTATAAAAGAACATAAAATAAGAAAAGGCATTTTGTGCCCTAAAAAGCCATAATAATGCAACAAAAAAAAAACTCTTTAAAACATTTTATTTAAGCAATGGTAATTTTTTTCCTTGGAAAAATAATTTAATCTTAGAAATTACATAAAATGAACAAAATATTTTTTAATCTAATACAGAAGCAAATAAAAAGAATATACAAGATACTAGTTATGATTCAAAGGGTAGGGTGGACTGTCTCCAAGGATTTACTTTTTATAAATGAACACTAGTACAAATATACATAAACATATTACAAGCTAAATTTCTAATAAATCAAATGAATACTTTCCAACATCAAATAGATTAAATGTACACAACAATGGTAAATGTTTGTAATTTTTATTTTAAATAGTATCCTCTACAGTAAGGACACTAGACCCAATGTCACTCAGGGCATGCAAAACAGGTATAACCTATACTACAATCCTTTTCTCTGCTCCTTGAAAGATTAAAATTCTCCCAATTCTATTAACATAAACTTAAAAATTTCTGAATTGATTGATTGAATATTAAGTCGCTAGCTGCACAAGGCTTTTGGCACAGACCACGTATTGAACCACTGGTCAAGTGACGGGACACCTGAGCTGGCACCCCCTCTACTAACTACCACACACACCAACAGGAGTACGCTTTCAGCTCGACAGATTTACGCGTGCATCGCGTCTCCTACGGCAGGTCTTGTGAGTACTGGTAACATTCCGCAAGGCTTCCTATCCCATACCTATACCACCTCCGCTAAAATTTCTGAAATACATATGATAATTGGGTACTTTAGTATTTTACTACAACATTCGCCAACTCTATCACTAACTCGCCAAATTGGCAACCCTGATTTCATATGTGTTGCAAGCGCTGAATTGGCAACCAGGGGCTTCATTTCATACAATGTTGCCAATAGGTTGGGATAATATGTAAGTAGCGATATTTGGTAGAAGTTAAGAAACACTATATGAAAAAAAATTACAGCTTAGAAAAATATTACTTTACAAAAATAAAGGAGTTAGGAGAAAAAAGAAATAAAAATAAGAAATTTTTTGAATGTTTTGCTAAAAGTTGGTGTTAAATTCTTTTAACTAAAATAAAATTCTAATGAACTACAATTCTTAATGCAAGTAATAATAAAGAGAAAGTTATGTCAAATGTAATACATAAAAAAAAATTGAATTTTTTTTTTCAATGAGACATTAGCAGTCAAAAATAAAATAAGTGCAATTTCAAAAATCGAAAATGTAATTTCACCCTATTGCAAAACTCAAAGAGATCTACTTAAAATTTCTACATTTTACACATATATTTGCATAATAAAATTTATTTAAATGTTTCATGCATTTCATTCCTTGAAAAATGAGAACTGATACATGTACAGTACACCTTCCTATTAACATGGGACAGAATCATAACATGGCAGAAAAATGATGATTATGCTCAAATGATATTGTAAAAGAATGAGACAGATATTGCAATTTCATTAGATTTTAGCTCCATAATAAACAGAACTTTTAGCTAGTAACACTAAAGCATCATTGTGTTGCTCAAATTTTGGGAAAATACCATATTTAGAGAAAATTATCTCAGTTTTTTTCTAGTAGTGTGATGCACATTAAATGTCTCTGGGAAAAATTCTATATCTCATGATTTATTTTGTTTAACTTAAATTTGAGAAGAAATTTTACAATCTTTGCGAAATTAAACCTGGTTTCATCAAGAGGTAAATATTTGTTATCTCTCATACACATATACTATGGTGCTTGCATAATAGTGTTGTTGCAGCAAAACTTGCACCATGGTACCAAAATGAAAAAAAGTTAGTACTTACATACACTGGTTGGTACTTTCTGAAATATATGATATTTGGGTACTTAGGTATTATTACAACAATCACTAGCTCTATTAATAACTCACCAAGTTAGCAGCCCCGATTTCCAAAGTGTCAGACACTGAATTGGCAACCAGGCGCTTTGTTTTATATAATGTCGCCAATAGGTTGCTTCTAATATGCAAGTAACAAAAAGTTTCTTATTTGCTTTATTTGAAAAAGAAACAGATTTTGGCAGAAAAATAACATGATCCATGAGGTGCAAATTTGGCTGCAGTGATGTTAATGTGCAAGTACTCATACTATCAATTATGATGTACTTTAAGTTAAATATTTGTATTATCAAAATAATTCATACAACAAGGATTCCATTAACACAGAGTATATCTATCCTGTTATAGGAAGGGGACAATTATATTGCATATATACTTATTAACATATTCCAAAGTAATTTTCTGACGTTTTCCCAACTGTACCTTTAGTGTGTTGAAAACAGCTCTTAGTACAAATCCTTAATGATCGATGGACTCTGAAAAATAGTCAAAAGGGAAAGGCAAGCAATATTTCTAAAACTTTTATGAATGGCCCTTTCATCATGAGAAACACGATGAAAACTTATAGTTCAGAAATAAAATAATCAAATTAAACTTTTAAAAAATATTCAAACACATTCAGTAATTTCCATTATTTGTATTTAAAAGGAGTCTATGGCAAATAACACGAAGATAACCCATGCTCAAAACATTCACAAAATTTCTTAATTCAAATATCTTAATTGCTTCACTATCTTGAAGACTCAAGACAAATTTGTTTTGCAATAATATAAAATTATTAAAATAATATACAAGTACTAAACACAATACCTACAAAATTGGAACATTACGATATGGAATTTATACAGTCATAGAACTTCTGTGCCTAATGTAACAGTTATAGTTGGTAAAATGATCATATAATCTATCATTAGATCTATCAACAGTTTTGTTATAGATATTACAGGGTAGTTTCAAAAATGGAATGCTTTAAAGAAATGTAAAAGCTAAATATGTTAAAAATGCATCAGTTGATAATCCTCTCACTTTTTAACAGTACACAATATAATTATTATTAAAGACATCCACTCCTAGGTAATAGGAAGAAAAGATTGCAACTCGCTTTTAAAACTAAGCCACAAAAATTTACATAAAATAACATCTTGTGCATAAAAATTTACTTTCCAATAAGTTTGTAGATATTTATACTCTTTTAAAATAGTAAAAAAAAATCTGAATCAAAAAATAAAAATGCATGGGAAAATCTACATTTTTTCAAGGGGCTGCATTATGCTTAATATATTGAGTAAATGCAAATGATAATTTAATATATATTATATTGAAAAGCAACTGATATTTTAATCTATGCCTTTAATACACTTCTCTAATGTATTGAATTTTTAAAAATAATTTAAAGATTAAAAATGTTGCATGTCAATTAAGTTCAATTAGTATGACAGCTCATGGTTAAGTACTATTAATTTTTAGACTATTGTAAATATGTGTCGGCAAACAGTTAAAAAAATAAAATTTAACATTATTTGAAATTAATTTGAAAACCACGCCTTTATTAAACTGACTAATGAGAAAATTTCTTTGCTAGTATCACGTGAGAACCCACACAGCATTTGCATTCAGAAGACTTATTTATTTCAACAAGTGCTTAAACAGCGGATTAACCCCCCATTACGTATTAGCCTGAATAAAACAAAAATAAAAGATGCAAAAAGGGGTAATGCAACTAAAAAAATAGCATCCATATCGCAGTAAGTACACAATATGAGTAGAAAAAAAGTACTTTTAAGTTGATTTAAGACGTTTCGAAACAGCGGTATGAATTAGTTTCATTTTTAAAAGCAAAATGACGCTACAAAATATTGAGTTGTGAGAAAGACTACTGTCAAAATCTACTTACTTTAATTCTTATTACTTATGGAAATCATTTTAAGGTTTGGTGATTATTTACACAAGCTACCTACGGTTTCTCTAAACAGACGAATATTATCTCGAATTTTTTTTTTTACTAGTGTTGAGAAAACGCTAGTTTCGGAACGCGGCGGTTACAGTTCGGGTATTGGTAAACAACGGCAAGTTTAATAGCTTTTTTTTCTTGCGGTCGCCTTGACAAAATAGAAAAAAAGAAAAAGCAGGTTGTTGAATTTGATGCAGAAGATTAAAATGAGAATTCTGTTGAATAAAATTATTACTTCTATGTTTATGAGCATTTTTCTCAGTATGATGCTTTCATTTGACCACCCAGATATTTTTTCTCTTCAGTCTTTTCAAATCAACCCAAAATAATAATAAAAAAAATTTCTAAATTCAGATTTAAAATTATTTTAATTTTGAGAAACACTTGGTCGCAGAGAATATTCATATTGATAGAAGTAAAATTAAGTTTCATATCATGAGGATAAAACAGAGAAATTTACAGAGAGTAATTCGAGTGTTTTACACACTTGTATTTTGTTTTTGCACTCTTGTATTTTATTTGTAAGGAGAAGTGTTGAACATTCTTTCAACATTTTATGCGCTTAGTGTATTAGATATTATCCTCATAATTTTAAATCTAGGTCGTGGCTGTGGTAGCGGTGATGGTCGTGAACTCATGACCGGCCTTATGGATTCGAGTCCTGATGCCACTGAAGACTTCCTATGTAGAGGGGCTGGTGCGCGATAAATCTGTCATGTTTCAAAATCCTCACAAAGCAGGGTGTGAAAGCTTGAAAATAAGGGTGCCTGCTCAGGTGTCATCCTCGTCATTTGACTGCAACTCAAAATTGCAAATAGCCCCAGTGTAGCTTCAAAGTGCGACGTTTGGACATCAGTCAATTGACAAGGACACCTCCTAAGGTAAGACTCCACTTTCTAAACTTCCACACCACACCAACGGAAATAATCCTGAACTACGAAAAATTTCTAGAATTTTCACTCAAAAATGCTTCATTTTTCTGTTTTTCCTCCCAGGGAATAAATGTATTTAATTTTATTTCAATACATTTTACTAACAGGATTGCAACTGTTTCATGAGCATGAAAATCTGATTATCATTTAATCTAACAAAATGAAAAGAAAAATGCAAAAGAAATGACTATTTTAATTTTATGATGAGAGCATTATCTTTTATTTAAGTACATCTATCACAAATACAAATTTAAGGTAAATGCCGAGTAATCATGACCGACTGTATCAAGTCGTGAGTTCAAGCCCTGGTGTCAATGGAGATCCGATGTATGGAATTCCTGATGCTTCTTAAATCTGCTGAAGTTCAAATTCCTCAACTTGGTGCGGAAGCTTGGAGAATGAGGTGCCAGCTCAGGTGCCGTCCTTGTCACTTAATCGAGATTCAAAATTATAAAAGCTGTCATCCATAGCCCTCAAGATGCTTCAGAAAGCGGGATGAAAGTGTAGTTTTAGTGTTCCCTTGGTAAAGCCAATTTTTTGGCAATCAGAATCGTGCGATCGCCAAACTAGCTATGAGTAGCGAAAAGTGTTCCGAGTGTAATTAAGCAAAGCTGATGTAATGAAGAGCCGAATTCATTCTTGCATACAGATAAACATCACTGAATCCAAGGGGCATCTTTCCCCACTTTAACAGAAGGGGCATTAACAAAAGCCAAATCAAATGCATATGTGCAAAAGATATTTTAAAATGATATATGCATATTTTTATTTCTCAGCTTAAAGTAGAGCCACAAAAAAGAATAATAATTGAATGGAATTAAAAAGCACCAAAATCCATCATTTATGACCTAATTATGGTTTATCTAGAACAAAACATATTTAATCTGTGGATCAATGAAAATAATTCACGCGGAATTCCTAAAAACTTGCGCCAGTAAAAAAAAATACAATTTATATTATATTTATATTTTTAGTTATGAGTGATTTATTCTTTTGTTTTTTTCTTATAAAAATGTGATAAATATTTCATCAATATACATTAAAGTGCCATCAAGAATAACACAATACGATTTCTAGTTTTTCTTTTCTTTTTTTTTGACATCCTGTGTTTACAATGAAAATTTAATTACAAAACTTTTAAATGCAATATTTTTTTTTTAAGTAAGGTTTTTGTAGTTTTATAATTAAGAGTTTTAATGGCTATGTTTGTACAGAATTATTTATAAATAATTATTTATTGAGAAGAGAGAAGAAGCATATATATTTTAATGTATTTAATTAGGATGGATAGCGGGTGTATGCGGGGGGATAAAAAACTATTATTAATCCGAACCTACTAATGTGAAAAAGATGTTCTATGGTAGAGATTCGGAGAAAAAAATTAAAAATATTAATTTCAAAGTTTTTAATATTACCACAAAGCGGGTTGAACTTTTGAAGAAAAAAAAATGAAAAAAGACATAATTTTGTTTGGATGATTTAAGGCTCAAAATAATTAGTTTTCAGCAATATAAATAATCAAAAGAGTTAGTTACTAATTGGTGAATATACTGAATAAAAAACGAACAGTTCAGTGCAGAGCGTAGCTACCACCGTATCAATGATACGGGGCTCCCAAGTTACAGGGGCTCCAATATGTGTAACTACAGTCCCACTAATAGGACCTTCATATCTAAAAAAGGGTCCCGGTGGATTTTTGATACAGGGTCCTCTCAGAATTAGCTACTCCAGTAGCAGGGGCGGCTCTAGGGCTGCACAAACCGGACCCCTGCCCGGGGAGGCAAATTTTAAGGGCGGCATTTGGATCGAATTTGATATATATATATATATATTAGGTTGGGAAAAAAGAAATCCATTATTTTTTTTGGTAGATGGCTGCAGTGTCAATATCTCGTGAAGTATCGATCAAACAATTTCAAATTTATGCTCGTTGTATAGATGACATTTCACACTAAAAAAAGCTTTTGCTTTTTTTGTTTGGACCATTCAGTTGTGAGTTACAGGGTCTTAAAAATGAAAGTCAACAAAGAGAACATTTGGTACATGTTACAGTTTTTCATTGATAAAGGCGAAAATGTAAGCCAAGCGGCTGAAATTGTGAATGGTGTTTATGGTGCCGATATTGTAACAGAGCTAATTACGTGCAATTCTGGTTTCGTCGATTCCGTTCAGGCATTTTTGATGTTAAAGATGTACCTCTGTACCAGGCCCGTCGTCGAAAATGTCGCTAAAATCACAGAAGTAATCAAAGTTGATCGGCATGTTAGTAGTCATAGCATCGCCCAGGAGATAAAGATCGACCATAAAACAGTTTTAAATCATTTGCGCAAAGTTGGATTCAAAAAGAAGCTCGATATTTGGGTGCCACACCAATTAGCACCAAAAAACATGATGGATCGAATTTCCATTTGCGAAACCCTGGCCAAATGGAATGAAATCAACCCATTTCTTAAACTGATGGTGACTGGGGATGAGAAATGGGTCACATACGACAATATTGTGCGAAAATTATCGCGGTCAAAGTGCGATGAAGCTGCTCAAACGGTGGCCAAACCAGGACTAATGGCCAAGAAAGTTCTACGGTGTACTTGGGGGGACTGGAAAGAAATCATTTATTAGGAGTTGCTTCCGCATTGTCAAACACTAAATTCAGATCTATATTGTCAACAACTGCACCGTATGAAGCTATTGATTGACCAGAAATGGCCAGAATGGGCCAACAGAGGGGGTGTTGCGTTCCATCAGGACGACGCCACACCATACACGCTGTAATGACTCGCCAAGCCTTGGAAACTTGATTGGGAAGTTTTAATACATCCACCATATAGTCCGGACCTGGCACAAAGCGATTACCACCTTTTTCCCGCATTGCAAAACTTCCTAAGTGATAAGAAATTAGGATCAAGAGAAAATTGTGAAAATCGGTTACTAGAGTTTTTCGCCAATAAGGACCAAGACTTCTATGAGGGAGGCATTATAAAGCTACCTTTAAAATGGAAACGCATTATACAACAAAATGGTGCATATTTGACCCAAATCGAACAATCCGAAATATGTTAAAGTCTTGAAATTCATGCAAAAATAATGGATTTCTTTTTCCTCAACCTAATATATTTGTGGTAACAGAAAATTTGATATATTTTCTAAAAATTTTTATTAGGTGTGAATTTTGTATTTTATTTCCTTATTTTGTACTCTGTATGTTTAATGTGAGTTTTCTTTTGTGTTGAAACTTGAAACGTTCGAGGGAGGAATATATCCTAAATAATGAAATTTTATATTTTTACGCATCTTTCACTAGTATCTTTCTCCCCCAACTTGGAGTGGGGTCACAATGGACATTTCTTTCACCCGTATGATGTTTGGCGTCATCTATCCAAAAGAGGGTAAGGATAATAAGTTTTTGGTGAAGAGCATAAAGTTTTTTTTTCTTTTTGTTTTGGGAGAAATTTCTATAAGTTAAAATTAACACTTGTGATTCCCACCATATATATATACACTGGTGTGCAAAACTTAAGCAACAATGTAAAAATTTAGCAGATAACCATGAAATTGCAGAAAAAGAGGTCTGGAGATCAGTAGAGGGAACAGGTAAGTCAGTAGAAACGTCATGCGTATGCAAATATCAGGAACAAAACGTCAGAAGCGATGTGAGCGTACGTAAAACGCGTGATGTCGGCGCGAGCTGCTCAACAGTAGAATGAAATGAAGGACGGAGACACAATTCACCATATTCTCTGCAAGTGCCAGTGAGTCAGTTCGTGAAATATGGCTAGAAGAAATCGCCTGGACGACTTCACACGTGGAAGAATGATCGGAAAGCTAGAGGAGGGGCGTACTGTCACCAGTGCAGCTGCACAGTTCGGAATCAATAAAAGTGTCGTTTCGCGCGCTTGGAAAGCGTTCCAAACCACAGGTACACCTGTCAGAAAGGTTGGTGTGGCCGCCCGAGGACGACAACTGCAGGGGATGACCGATATATCATCCTGCAGGCGAAAAAGGTCAACAACGGTCAGCAAGCGCCATTGCTAAGAAACTCTGTACAGCAACAGGACGACAAGTGTAGCGGTTTACTGTGGCCGAACGCTTTCACAAAGGGGCCTGTTCACCCGCCGTCCTGAACGCTGCCTCCCGTTGAAGATGGTCAACTAAGCCACCGTTTACAGTGGGCCAGAGAGCACAAAACTGGACAACTGATCAATGGAGTCGTGTCCTCTTTACGGATGAGAGTCGGTTCAGTACCAGAAGCGCTTCTCAACGCGTTTTGATTTGGAGAGATCGGGACCCGGTTTTATCAGTAACATCAAGGAAAAGACATCGTTACGGTGGTCCTGGGTTCTTGTCTGGGTTGGCATTATGCTGAACGGCTGAACTGAGCTTCACATTTTCGACAGAGGGTCTGTAACCGGGGATCGCTATTGTAAGGAGGTACTTCTTCCCCATGTGCATCTTTTCCGAGGTGCCATTGGCCCAGACTTCATTTTTATGGATGACAATGCACGGCCACATCGCACTCTTGCTGTTGAGGAGCTGCTGGAAAGTGAAGATATCACTCGAATGGATTGGCCAGCGTGCTCCTCAGATTTAAATCCCATCCAACATGTGTGGGATGCTTTGGGGAGACGCATTGCCACACGCTTACATCATCCGGAGTACGACCAACAACTCAAACAGATGTTGATTGAGGAATGGGCACTCCTACCTCAAGAAATGTTGTACCAGCTGGTTCTGAGTATGTGGAGACGGTGCAAAGCAACCATTGTAGTAAGGGGAGGGCATATACCATATTAAGGAACATCTGCTTGTTGTTCTTCCTGTTGGATAGACAATCATGAGTCATGATACTATGCGTTCAATAAAGCTTGTTTTTGTTTGATTCCATACCGTATGCGTTGTATTCCTTTTTCAGCGCCGATGCTATCGTCATCCTTTACGTATATAATACTCTCCCTCATTTCAGAATTTCATGTCTCTCAGATGATTTTTCGTGAAGTTATGGCAATAAACCCACATTTTGCAAGGTTTGCACCAGTGTTATATATATATATATATATATATTATATATATATATATAGTTATGCTGCCTTTCTGTGTTCATTATTCAAGTTTTATAGGTGTGTATCTGTGAGAAAATCTTTTCTTTTTAAATTATAATCTTTGCTTTGGAGAGACGGGTGGCATTTTCCATTTTTGTCCGGGGCGGCAAAATTGCTAGAGCCAGCCCTGCCAGTGGTGCAGTGTAACACTTTCAACATTTCAGAACCTAGACCTTTTCCCTAGCACCGTCGATTCCCGTTCTCCAATCCAAGCTGTTTTTCGTACTCTGTAACTTTGACAGCAAGAGTTTTTTTTATTATTATTAACACGCTTTTATAAATTTCACTTGTATATAAGGCAATCTTTGAACTCGATTTAACACTTTAAAAGGTCAGATTAATTTGAAATTTCGCACACTTGTCAAGGACATATGGTAATATAATAATTTCACAATTTTGTCCCACTGTCCTGATCAGGATAATCAGGAATAACGATTTCCAGCTTTGGCGACTTATTCCATATACCATTGTCAGATCAGGCGATTAATTCTGTGTACCATTTCCAGATTTGGCGACTAAAAGATTAAGAGTAACCCAAAAAGCGAAAATGTTTTTTTGCATCAGAAATTTCTTATCAAAATATAAACAATTGTCCAGTCTTTCTGAAAATGTAAATAAAATAAGAAAAGACTCGTGCATGTGAAAAAAAAAATTGTCCTAACTCAGGGATGGGCAAACTTTTTCTGTCGTGGGCCAAAAATTAAAAAAAAAAAAGTATGAATAATTGATGCTTTTATTGTAGATCAAGCTAAAAAATGAAAAATAAATTAAAAAAAAAAACTAAAAAACACGCTTTTATGATTAATCGAGCTAAAAAGTAAAAAAAAAAATTCTTGTTAAAGAATAAAATGATTTACGATAAAATTAAGTTCATTAGGGTTAAAGCGTGGGGTGTGCTTTTTACTACAGTTTTACACAAACTCAGCATTTCGGAATAGAACTAGTAAGAAATTATAACAAAATTGATATAGAGCCCCCCACGCTTTTACCCCAATGACATTAATTTTCCCGTCAATCATTTTATTCTTATATTAAGAATAATTTTTTTTACTTTTTAGTTCGATTAACCATAAAAGCGTGTTTTTTAATTTTTTAAAACTATAATTTATTTTTAAAACTTAATACTAAACTAGCTTATAAATGTTCCCGTGCATGTTTTTTTTTCTTGTTAGTATTTAGTATGCATCATCTCCTCGTCATAAATGTTAAAAAGTTCTAAAATGCTGTTTCGCTTTGATAAAAATAAGTTAGATTTTTTGCCATAAAAAAGAACTTAAATACCTAAATTTAATTTCTCAAATGTCGGTATTTAACATAAAAATTAATTATTTATTTTATATTTTCTTCTTTATCTATATACCATAAAACATCTTTTTCGCATAAGTAGGTTTAGAAATTCTGAAAAAAAAATTTTCCTATACAACAGTTCGCAAACTTTCTATACTTGCGACTCAATTTTTAATCATAATTTTCCTCGAGCCCCCCTCCTCCACACACAAATAAGTATTGAGTTCAATAATAATATACTTTGAAGTAAAGCTACAGTACGACTTTAATTATAAACCAAACATATTATTCAGATAAGTGTTAAATTTTGTACATAATTTTATGACATACCCATAAGATCACTAGTAATTA